>VZTY01002277.1:155705-481194 GCA_013400935.1 Turnix velox
ATGCGGGACAGTGTCAAATGCCTTGCACAAGTCCAGGTAGATGATGTCAGTTGCCCTTCCTTTGTCCACTGATGATGTTACTCCATCATAGAAGGCCATTAGACCTATTGCTTTCTTCCCATTGTATCCTCAGCCTTCTCTCATATCCTTAGTCTGTCATTCTAAAGTGCTTCAGTAACTACTGCCAGTATTGCAAGCCTCTTGCTCCACAGTCTAACTCCATCTCATGTCTAGATTTTAACTCTAAGACTCAATACTAGATCTCTATGAATTGATGCCTAGAGTATTGCTGTAGGGTACAGTGTTATACCACACTGATATGCCTTTAATGTGCTTATAGCTGGTAATGATCACAAGATATTAACAGATTTCATCTTTACTAATGAACCCAGAGTGAGTCTGGCACATGCTGCTGCCCAGCTACTTCATCTTTCAGAAGTGAAGGGGAGATCAAATATCCCATCACGTCTGAACCCTCTAGCCCTTGTCCTGACTGGCTACCACTAGGACTTAATGACTCAGCAAAAAGGAAAATATATAAAACTGTATTCTCAATTCATTTCTTTTGTGTTGCAATGGCACTATAGTTACCATCTTTTCTGGTGGAAGTACCTGCCGTTGTTCCAGACTGTTATTCTAACTGACAAAGATACCCCCTCTCTTCCAAGATCATCAGATCAGCTCATCTTAAAGATTGGAAAAACTGCATTTTGGTTTCTGATTTGTGAGTAGTCCGGATATGGGGAGACATGCCAGTTACCAAGCTAAATGGTTAAAAAGAGGATGCTACAAGAGGGGATATAAGACTGAAGAAGGACAAAACGAGACAGAGGTGGAAACTGTAGAGAGGGGCTGGATGATGCACTCATTGCACCACCAGAGACATGTCTTGAATCTCCATAAATGGCAGATTGTGGTGTTAGGTTGCATTCTGAGAGCAGACTGATCTGTGTTGAAATGGAGAGCTGTGTTACGCCACCCACACATGCAGGAGGAGAGTCACACTCAAGTGTAGGGATCATTCAGTTACTGTGTTAAAAACCTTACTGTTTTATTAAATGCTGTCGAGAGAGGTGTTACTTCACTTTTTCTTTCCCACCTCTGTTATATTAATTTATTGACTCTTTATATGAGGTTACTCGCCTAAAGTTTATTTATCATAGTCTATATTTCTTATATATAGATATATGTGTGTATGTATATATGTATATATATATGATGCTGTTGGTGAGGCATAGTCAGTTGGAAAAGGGCTGCGTTGCTCAGGAAGGTGTGTTACATTAAGTTCACCTCCCTTTTCAGACAAAGACAACTTCTCAGAAGTATCAAAACAAGAGTCATTGCTCAGGCATGTGAAACATTTATTAATTTTAAGGTGGTTCCTTTTTTTTTCCTTATGAGTAATAAATGCTATTAACTTTATCCTTTCTTCAGTGCAATGTAACAATCTTTCAATAATCTAGCGGGAAATCTTATTGACAAGTTCCCTGAAGTTCTCTAATGATTTTTTTAACAGATTTTTTTATTTGCAGCAATAGAATTCCAGCACTTTGAACCACTCTGGCTTTCACTCAGTTAGGCCTATGCCAGCATCATTCTTAGTGCACATTTAGTGCCAGTACTCCTCTACCTTCCTGTCTGATACACTTGTTCGCCTGCATAGGCTTATCACCTGCAAAATATGATACCTCTGCCTTCTGTGCCTCCTTTGTTAGCCCTAGTAAACAGTATCTCAGCACCCATGAGCTCACCTAGACACTCCAATTTTATGGTACATTTCACTGTAGCAATTAAGTTTGCATAGACATTTCCTCTCCATATGTCCAGGTGAGTTGTTTTTGTTTAGTGTTCCTATTTCTTTTGCAAGTATGAAGAAAAATTACACAGAGTTTGCCATGCTGTCAACAGTGTGGTCTCCTCATTTGCACCAGTTTATCCTCTTTTTAGTACCTTCCAGCAGAAGTTAGAGCCTGATTACACCTCCCCCTCTCAAAATATTTTAATATTTTAATTGAATTGCCAGGTACCTTGTTCATGGTTTCTTCAAAGCTGAGAATAATGGTAGCACTGTGCTTTAAGTTACCTCTGGATTCCAAGTTTTGTGGTGGTTCTAGATTGATATAGTGTTTGGCATTGATTTTCATTAAGCAAAACATACTCCCTAATCTTCTTGTGGGATCCCTGTACTTTGTGCTATGTGTTAAGAGCCCATACAAGACTCATTTTGTAGCCCTAAAACTGGAATTTGGAAACAGAATCTAGACAGTCAAATAAGTGTGGTCTGAGAGGCCTGGATGCCTTCCTGCATGAGCTGGTCTAGGTGTTCATGGTTCAGCAGGAGGATTGGACTAGATGATCTCTTGAGGCCCCTTCCAATCCCTGAAATTCTGTGAAGAAAAAGTCTGTGAAGAGTAAAGAAACCAAGTTTCTACTGACTTAAGGGAATAAAGAACAAGAGGGGAGGGTCCTGGAGTATCTCTGGCTGAAAAGAGGCGGATTACTGATGGAACATTTTTTGTGGTGTCACATAATACCTTTGCTAAGAGTGCTAACAGCCTGCATAGGTCCTATTGCAAAGGCCTGAATTCCAACTAAATACTCACAGCTTTCTACTGTGGCTTCTTGCTTCCTCATGCCTTATCAATCAATCAATAGAATTTGGATTTCCTCATCACCCCAACACAGGGTCATGCATGGAATACAGACAAATATTCACATGTCATTCTGCCTGCTCTTCAGATTTTCAAATATTCATGCCTTCCCACACACATGTACCTGGAATCGATACGTGACCTCAGATTTTAAGGCCAGAAGGAGCCTTTAGATCATCTGTCCTGACCTTGTTTGTGATGCAGGTTTTATAATTTCATCTCATTCTCTCTGTATGGGAAGAATAATCCACATCCTTAAGTAATTGCTATGCGTGACATGTGGTGCTGGGTAATTTAATAAATAATAATAAGCTCTATCCAAATGGCACCTCAGCATAAAAGAAAGCCGAATTCACCTTGCAATATTATTAGACAACTGAGAATTTCAGGCATTTGCTGGAAAGTTTAATGCAAGCTTTGAAATTTGGAAAGCATGCTTCTTTGTGTAAGAAATCTTCCATTTCTCATCATGAGTTTCTCAGAAACCATTAACATTTTTTATTTAAAGTAATAAGCTCAGAAGACAGGGATGTAGGCATGAGATAATAGCCTTTGTGAAATCACTAGGTGTGCTGAGGTGAATCCATGGGTACTCAACATAATGACAGGATCATCAGCTAATGCCTACTTTTATAGAGTTTTAATATTCTAATCACTTTTCCAAGAAATAATCTTTATATTTAAAGGTATAAGGACAGTCTTAGAGCCAAAAATGTTAAAATAATATTATGTTACTCTACGAATCTTGTAGACAATTAGTTTTAATAGAACCTAATACACCAGTCTGATTCACTAAGACAGTGAGGCTTTCAGTTAAAAGAATTGCAGAGGCTATGCCTGCCATTATATTTCAGCTCTCAGCCAATTTATCTTCTCTTCCTCCAAGTCCTCAGGCTCTTCTGCTTAGTGTCTTGATTAGGATGGCAGGGGAGCCCAATGGTCCTCTGTGGATGGCATTATGATTAAGCCTCCTCTGTGACTGGGGCTCCAGCATGACTGTGGAAGTCAGGACACACATTTTTGACTCCAGGTTCTCTCTCACACTTTGTTCCTATGTAGGAATCTCTATTCCTACCACCTGTGAAATGGAGATTAAGCCATGTCTGGTTGCCAGAACTTAATAAAGTAGTGATCATGCTGGAGGTTTGGTATCCCTGCCACTACATGTGTATGTGTGAAGTGCTGTCCTCAAATGGTCTGTTAGAATAAAGTTGTTATTACTGAAAATTTAGATTCTTCAAGCATAATCTCATTGTGAAAATGGGGAAATAGAGCTGGAAAATACCAAAGAGTGCAACCACATACTGCAGAACCTACTGAGTAAGGGCAAATACTTTCCTGCTTTGCCAGACTTTTATTCTTGCAGGTGCAAGTTCACTTCTTCTGATAACTAAAGCAGTTCAAATTACAGAGAGTGGTTTTATTTGCTTTTGCACCTTCTCAGTGTAGATGTGCTCTTCAACATTCCCTTCTCCTAGGACAGCCTAAGAAATATCAGATGTACAGCCCCTCTGACTATCTGCAGGTAAAATATCTGACCTGATTTAGAGGAAGGCACCTCCAGAGTATATGACATCTCTGCCTGTTTTATCTCTCACACAAGTGCAATAAATAGCCATTTGAAGAAGCCCAGTAGAACTAAATTAGATCAGCTGCCAAACTTTCAATGGGTACAATTATGTGAGGAGAAAGTTTTCATTTACCTTGTACCTGAAAAATGCTTTCACTGAAGACAAGTCTGGTTTAAAAGAGATGCCAGAGATTGTCTGCAGATATGACTGTTTCCACTTTCTCCAACTAGGGCTCTGTAACACTAAACTCTTAATATTACTAGTCATTCTACAACCATTTAGCAAGTATCTGATAAATACAACTGTCAAAAAGAAAAAAGATACCTCAAGGTGAGCATGAAAGCTCATCCTCTCATCATTTTGCAGATCACAAGGTCACACGAATTTTCAGACAAGAAAGTCCTTTGCATCTGGGATAAAGCTTTGTATAACAGCACAAGAAAACATGACCAAGTAAAAGGGATTTATTAACTGTATTCTATAACAAAGGCATAAAACCATTTCACTTAAGTGCTTTCAGTTATGACTAGTATCAATGGGTTATTTTTTCATCATTTCTTAATGAAAATTCAACAACATTTTCAATATTATAATAAGGATTTTACTTCACTGCTTGTGACGCCACTGAGATCCAAGTATCCTTGTACTAGAGTAAGAAAGAAAAATAATGTTACTCAAATTACATTTTCCACTTGAATTGGCAATGAGATGGTGCATTCCTCAGCCACAATAATAAAATCTTTGGAAACTAAAAGCAGCCAGAAGTATATACTGGGATGTCAAGGATCCATAGAGGCTATATATAGATTTATAGAGCCAAATAAAAACTATGCTGTCATTGGACAGTATGTAAGAGTTTAATATTCATATCTGATGTCAGATTTCTGCACAAGATTACTTTCCAGCAGAGAGCATAAAAACCTCTTCAGAAGGATAGCAAATCAAGAGACAGCCTTCTCAACAACAAGTCAACCAAGTCAACCACACCATTCAGTGTCAGCATTGTGGGGAATCCAGTGAGGAGTCTGGAGTGTAAAGGGGTCAAGGAAACAATTTTAATCTGTTCTGGCACTTCCAGGTAAACCTGTGAGACAGCAATGCCACCAGTTCATGCCACAACTGGCATTGCAAATTCACACAGTAGGTGCTCAGTGAGAGTCATCTCAGCCACTGCAGTATTTCTACCCTTTTTTCAACATCAGTTTTTGGTGGCTTCCCATTATAGAATTAGTGACTATCTTAAACAATGAATTATTTTTTTTTCCTTTTCTGACAATTTGCTGTGGGACTTACCATTGTCCCTTATTGCTAAATTAGGGAGATATGCAGAGACTATTTCTGTTTTCCATAACCCAAGTAGGTTTAAGAAAGCTCATCACTGTAAAGGACCAACCACTTCATCTATTTTCCTTCTATCAGTCTATGCCTAAATCAGACTAATTTTTCCTTTTTCTCTTTTTATTCTTCCTGAAACCTGAAACACTGTTGCTGCCATGCACAGAAGATACAAACAATTGTCCCTTTCATCAAGGCTTCTTCTCCTTTAAAAATCATAGACTGCCCAGGTCAGAAAGGATTTTTCAGATAATGGAGTCCAACCATTAACCTAACACTGACAAAAGCCATCACTAGTCTAGCCCATATCTCTAAAGTCTATCTCTGTTCATCTTTTAAATAGCACCAGGGATGGTGTCTGAACAACCTCCCTATAATTTTGTCCTACATATTAAGAGTTCTTTCTTTAAATTATGATAGCCAAAATTCTCTTATTCTCTTGTAGCTGTCAAAAAATATGCCTAAACAATTTTTGCTTCCAAACAGTGTAAACATCCTGGTATTCGTTCTTTTCTGTTTATTTTTGCCTGTCTGCATGGTGATCATGATGCTTATATCATGGGCTTTAAATTTACCAGTGGCTAAATTTCACATCCTTGTTTCTGTTGGCAAATCTGTCTCCTGATTGCTGAAGTTTGCATCTCTTCAGGAAGAATCAGGCTTTGACTATTGCATACTGCCTTTGCTATGTTTTATTTTGAGTCGCAGTCTCTGGGCTATTTTATATAGAAGTTTTAAGTCTGGAGGAAGGTCTGCCTCTGCCCTAGGCATGTGTTCCCATCTTCCAGCAGTGGAATCATGCTCCTTCATTCTTTAGTGGTCTCATGAACCTTTACATAGCTTCAATGTTACTCTACTCGGCTCTTGTGAACTCTACTCGGCTCTTGTGAGGCCCCATCTGGAACTCTACTCGGCTCTTGTGAGGCCCCATCTGGAGTACTGTGTCCAGGTGTGGAGCCCTCAGTACAAAAAAGACATAGAGACTTTGGAAAGGGTGCAGAGGAGGGCCACGAGGATGATCAGGGGGCTGGAGCACCTCCCCTATGAGGACAGGCTGAGGGAGTTGGGCTTGTTCAGCCTGGAGAAGAGAAGGCTGCGGGGTGACCTCATTGCAGCCTTTCAATACCTGAAGGGAACCTACACCCAGGAAGGGAGTAAACTCTTTGAAAGGGCTGACAATAGCAGGACTAGGGGAAATGGATCCAAGTTGAAGGAGGGAAGATTTAGGTTGGATGTTAGGGGGAAGTTCTTTACTAGGAGAGTGGTTAGGTCCTGGAACAGGCTGCCGAGGGAGGTTGTGGATGCCCCGTCCTTGGAGGTGTTCAAGACCAGGCTGGACGAGGCCCTGGGCAACCTCTTCTAGTAGATGTGTTTGTTAGGTGGCCCTGCTAGACAGGGGGGGTGGAGTTACATGATCCTTGAGGTCCCTTCCAACCCGGGTCATTCTGTGATTCTGTGATCTGTAATGGGGAAGCATGCCAAAAGTTGAATTCAGAGTGTTCCTACCAAATTATCCCTATATGAAGTCTTTGCAAGAAAGACTTTAGTAAGATATAGGTTGGGGAAAGAAAAACTGATAACTTTGTTGTTCAAAAAGGTCAGCCTGGATGCAAGAACACATACTCTTACTGGCAACAGGGCTGCATTCCAGTAGTGAAGAAGGCCAACCCTGATGGCCTGTAGGTCAAGGACTATTCCCTGCCTACTTAAATGCTAGTGCAAAGAATTAAACGGATCCTATCCAATGCATATAGTATAGGTTAGTCTATCACACAGAAACCTATAAATGATGTATACAGTACAAAAATTATTCTAGAACTATAACTTGAAGGACCTCCACATAAGTGTTTTGCCACCATGTGTTGAAATCTCAGCCCTCATCAGTGTCACCCACAACTGAAGTTAAGATAATGGCATTCTTCATTATATCATTTCCTGAACCAGTAACAAACCACAGACCTGGACAAAGGACATTTCACGGTCTGGTAATCAAGAATTGTGGCATTACCTGGTCCTCACATACAGTTAAAGATGGAAATCCCACAGTCTGAAAGTGGTTAAAAATATGGAGGCAGAGAAAGGGAAGAAAAGCTTTCATGTTTTATCATTTGCTTCTTTCAAATGCATTTTTGCAGAAAAAATACTTACAAGGTACTGAATCCCTTAAAATTTCACCCTGTCATAAGAAAGATTCTTCACCTCAAATTGATGAGTTTGTTACTCTGAAGACTTCAATGAATCAAACAAAAACATAAATTATTTCTGTTTTGTTTTCAAATTATTTTGTTTTGCTGTGATACATAAAATTTAGGGAGATCAAATCATCATCTGTTTCCCTTACATCCACACACCACAGTTTTTATTTCTGCTCTTTAAATCTACTTGGAGTGTTTTATCAAAACTATCTATCTGTTATTTAGATGGAGTTTATCTTATTAACTACTCAGTAGTTCTATCAACTCATGCAGGACCCTCACTGTAGAGATACGGACTTATCAACACCTCAGTAAGAACTTCCTGAAAAGTTATTTCCCCCCTTTAGAAAATTTCAGCTTGTCATCTTGAAATCAAACCCTAATATGTTTTGGTCAAATTCTTTTTTAAAATTTAGTTTTTGGTTTTTTTCAGTTAAAAAAACCAAAATCTGAATCTTTCAAAGATATGTCTTTAATTTTAATAACCACATATCCTCTGCTGAAAACTAGAACCACTCCAAAATATGAAGTAATATAGACATTCTTTTTAAAATTTCTTAAGAGTGACACATTGAGAAGTTTGAGTAGGCTGGAGAGGATTATAGCATTCATTTCTCTCCTCTTCATCTTATTTCTTTCAAAGATCATGCTTTTGATCAGGAGACACTTTTGTCTTCAGGATATATTAATATTCTGAATATCCTGAAGACTGAGAAGTCTCCATCTTTGGAGATTTTTCAGAGTCTGACTGCACACAGTCAGAAACTTGTTCTGATTGACCCTGCTTATAACAAAGCTTGGACTAGATGAACTCCCGAGATCCTTTCCAGCCTCAGCTGGCATGTTATTCTGTGATACTCCCTAGAAAGTTTTAGTGCTAGAAAGTCTGATGGGAATCTTAAATGAAAGCACAGTGAATGCTGAAATATTTTCCACTTCAGGGGGGAAAAGGAGAAGAAAAATGAAAAAAAAAGAAAAATTAAAAAAAGACCTCACCATCACCACCCTCTTGGGTGCCTCTCAATTAAAATCTGATTTTTGTTTGAAGTAATTCATTCTGAAATCCCAGTGTGATTAGGCTATTATAAAATCTTTTGTTTACATGCATTAAATTACAACAGTTTTCCAAGAAATCTGTTTTCATTCAGTAATTTACTCTCAAAAACAGGTTTCTTAAGACTAGGAAAAAGGCTGCTTGTGACCATATGGAATTCTCTGACCATCACAGCTTCCCCTTAGAAGTTCCCATCTATCTATCTTTTGCAAATGCAAATAAATCTTACTCTATAACACTTTTGAAAGCAATAGAAGTTTATAATGCATTTGGATGCCACTACACAGGAAAAATTAATACTTTCCCACCATGCTTCCCTTTCTCTTTCACCCCTGCAAGGAAAATTGAACAAAATGTCCCAGCATTATACATTTGCACTTGAACTAAAATAGTATTGGTGGTTACATGAGAGTGGAAAAGAGAGTTCTGGAGCTGGAGCAAACTCTAGGCGTTTAGTGGTCATAAGTATTATACAAGCCTGTAAATTAAAGAGTGTATAACTCATAAACCAAGCATCCCCCTCCTGTCTCCTCTCTCTCTGTCTCTTTTTTTTTTTTTTTTAATTGAAGCCTTCTTAATTAAAAGAAATTCCACTTTCAACAAGCAGAAATTCCCCACTCCCACTCCCCCATTGTTGGGAAACTCTGGAAGGGCCAGATGTTGGTGGCAGTAATTCGGAGGAAGGAGGAGTGCCTGGTAATACCCACTGCCCTCTGGAGGAGGAGAGCTGCTGGATCCCATCCGCCAGTGCAGGCTGTAATGCACTGGATGCTTCTGTTGTGGTTTTCCCTAATAACAAATGGCGATTAAAAGTGGAAACTACTTAATGGTGCAAAAAATTAACATAGCCCCTAAAGGCTTGGAAATTTAAATTTAAATCTTGAGTTTGCACTCACTGATATTCTGTGATGTATCATGTTAATTCATGTTCTATTTTTATGTCTTATGAAAAGCGTTGCTTATTATATAGGGGAAAAAGTCTGTCAGTTGTTATCAGTGCCTTAATGTCTAAGATAGTAGTCTTACAGTCACACAGGCCTAGAATGTAGAAGAAACAGAGTTTTTAGGGAGATGCAATTTCTTGCTTTTAGAAAATCTGGCACAGGTGGAAAAAACACGTACTTTTCAGGCAAAGTTCTTCAGTTTTTGAACTCAGAGATATGAGATGTGTACAGATGAAATAGGGCATAACTGATTAATACCTGTACTCATCTACTTAATAAACTGGAGAACTAAATTCAAACTTAATCTTTAACTGAAGATTCCTAAGCACAAAAAAAGAGTGGAAAGAAAATTAATGCTGAGACGAGTCCTAAGTTGATGAACAATCATAAAATGTCATAGCTCTTCAGATTTTCAGAAACATTTTCAGGTAAAAGTAAGCCATAGTATATCAATTTTATAAACATAATTTTAACACCACAAACAAAAGATGTTGACATATTTTGCTTGCAAGTACAGCTATAGAAAGTTAAATAACAGACAAAATTGTCTTACTATACCTATAAGCCAAAGATTCTAGCGTTGGCACCTGAAAACTAAAGATAAATTTACTGTAAAAGTTAATAAAAAAGATGTGTTCCTTTTTCATTGTGGCAGATAGAAACAGTAACGTAAACATCCAGCACAACTGTCAGAAAACAAATATGACTATTTTTGAATACTCTTTTTTTCTGAATAGAAACATAAGCATGCAGCACAAATAGTAGGAAAAAGATTTTAAAAGAAACCCACTTTTTTTTTTTAAATTAAGACTCTTTATAATTGCTATGAGTTAACATAAAAGTATTTCTTAAAAAATCAAACCTCTTGAAAGATGACAGATTAAACAGCCTGACAAACAATGTCTATTAAAAGTCATAAGGGCTTCTATTCCATCCAACTTTTAAGTCATTCACCATGATCCTAGTACAAAATATTAATAGGAACAAATTTGTTCTGGAAGGGCTTAATATTTATAACCGACCAATTGGATTGAAACTTTCCAAGATTCAGTCTCTCACTAACCCTTTCCTCAGAAAAGCAGAAGGGAGAGCCATGAGACCAATTGATTGCACATCTCCAGCAGGAAGCCTCCCTGGAGATTTTGTTTAAGTGTTTGTGAAGACAGATGACCACCAGACAGCTTAGGATGGGATAAACTACTCAGCCACAAAGAATAGCAGTTCTCCCTCCTTCCCCTAAAATCTGCATGGCTTCTCCATCTCCCTCTGCAATGCAGAGCTCTACCAAGACCTCATAGACAACTCCTAGCACACACAGCTCTTCAGAATCTACCTCAGCCTTTCTGGTTCCCTATCTGCCTCACTCTTACTGGCCTCCCACAGTCCTCAACACCTCCTTGCAGGTGCTCCTTGAGTATTCTGTGTTATTATCAAAAAATTCAATTTTACTCTTGGGGGAAAGGCTTGGAAAAATGGAAGAGAATGTTGCCTCCACAACTAAAAAGCCTTGAGTGGGTCCTGGCACTACATGAGGAATTGTATTATTCAGTGAGGAATGAGATCTGAAGAGCCCTATTCAGTCTATGAATCATTTACTCAAAAGACTACAATAGACACCAGGCAGAAAATAGTATGAATACATTAAAAAAATAAATAAATAAATGACAGCCTCATTCCTGCAAACACTTATGCATGTACTTAATGTAATGTGGATGAATATTGATTTCAATGGGAGTGCTTATATGCATAAAGCAAGGCATATGCATGCTTATAGGATCAAGGCCAAGATTGTTAAGTACTGCAAGCTGAGTTTTAATGACTGATAAAGCAAGTTAGAAATACACAAAAATATGTCAAAGAAATATTCAGGATGCCTGTCTGGTTTGCAGTGCCTACAAAATGGTATCTCTGCTCTCAGTCTGAAGTAAGAAAAAAAAATTGTTAAGTAAATTAATGACAATCACTTAAAATTAGAATGGAATAGAATGTATGAACAAAAGGAACACACATATGTGTCTGAATAATTCCACCTCCTGCTAGAATACATCCATATTTGTTAATATGGAAGCTATTGAAAAATGCACAGAAACATAACAGTTTGTGTCAAGAAGGTGAATGATCCTCCCATTTGCAACCGCCAGGGAAAATTAAAGATGGAATAGAATTACTCACAGCAGAATGCATGTTGCAAGTATACAAACTGGGTGTTGGGAAGCCAATGGGTGCTCATTTCAGGCTCCACACTACGGCTTAAAGAAATGCTCCCTTTTAATGTAGGAGGACATAGTGACCACACAAACCATTTCATCCTCTTTGTCATAACACAATCGGAAACACTGATCTAACATTCTACCAAATTCTTTTTTTCTTCAGCCTTCTGTAAAAAAGAATAGACCTGAAATGCTGATTTCTTTTCAAAGCCTCTCACGGAGGTTGTTTAATTGCCTAACAAAAATGACAATGTGGGACATCGACTAATAACTTAATGCTGAAGACTTTGAAAACCTTACTCTTAATTCCCCACTCAGCAACAGCACAACTAATTTAGCAGTTAGCCTGAAAGCCTAACTGATGCTGTTTTCAACTATGGTGGCCACTCTGATCTTTAAAGATTCTGAGTGAGATCGAAGTGTTTGTAAGCAGTGCTGGACTGACAGCAGAGCATTTTCCAACTTTCCAGGCTAGCCACACACCTAAATCTTTTTTTTATAAAGTACACTGCATATTTCAGAAAGCCAAGCTGAGGGGAACTCTAGGTAGGAGTAGCTCATAGGGAAAAGATAACAGCTGTCTCCCAGGAGTAAGACTCACCCCATGGTGAAAAGGCTGTGCCATCTCCAATCCCAAAGTTAGATGGTGTAGCCCTGCCAGATGTGTGGTCCATGTCATGGTGGAATCTTTCCTGAATATGAGATGATGAGTGAGTGTCCATTCAGGCCAGGTCATGTCTGCTAATATTACCAGCTCAAGACTACCAGGAATAGGTGAAAAACGAGTTTTTTAAAAAACTTCAATCTCAGAAATTCATAAGAGTTAATGATGCCAGGATGCTTTCCATTTTGCTCCAGAGTTACCAAAATGATAATCAAATGTAATGATAAATTGCTAGCTTTCAATCTACAGTGTCTCACCATCATTGACCAAGGAGGTAGAGTGTCCACTGCTGCACAGCTTGTTGATCCTTGCCGATCTAGGGCAATATTGTAGAGGCTTATACTCATTTGCATTATTTTTGACTTAAGGTAAAATCTACCATGGCCTCTAAAGACCTAAAAAGCTGATTGCCCTCTGATTTATCTTTTTTCCTCTCCTCTCTCTGCTATGTGCCTTTTTGAGGACATTTACATTTTTCCCTATTTGATAAACAGCAACAGAACTCCATGACTGGCATTTAACAGTCTGCAATTAATGGAGTATAAGTATAAAAAAGTGTATAAAGAACAAATTTAAAAGCAAAAAAGATCATGCTTTTTTTTAGCATGTGAAGTGACTATTTTAATAAATTCTGTGCTGCCCAGTACAGAATTCCTTCTGAAATTATACTTCATTATAGCATACTTTGCCCCAGCCTATATTTTAATATGCCTACATTTGTCAACAAGAAGAAAAGCAATATAGGAACAGCTCACTGAAATTAAACTCTTACCCCAGAAAAAATATAAAACAGTAAAAAAACCAGAAGGCCAAACCTGTGCAGTTCAAGGGCTCAGGGTAGATCCCTGAGCTAGATTTGGTTTAATGGTTGCACTCAATGACCAGAAAGGTCCCTTCCAACCTAGGTGATTATTACATATTATTATAGAATCATAGAATCACAGAATGGTTTGTGTTGGAAGGGTCCTTAAAGATCATCTAGGTCCAACCCCTATTCCATGGGCAGGAATACCTCCCACTAAACCAGGTTGCTCAATGCCTCATTTAGCCTGAAATCTTCCAGAGCTTTTGGTTGTGGGATGGAAGGCAAGTTCCCAGGGAGAGCAATCCCCAGACTCTAGGTAGACAGATTATACTTATTAACTTCGAGGATGGGGCCTCAAAACAGACAGGAGCACTTTAAAACCAGATCTTTAGCTGATGAAAATCAGCATGCCTCCTCTGAAGCAAATAAAATTATGCCAAAACACTCCGGGCGAGTATCTGACACTCGACTGTGGGGCAGCAATTCCCTGCTCTGCGGCCGCTTTCCCAACAGTTGCCCTGGCAGTTTGCTCAGTCAGGTTTTCGACTTGTCCGTGGAGCTGAGAGAATTTTCTCACCTTTCGTCAGTGTGGATCTGCAGCCAGCATCTTTAAAAATCCATCCCACTCTCATTCAGCTCAAAGTTGCACATTAAAGTGAGGCAAGCCCTGAGATGAATTAGGGGTGAAGGGCCCCACTGCACACTTGAACTCTATGTGTGGCTTTCGTTGACATCCGTGCGAGCTGTGTCTGCAAATCAGTGGCAGCCTTTTGTTATAGGGTAACAAATCTTTAGCACACAGCCTGCTTCTGACAGAGCCAAAGTCTTCCTTTGAACAAGCACATTCTTCACTCAGATTCATGCAAAGCCATCAACCAGGGTTGTCAGATGACACGCTCAGAAAACCTCAGCCTCAGGATGCTGTCTTGGACCAGTAGGGCAGAGATGGACTGAGAAGGAATGTGCAAGTCTGGAAAAATCAAGACTACTTTTTCTAGTTATGTGAGATATCAGGACAAATACCTCTAAAATAAGACCATCCTAATTTTAATCATGGTAATTAGATCCTAACACTAAGTGACAGCAACACCAATGACAGCAGAAATGTGTCTGAGATGTAGGCAAGGAGCAATTCAGGGTCATAATTCAAATTTCTCAACACATAAGGCCATATTTTGTAGGAACTCATTTAAGGACTTATAAAGACATTAAGGACTTCTTTCAAGCATGCTAAGTGTCTAAAATCTTTTCTCCTGTCTCCGTCTCTAACCAGATTTTCCCAAGGTCTCTCTTTCCTGATGCTGAGAACTTTTGCGGACCCGAGTCTCAATCTGAACATTTCTGAAATGCTGACCATATAACATAGCTTACTCAATCAGTAAAGACATGTGGCTCTGCTCTGGAGTCTGGTAAGTAAACCTCAGTCACAGAGGACACATTGATTTCACATAAAGAAAATGGTTTTTTTGTTCTCTGAACTTCTAACCATGAAATGGTTAAAAATATTGAAGAGACAGAACTATCAGCACGGAGAAAGAGAGTGAGAAAGAGTGTGGTGCTGTGCTTTGCAAGCTCAGCAGTTCTTTAGATGTGGTCTGGCATCTAGTTCATAAAGTCAAACAAATCTGCTCATTTTAGTCATATATACAGACACATATGCATCAGCAGAGATATATACATAGATTCTAAACTCTCTGAAGAGTAAAACAAAGCCCTATCATGTACATCTTTAGTAAGCCATCAGAAACAAATTAATGAAGTTTTAAAAAAATTATATTTTCCTTGTAGTAATTCAGCAGAAAAACACTGGTATGCAATGGCTAAGACAAGAGGACACTTCTGAAGATATTATTCGAGCATCCTGCTTCACTTTTAATTTCTCATTATTATATTTTTTCCTGGAGTTGATAGGGACAAGTTAACAGAAATTATTTTAATCCAAAAAAACACTACTCTGACAGAGAAAAGAGATTTCATTGAAACAGAGTAATTTGAAACATTTTTTGGCTAGAAAATTTTTCAGGTTTCTCTTGTTAATTCTGATTAAGGAGAGGAATAGAGAAAAGCAGATGGAGGGGAAGAAAAGCAGAGGAAGAGAAAAGGATGTATGTGCACATTCATGCAGGAAAGATAATTTTGGCACACTTTTGGGCAAAAGGATGAGAGAAGAAGCAGAATGTTTAAATACAGGCATGAAATTGGATTTTTCTAAAGTCTGCTCCATTTTCTTTTTTTCTTCTTGGAGTGCAGGATTTCTGATTCCTCTGTGTCCTTTCCTTCAAATTTTCCATGGAATTTGGGATTTTCTGCACTTGGACAGACTCAGCAATGCCCATACAACCAACCATCACACAGATGTTAGATTAGGCATACAGCTATCTAGAACAAGTTACAGCAGGAGCAGTAATTTTTTTTTATCAGCATTTGTCAGGGAAAAAAAATAAAATGTTCAAGCCTTAGGATTAGATTATAGGATTTGAGGCAATGACTAGAGATGTTTCTTCTGAGTGACATGAAGATAGCCCAACTCAAAAATGGGGGATTTATCAATAGCCTAAATCTCTGAAGGTTGAGTAAAACATATGGCTTACCAATGTAGATAGTAGATCTCATTCTCTTTGTCTTTTGTGGGATAATGAAAGAGGCGGGGTTTTTTAATGCAAAAGAAATCAAGTTATTTGGTAGATCCCTCTCCAGGCTGGAGATCTCATGGAAGACTTAGAGTGAAAACGTGTGTGACTTTTTCAGTCTGCATGAAGCTGCATCTGATGACACTGTGTCATGCCAACTTTCAGTAACAAAAACCTATTGTTCCTACAGAAAATGGAAAATAGTATCTAACAATAAAATAAATATATCTTTGGCTGAGAACTCCCACTTCCCTGTGCTGGGTCATGCACATGAGCAAATGTACAGGATGCTGCACATTCCTTCTGTAGCTCATATTTTTCACCCACTTTCAAGGTGAAAGTGAAAGTTGTGATACAGAAATAAATGTGGAGAGTCAAAGCTTTTGCCTATTTGCTAAGTTTTGTCCCATCTACTCTTCTTTCCATTTGTGCTGGTCCTCTCTACAGCTTGGTTTCCATAAGGATTGTATGGACATTGTCCCAGTTTTATGGTAAGGATATTATTCCTAACATTGATAAAGAACCTGGGGAACATCCAGCAAAAATGATGGGTTGCAAATACAGCATACTTTTTGCCTGAAGAACTGATTACCCAAGGTCATTGTGGCCCAGGGACTGAACAATATCCAAAACACAGTGAAAAAATGCACCAACAGCTATTATTCCACATGGGAGTGTGTGCATGTGTTTTAAATACATATATGCATGTATTTATCTGTATATATATATATACATAAAATCAATATGTGAAAAGCAAGGAATGATTCACAAGTGAAGCCATATGCATTGAGACTAAGGAAGGCACTTTATTGGCATTGATTATTCCTCAGCTGTCCTGTTGTGCTTTCTCCTCTAAAGCAGCCTGTGTCAGCTATTGGAAAAGATCATTTCTCTTGCCTGACCATAAAGGCCATTTCCTAAAAGCTCTCAGCAAAGGAAAACTTCTCAGACCTCAATGCAAGAACCCAAGGTCTGGGAGATAACCCTTCCCTCTCTGTGGACCATCTTCCCTTGTAGCCTGTGACTCTGGGCCTGTTGATTCCTCTCTGTTTAATACAGAGTAGCTTGATATCACCTCCTAGGCAAGTGGGGTAAAGACAGGTGGGCAATCTTTACTTTACATGGGGAGGGAAGATCATGGCTGAACCAATGCAAGGCAATACAAAAATCCACCTAAAACATTCTCCAGAAATTACTCACCAGCTGTACTGCAGTCTGAGCTCGTGTCCAAATTAGTGTTGGGATCACATTCAAAATATATATGGTCTTCATCCTAAAACCTGTACATACTGTAACTAACAAAAATGTTAAAATTTGTGTATTGCATCCAATTTTTCTATCTGACAAACTGTCTTCCTCTTATGAGATTGAGGTTTCCCATAAAATTATTGTGAATTGTCTATTGATACATTCTTTTGCTTCTATTTTTTTCCCCTCAATCCAATTCTCTGCTGTACAGCAATTGTATTTGCCTAGGACTATGGAAAGAGTTAGGTAAATCAACTTTAAGCAAACCATATATTGTATGCTTATATAGTTTCATTTCCAATAAATAACCTGGAATACCTAGTCAACTTTACATGCAATCTTAATTTGAGTTTCATATGCATAACGGGAGCAAGGAAAAATGGGACAGACTTGAGAAGGGAAGAAAGATTATGTGGCTACAAGCACAGTGCACTGTAAACTCATTTACAAGGGCATCTGCATCTGTATGTCCAGTCAAGTGGCACAGTGAATTGCGAGGGGATTATTGATTTCAAAATGACTTAACTGCAGTCATGCAGTACTGAGAATACCTTATTACTTCCCTTAGCCTCATGTACCAATTTGATCATATTTTGTGTAGGTCTCAGCAGCCACACGTGTAAGTCTTGAAAATAAGGTGATTAAAAGGGCAACAAACACAAAAAAAATGGAAAAGAAATTTAAAAGCACAGGAAAGCATCTCTCACCATATAAGAAATTATATTTCATTTTTATTTTCAAAAGCCACAGATACTTTTTTTTTTTGACAGCTCCCTTAAAACTGTTTAAAAACAACTTCTTATAGCAGTCCTTAGAATTAGCTCTATAAAAATCAGTTCCCATCCAAACTGGAACCACCCAAACAAATTTGTGTCACTTTTAAGGTTTGAGTTTTTAACTTGCATCATCAGCGTGAGTACAGTTTTTGACTGTGTGCATAACATGGAGCTAAGACGACACTGAAATGGCCCATCACAAGCTAAAACACCCATGTACACACAGGCCCCCTAACTTTTAAGAACTGCATTTCAAGAAAAGAAGAAGCAAGAAATAAGCATCATCTCCCCAAACATATGGATTAAAATTTTTACACTGAAAGTAATTAAAATACCATGACTAATTAAGAGCTGATAAAAGGCCACAGCTAAAGATTTATGACCTCTTTTTTTTTTTTTGTAAAGCATCTTTAAGCTTTACCAAATGTACAGTGTTCTGTGTACTTTGTCTCAAACATCTGAATCCAGTTAGCAGCGATTTTCAACTAACAGGGTGTTCCTCTGCATCAAAATGTATAGTGAGATCTCTATGTTACGCGTGTCATCTTATGGCAGTCAGTTAGCTCTCTTGCTGAAGCGCATTAGGAAACTGTTTTAAAAAGCTTGCACCTTTTGTCAGAGTGGTTAAAAGGAAAAAAAAAAAATTAAAAAACACACAGCATTGTTTAACAGCCCTGTATGTCTTACCATTATACTCTCCACCTTTTGCAAAGGTCAGGGAAGTGTCACATTATGATTGCACTAATTTATTCAGAAGGCACAGCTTAACTCTTCCTGTGACTTGTTAAAATCATGACAACACCATATCGGGTGTGTGGTGTGGAAGGGGGGGCAGGATTCAAAAGTACAGACAACACAGGTTTAGTGAGTAGCTTTTTTACTTGTGCCTTACATCAATCACTCCTGACATTTCCAAAGAGAAATCCTATCTGGACCCTAAAAATCTATTTCCTTTTCTCACGACAGCTGTGATTAAGGCAGGGCAGCTCTACCATGCAGTTCTCTAATGATGAAGGCAGCCCTTCACGTCAGCTTTCTTAAAGTTGCAGTTATCAGGAACATGAAATATTTCTCCTTTTATTTGGTCTGCCTACATTTACAATGAAAATCAGCTTTATTTTGGGTGGTCCACAGAGCTATCCCTCAAGGTCCACTGCAGATAGTGAGAAATCAAAGCTGGTTTCCAAAGGGTAAAGCTGGAAGCCTCCCAGCAGGGCACCTGGTATTTCTAAGGAGTAGAAAAGGAATCATAGTGCAAACTTGTCATATGGAGCCACCCTGGCATTGCTTTGTGACTGTGAATGGGACAGGAGAGTAGTTCAGCACCTCGTGCTACATTAGTGTTCTGCTCAGGGCAGTGTAGACTCAAATCTCATTAAATATGGTTGTTTGAAATGACTTAGATGCTGAATGGCATCAGGTCTGCATTATCAGCACTTACAGTAGGTCCAGAGGCTCATTGTCTGGGTTGTATCAATGCACAGTTTCCCTACCTTTCTTCACTTATCTGAGAAATACTCACACACTAGTTAAAATTAGAAATGTTCTGGCAGTGGATTATCTGCTTCTCACTCCTACCCATAGGTGATGTCAAAAAAGCCCTGCTTTTTATTGAGTTAATAATTACCAGTCTTTTGGGGAAAGAAAATTATCTGTCTTTATATTTCTGATATAATGCAACTCAGGGCCTCCTTGTCACATGGTTCAGCACTCAGTAGCTAGACTTCAGGAGACAACAAGTACAGTGCTATATTAGAAGCCAAAAATGCTCCCTCCTTTCCCCCTCAACTCCCACCAGACTACTAAAGTTTAAACCATCCACTGGTTACTGAGCACTTCCCTTGGACTCGGCATTAGAAGTTTTTTCTCCTCTTTATAAAGAACACTGTAATCTGTTTGGCCTCAGATGGGTTTTCAACGCAACCTGAGGTCAAGTGTGTGAATCTCAAGGCAAGATCAGAACACAACTGGAGGGCTGTGCATTACTGTCCTTCCTTATTAAAAGAAAGCAACAACAACAACTGCTTAGGAGTTCCTGGGGCTGAGACTGACAGCAAAAACAGATGGATCTCACTTCAGGATCTAATTTTCAGGTGCAATTCCCCTATGCAGATGAGAGGTTGGCACAATTTATTACCTTAAAACAGGTTAATTTTTTGAAAAGTCATATTCAGCTCAAAGATGTATGAGATATCATAAAAAGTGGTGATAGCCTCTTGCCTGTGACATGGAAATCTATCTGGTGTGATTTCTCCACTGGAATAAACTCAAGGACTTCTGACTGAGGAAGAGTTGCGACAATTTGGCCACATCCTGCTGACCCGGCTGTTCACCTTTCACACTAATAATATGTTTGCCCAGTTTTACCCATTAAAGTAAGCAGCAATCCAAAGCTTACCAACATCATAAGGTGTTCATAGGTAATTAGTATCTGGAATATTTTTAGACAATGACTATCGAAGATAGGTGCAAGAAAATAACCATACAAAGATTATTAGGTTCTAAGGGACTAGTTTACATACCCACTTCCTTACATGTTCATAAAAAAGTTATGTATTGTCTATGGAAGAAAGATAGAGCCTCTTAAATATCATTCATGATAAAATTCAGCCTGACAGAGTTTGCACAGACTTTTGATTGGTTATTTTTTCTTTGTTTTGTTTTTTGGTTTGAATTTTTTGGGGTGGTAGAACTCTGTACACATTCTCAGTATGAACATGTAGTAGAGACACTGCTTCCTTAAATACATTCAGCTCACCCCTGCACACACATACATACACTTTGTGCTTCACACATCATTATCATATGATAGGGGTAAGGAGATAAAGAGAATGAATTCCTGTGTCTTTGCCTGAAGTAAATGGATTTATTTTATAGAAGCCAGCAATTAATCCACATAAGGTTTTTTGCACTATGTTTGAAATTCAGTGCCCAATTTTTTTCTGAAATTTCCTCTCTCTACTTGCCCTTATTAGAATCTTTTTTACAAGGCTTTTTATTCACTTAAACACACTTCCCTGAATGTTGTGCAGGTAGCAAATATCAAATCAACTTCCAGATTGAATGATAGATATTTGAATCTTATAACAATGCCATAAACCCACTATTTTTGCATAATCCTCACAAGGTCCTAAAAGCCGATTTGTGTGTCTTGCACTTTGATAAAACAAGTTCAACCATCTCAGACACCTGTGCAATGACTGTTGTAGAGCCAAATGCAGAGATGAAATACAAGCAGTGCCTGGTTCTGTAATCCTTTCACTTTTTCTCCTTCAGTTTTACAATAATTCAGTTTTTCATTATTCCATCCTGTTTTCACAGTAGCCAACATGGAAACACAGACTTCTGAAAGACATCTGGACCTTAAGGATATGTTCTTCACCATGAGGGTGGTGAGACATTGGAACAGATTGTCCAGAGAGATGGTGGAGGCCCCATCCCTGGAGGCATACAAGACCAAGCTTGATGAGGCTCTGAGCAACATGATCTAGTGCAAAATGTCTCTGTTCACTGAAGGGGGGTTGGACTAAATGACCTTTGAAGGTCTCTTCCAGCGCATTCTATGATTCCATCAAAGACTCAGATTGTATCTGCAGTTGCTCACCTTTCGAGTAATTCAAGGGAATACAAAATGCAGAACAAACCGTACCCAAGAAACAAGTTTTTGCAGCCATCTGAAGAAATTATTGTAATTTCACAAACAGCAAGGTCTATCAGTTGTCAGTTAAAAAAAAAAATATTTGTTGAAGAATTACCATCTGCGATATACACTTTGTAACAATAATCGGTGCGTGAAGAGTTTGTATGATGTTAACTCCCTTAAGTTTATCTAAGCACTATCACACTCCTACTGTATTTAAGGTGAAACAAGCCTTTTTTCAGTAAGTGTTACCCATTATTCTTCATTTCCTGTTGTACCTGGTATTCCTTCAATTAGCCACATGTGTCAAAGCTAGACTTAATGATAGCTAATCTTCAAGCAATATCTGTTAATTTTATCTGTCTGTTTCTGGATCAAGATAGAGAGCAGGGAACTCCCCATTAGCTAATAAATCCTTCAAGCTCAAAAGCTGAAGAACAAAATACAAGAGACTAAGCTGAGGCTTTTGCAGTTCCATGGGTGAACATGGTTTCTGCAAATCAAGTTGTATCATGTAGTCATCTCCTCCAACCTGCTTTAATTAGAAAGAAGCAAATCTTATTATAACATAGGAGTAAAAAAGACCAAAGCAGAGTCCTTTTTATTTTTTAAATAACACTTTGAAAGTTGAATCTTTCAGAGTATTTCTTGTTCACTTTCCCTCAACATTCCTGTAGGAGGTGGGAGTTTCCAGTTTAGAGAAGATTTAAGGGAAATTACTTTATAGATTCTTTCATGACAAGGAGAAAGGAGTTCTCCTGTTTTCAGAACCTCTGGTCTGAAGATCAAGATGTTACCATGTCTGTCCTGTCAAATACTACTGTATTTATGAAAACTCTGATGTGTCTGAATTCTTGCAGGGAAAATGCTTGTACTTTATAAAAAACAAAAGTAATTAGGTGTCTACAAGACAGTTATTCAAATGTAAAATGCAAACAGTAACCTCCAACTTTTTCCTTCAGAAGACTTTTATTCTGACTATCCATGTTGGATCAAAGCAGGAGAGAAGTGTTCTGCCCCTACCAAAAATGCTGGTTTGCATTCATAAACCACACTTAGGCAAAATTTTCTGAAAATAACATGCAGCTACAACACTTACAACACTTAAAAAATGCATTGATTTTCAAAGTGAAGGTGCTTGAAGTCTTGTCTCCTTTCCTCATCCTCAGCTATCTGAGAACTGAAGAGCCTCCAGCTTATTCTCTACAATAAAAATTGTGCTCAAAATCACTTTCTTACCATTTAACATAGGAAAAGAGTTGCAAGGCAAGTTGTGTGCCATGGCTACTGTATTTCACTCTCAATTTTAAAAGGACAGGCAAAAGCTATTTCTGACCTCCATAAAATGGACTTAGACTCCACTTAGTAACTGAAGTATGCTGAAGAGCTAGAAATGCACATGGCTGCATTTAATAAAGGGTTAAAAACAAACTATTGCTGAAACAATATCCCTCTGCATCATTTGCAGTATGTATAAATCTCCTGAAGAGCTCCTTAAGTACTTTCAGTGAAATTTCTCAGCTAGTAAAAGCTGACTCAAAGTGAGAATTAATAAATACACTCCAAAGCAGACATCTTTTGCCTGTGAGCCCACTCAACAATTTTTCTTCCAACTTTATTCTCATAAAGAACATTGTGACTTGCACTAATTAGTTAAATTGTCTGTTTCCCTTCCTTCCCTCCTCCTCCCCCCCCCCCAACACCACTTTGTGTTGAAGTAGTTGCTGTATTGTTAAGTAATTGGTTCAGGGGTTAATTCCTGGAGTCCTTTCTGTCTCAGAGGCAAGTGTATACCAATATGTCCACTCTTTAGAATGTTATCACAGTGCCCTCTCTTGTCAAAAGTAAATCAAGAGGGACTAACAACGGATAGAGAGTGTGGGATTTATTTTAATCTTTTTTGTGTGTATAAGGGGTGAGGGAGATGTTTTGTTTTGGTTGGCTGTTTTCTGAGTGATTTTTACACACCAGATTCAAATGTAACTTTCTCCCCAAAGACTCACTACACAGAGACACCTTAATGAATCGCTCAAATGTGTTGCTAAGCTGCATATGAAGAACAGACATTCAGGAAATCGACACCAGCATCACATATGTTTCATAGCATCACCTTTTATCCTTAACCCTGAAATTCAATTATTTCCTTTAAACTGGAACAATAACTATGAGATAAATCCATGCCTATGATAGAAATTCTCCCTCTTTTTTTTTCCACTGTTCTTTAGGTAATTATAAACTTTAGAGTGTACGAACAGTTGTGAATGGCAGTAATAATTCAAAGCCTTAGTGAATGATAAATTTCCATGTCAGTAGGTTATGTGAGACAAATTTAACATGAAATAAAGATAACCATAAATGCAAGTTTTCTATTAGTACATAAATACAGCAGAGTTTTCAAACAAAAAGGAAAACTGCTTTTTACTTGTGAATTCTGCAAGGTAAACTTGCCACAGTGATGACATGTAAAATGAGAAGGAAGACAGATAACGTGGAGCGACACACCTGAAGGAAACAGCTCCCTTTATGGAGAAATGAGGATTTAAGGTATAGTCTTTTCCCTGGGTTTCTCCTGGAATACAGAGAGGTGGACATGATTGAAATTTGCATTTAAATGGAAATGGTTAAAGGTAAAGGCACAATATTTAGAAAAATGAGAGTATCCATTTTTCTAAGAGGGAGGCATACTGTTATTGTATACCATTAAGGTGTCACAGAGCCTAAAAATGTTTAGAAATATTAGACACTGCTACAGAACAAAGAACAGCAAAATGCCATTTGGAAATGACTATACACTGTGAACGAGTCTGACCGAATACTACATCATATACAATTGTCTTTAATGTTTTTCTGCTACCATTACCTAATGTGAGTCCTGTTCACTAAACAGTAGAAGATCTATTAGATAGCTTTCTGCTACTTTTCAACTGCAATATAATCCAGAATACATTCATCATTCCATCCTGGTGATTTCTGCAAGTTTCTTTCCATAGGACATCACCAGACCCTAAAATGTTTGCCTGGTGCACTTTCTGAGAGCACCTTGTGGATTTGAACTGTGTCACATGAAAACCCTGATGTGTTTCTGTGATACCAGTGAGGAAATAGACATTTTGTTGGAGATAATGAAATATGGGATGCAACAACTCATGGAATTGTTCAAATCTCATGTTGATTGGAAAATGCCTTAGCAAATATTTGTGTATGAACCTGAGACAGACTCAAAAACAGATTGGCAAGAGGAATGGTAGAAGACACAGAAGCTTCTTTACCTTCCTTTCCAAAACAAGATGATAAGTAAAACTCATGTATGTGTGGACTCTTTATTAGATACATATAGACAAGGCAAAAATATACAAATATTCTATATCTGTAGAAATAGACAGTATAAATAATGAGATTTAGTCACTAAATCATCCTATTTTAGAAGGCTTAGATCTGTTCATGTCAAAAGTTTTAAAGCAAGTGAATGAGAGTTGAAATTATTTGGGCTTAACATTTTTTTCACTGTTACAATTTTCTACATTTCTTTAGCTTTTATCACCTTCTCTCACCTTTTCTAGCCTCTTTCTCTCACTAGTTTTACACTGATGTTAACCCTCTACTTTAAAATAGCATTTGTGCAGCTAAAATCAGAAGGTACTGAAATCTCAGTCAGCAGGATTATTTTCAGAGCATTTCTTATCTGGAAGAAAACAGAAAAGACTAGAATTGTCTGCATTAAAGCTCCAAATAGATATTAGGCCTAGCTATCACAACTCGGTTTAGATTCATATTTACCTCAAATCTACTAAAGTATTTTAACCATCTTTCCATATAGATGTGCTCCATTTCATTGACCTCTCTTTTCCCTATATTGATATAAAGGACTTCCCTGTTTTCCAGAGCAGTGGCATTTTGGGTTTTTGAATTACTATGCTTGTGTGTGGTTAACTCATTGGAGATGATGCTTTTTCCACTACCAGTCCCTCCCAGTTTCACAGAATCTCCAGATAAAATTAAAGCCACAAAAAACTGCTCATCTGTTCATGAAAGACATATAGGCAAAGGAAGGACAGAAGATTGGCATTATACCTGAGATGAGAACTTACTCGGTCTTGGATGTCTTTGGTAAGGCAGCAATCAAGACCAAAGTTAGCCAAAGAGGCATCAGATGAGGTGGCAACATCTTGAACAAGAACTAGGATACATCAGCACTGACAGTCCAACAGAGGAGGTAGAAGTCTTCTCTGGTCTTTACCCATTGACTTAGCTGCCCAGTAGATAACAGGTATCTTTTCAAAACTTTGCCATCCAGTTCCCAGAAGACCTGATACAAACATGTACCATGGGCGCCAATGGAAGTCCCATTATCCCCTTTATGATTAACTGGTTTGGTCCTCGCACAACCAGTTTCATTAGGATTGGCCCTTAGAATGAGCCGGTCAAAGCTGAAAATTCTTAAACTAGGTCATTATTGTTAAGAAAAAAAAAAAAAAAAAAGGCAAAAAAGGCAATTTTCAAGCAAACTCAAACATATGGGGCACTCTGTAAGAGTCCACATTTTTATTTAAATGTCATGTATACCCCACATGAAAAGAAGCATAGATCAAAAATATACATCTCCACCATTAAAGATTCCTTTTTCATACACCTGTGAGTGTTTCCACTTCCCAAGACTTCAACTGTCTGCTCTGCCAGGGACCAAAAATAAAATTGTAATTGAAATACAGATAAGATAGAAACCTTTAATTTGCCTTCTCCCTGAGCAACAGGACTTTTCCAGCTGCATCTGATATACTTTTCTTTTTCATGCCTGGGCTGGTGCAAAATTATCTTATCTTTAGATAAAATATTTTAGGGATTTGGGGATTTTGTGTGCCTCAGGACAAAGGACAGTGTTTGTGAGAAGATCACTGCCCTCTTTTTGAGGCAAAATTCCACCCTTATTGAAATTTCAGTGTAACAGACAAGTATGCTATTTCATTACCATACTATCTGTCATACACTGTAGTCACTTTTACTAGAGGAGTGCTTGAACATCAACAGCTGAATGTCAAAAAGAACTGGTAGTAGAAAATTACACATGTATTTTTGTAATAAATCCATTGGTCATTTTTAAAAACTTTTTACATTTTCCTATTGAAATTGACACTTTTTTTGGATGCTATGGAACTACATTCAAAACTCTTTCCAGAAAAACAGGATTATATTGTTACTTGTCTATCTGATAATATTGATTCTTTCAATAGATATTTGTGAATCAATAAAACTAAAACCATTAAGTACTGAAACTAACAGATAGTGTTAAAACTTCCATTCAGGACCAAAAATTAAATATTTTCTAATGGATCAATGAATAGGGTGGAAATAGCTCCTGGAAGCAACTTATAAATATATGTCTGCAAACCTTGGTGCATAACCAAAATACAGACCATACCACCACTCTGTAAGTACGGTGAAACCAACATGTAAGGAGTTATGCTGACTGGTAGCACCTGATGATGCCAATAACTGAGCTTTGCATAATTTAACCTAACTTCCAAGCAACATTTTCAGAAATTTTTCTTAAGATGTAAGTCTATGTTCTCTTTTCATTTCTTGTTTTACAAACAGACACCTCTGCCACACCTCTGGCTGCATTCTAGTTAGTAATATCATGGACAAGTCAAAGTATGTTGCTCTGACAAAATGCTAGTTTCTAGTTTTGAAGGACAGGGGTGTTTGGGTTTGGTGCCTCAGTTTGCTCCATACATGTGTACAATACTCCATTTGAGCAAAGCCCCCTGGCAAAGCAATGGGAAGGACAATAGTGAAACATCTAAGCTGGTCTTGTTTGATCTACTCAGGCCTCTGAGCCACTCCTCCTGAGTTTTCAGCATCATTCCTTCAGACCTGATAGCTGAGGAAAACATTTTCTGTCATACACTTCAGCAGGTTTCCCAAACAGTAGTTCAGACACAATGCATAAGCACTTCTGCTTAGCCTTTGTCCACACATTCCACTTTTGTCCAGGAATCATGAAATCATAGAATCACAGAGCTGAAAGAGACCTTCAGAGGTCATCTTGTCCAACTCCCTGAAGTGAGCAGGGACATCCTGTTCTAGATCAGCTTGCTCAGAGCTTCATGAAGACTGGCCTTGAAGGTGAAGAATGAAGCAGAAATGTATGACTGGAGGATCAATTCTGAAGCAATAGAAGAAGGGAAATCCTTTCCTACTGGTAGATTCATATAATGAATGATTTAGGCATACTTGCATGCCTAAATGTTTAGCCTATGTGTTTTGATTTTAGAAGTATTTATGCACAAAAAATAAAATATTAAAAAATAATATCTGAAACATGAATGGTATTCTGCATATACCTTTGTGAAAATGGGATGTGTCGACTGCAGGCCTCTGCACTTTAAAGCAGCATTTTACTTTTCCCTGAACCATCTTATAACGAGTCTTTGTTTCCTATTTATGTGCTAATGTGCTCCCTGAACAGTCAAAACCAGTCATTGCTGATTATTTGCACTCACTGAAAACTTAGCCTGTTAATAGCTGGAAAAAGAAGGAAAAAAGAAAAAAATCAGGATAGCAGATAAATAGATAAAGTTAGAGAGAAAGTTTTGTAGAGAACAGGAAGAAAAAGAAGAAACAAAAATAAAACAAACAAAAACAACAAATGACAGACTATTCTTCCTCCTGCTGTTTCAGTGATAGCTATTAATGCATTTTAAAGTCTTCCAGATTGGTCTTAAGAAATCAGTTATCCTGGTCCTTGTTTCAGTAGAAAGACCCATGGGAGCTATTAGCAGTAATCTAAGTTAATAAACTGTAAACTAACTTTTTTTAAAGAAGGAAAAAACCCTACAACCTTTGACAAAATAATTGCACCAGTTATAAAACAGCCAAATGCTGGGTAACAGTCACATCAAGCAACTGAGGTGGAAAGAAGATATCCATAACCAGGCCACTTCCAACAAAACTGTTTGTTTTCTCTTATTAAAAGTGTTCTCTTTTTATTAGAAAAAAAAAAATCATTCCTTTGCAACCCATAAAATGTTTGAATAATGTCTGATGGTGCTTATCCACCAGCTAAAGTCTCCAGTTAAAATAAAGAGAGGATTTAGGGCTTGAATCCCAAAACACATTTCTGCAGCTTAAGGAGCCTGTTATGTTAGAGAAACAGGACATTTACATGCAGAATGTAACTAGCACTCTGAATCCCAGTATTTCCTGTTCACAAAATAAAACTCATCATGTGCAACCCCTTTGATAACAGCTATGGTCTCTTGTCTACATATGTGCAGGAAAAGGTAGAGTATACACCCAACTGAGGTTGTTTTGGCCTCTAGAGAAGCAGCTCCCTATTGACAAATATGCCATTTTCTTCCCTACCAGATCGTAACAATATTGACAAGAGGCTGCAGTAATGGCATCTCAAGATAAGGTGTATCCTCACCTCACTGGTTCTTCTGTTGATCCAAAGAACCTGAAGAGGGAGAATTGCACCCTGCAAACAATCTTAGTCTTCTGTGTCTGAGTAGTTCTTGGAATTATATTTGCCGCACTTAGATAATTCCAGTAGAATTATTTTATTTTTTTATTTGATCATCTACAAAGACTCCTTTGAGAGTAAAATTTAATTTGGGTAAAAAATTCCCCTTGAATACAAATAGGTTTTTTGGTTATTTCAGTGTTTTTCCTGGATGCTTCTAATAATCTTGCAAACTTTAGCTAATTGAGAATATGTCTTCAGAAAAGACTCTGAAAGGCTCAGTTCCTCTTCCTTCGTCCCAACTTTAATGGAGGAGGTACTCTCATTATTTGCTTTGGGGAAGCTCTGGATCAAGTTTGCTCATTTGGACATCTCCCACAAAGCTGTGAGGGGAGAAACTCTGGATATGAATGGAGGTCAATTCTCCAGAAGTATCCCCCTTTAGTGCTGCTCCAGCAGCACACAGAAAACAAAAAGTTTGTAAACATCTCATTTGGAAATTCTCCTGGCATTAATTCTAGGAATTTTACAAATGAAAAGATTTTATAAGGAAAAAGTGTTGTATATCACCAAGGATATATCACTCCTGGCATAATATGAAAGATCAATATAGCCTTAAACAAGTCAAGAGAAGCAAGCTAAGGACAAAAACCTTTCAGGATTCCCATTTTACTTGCTTTTCTTTGTGCACCTCCTTCTTGGCTGAATAGCCAGGCTAATTTTTCCTCCCAAGCTGCATATGTGACTTCCATTTGCTGGCCAGACACTCACCCAGGAGTTTAAAGTAACCTTCTCAGAGAGGGAGAAAGATACTTTCTACCTCATCCCACCATGCTGGACTTCATCCTTTCTAGTATTCTTGCAATATTAAACCGAAATGTAGTTGCAAATCATCACACATGGGTCAGTTGATTAACTCAGTGTTTCTGTTGCATCTAGAACAATGAGACTTAGTTACAGCCTGGACTTCAGAGCACTACTGCTCAAAACACAAGTAATAAAAAGAAGTTGAGGCCCAGTGGTTCATTAAATTGCATGGAAGAACCCACTAATGTACTTGTTTTCCCTCAAAAAAAATATTTGCTGCGGTACATGGAAGTAAATGTATTAGAAGGATGGAGGAAGTGTTATTGCTACTCTGTTCAAACACTGTCTGTAGTCAGTCGTGTTTAACAAATCACATTGCAGCCCAGCTTAGTCTTGGTGAAACACTGTTCAAGGGAAAATTCACTTACTTAAGTTTTGGCCTTTGACCAATATTTGGTGTATTAGGCAGCTAAATATGTATTTGTGCCCCAAATCAGGTAACAGGGGTGCAGCCAATAATCAACTCTGCTGCTTACAGGCTCACTGAGACAATCCAAGCAGAACATCCTCACCAGGGACACATAACATGCAGAAAAGTAAATTAAATAAGCTGGTCTACTCACACCAGGGATGTAATTTGAAACCCAGTCTTTGTCCATGGTAAAACTCCTACTGACAGCGATGGAGTCATGATTCTACTCCAGAAGCATGTGCTATGTAGAACTTGTGGTGGCTTCCATGGCTTGTAGGGGAAGGTGGGAGCATCTGCTAAAACTGGGCCCTCCAATTCCCTGCAGCTGCCTACCATCTAGGCAGGCAGAAGGCTCAATAGAAAACCCATCAAAATCAATGAAGTCTTTCAATTGGCTGCTTCTGGTTTTGGATATTAGGGCTGCAGAGAGAAGACTGTTGTCTCCTTATTGTCCCTTAGTCATTCTCCCTTATTCAAGTATTTACAAGTTGTTCTTTAATAATGCTAATTTAATATACGCTGAATGCTGCTAAAATGCTGGTTCTACATATTTCCATCTGGCTCATACCCTGTGGAAGCACCACTCAGACTTTGCATCACTCTTCCTGGGGGCTGAATGTTTTGCTCTTGTTGACTCGGGCCATTAATGTTAAATTATCTACAAGGGCCCGTTTGGTTTTAAAACTCCCCAGTCTGCAAGTAAGCATGCGGCTTTTAAACCCTGGTTTGAGAAGTCCGAAGTTTTCTATGGGGATTATTGCATTTCTCCATCACAGCCAATCCGAGGGTTTGTAAAGCCTTCAAACAACTGACACCATATGTCTGGGCACAATGGAATCTACAGAATTATCAGCAGCAGCAAAAATGTCTCATTACACACCGAGAGCTACAAACACATAACAAGTATATGGAGTAGCACGTATGCTCGCAGAGAAATTAATCGACTCAGATGCATACAAAGGGATTACCAAAGTGCTAAAAACATATTTCAGGGAAGAAATGCACTATGCCAGGCTGTGATTTGCAATATAATAAATAATCCTCCTAAAAATCACTTCACTCTGTCTGAGTGAGGCTTCACAAATTGTACAGAATATGCTTTGTGTGACATAGCATACAGAAAAAAGCACATGAGAAAAATAAATAAATTTTTAAAATCTCTTTTCGGGTCAGTAAGAAATGTTCCCAGAATCCTTGAAAAGGCTGCAGAATGTATTGTATTTGTATTTACTCTGTTTACGTATTGGTTTGTTTGTCACGTGCCTGCAGTATTCTACCAAACATTCACCTCAGATACTTAGTAATGTCTACTAAATTAGAGCTGTGTTTTCAGGAGGGCTGGGGAATACAAAATACAAAGTGAGGGTTTACATCTAGAAATCTGGCTTCATGAAAAAAAAAAAAACAAACCAGGATAGGAAAGCGCTAGCATTATTTATTCACTTATTATCATACAATCTGGACTAAGACGTAGGAAGAAAAATTTTTATGAGCAAGTTAAAAATAGTGAGATATAAATGGAACGAATTCGGGATAATAATAAATGGTAATTAGCTGTATTTTTCACAGCAAGATCATCTTTTATCCACAATTCCACAGTACCTTAAAGAAACAGGTTATGAATTCTGAACCCCTGAATATTTTATTCACACAAGTGAATGAATAGTTCTATTATAAAAAAAATGTGGGCATTCCTTTGAATAAGTGCTCCCTAACATGAAATATAGGGTCCTCATTTGGCAAAAAAATGAGCCCTCCAGTATTTCCATGAGGGGTACATATTACTAACCCCTACAAGGGAGGTGAGGAATACAAGGATAAATGCCTTGTAAGTCTAGATGCCTTTTTTTTTTTGTAATTTGAGCTGCTGGTAAAATCAAATTAAATTTTTCTCTAATGTATGTCAGTTCTTAGAAATTTTCCACTTTTTGTGAAGATTCATCATATTTCTTTGTGATGCTTTCTGATTATATTTTGATTAACCAAACATAAAAAATTTTAACAATCTAAAATGACTTTCCAAAAACTTGTAATTTAATTAGTGACCAAGGCAAGAATAAGATAACTTATGTGTCGAACAACATCATCCACTAAACTATTCATTGTCTTTAAATTCTCTTGTGGACCTTAATAATGAAACAAGATTCAGGATTTCTCATTCCAGCCAGAGCAGTTCATCCTGTTGCAGCAGGCAAACATCCGCTTTTCCAACTCTCACCTGAACAGAGGACATTACAAAATATATAACTTACAAGTCATCTCTAAAATACTTTACAGTTTTCTTTTACAACTTTCTTATTAAATTATTGCTATAATTAATTAACTAAAATTAGAACAAATTTAATAGCTTTATTTTATTATATTAGAGCTACCACTGATAGGAAATACCTATTGGGGTTTAAACTGGTCTGGTTCTTCATTCACAAATGTGAACTGAGTATCCAAAACCAACTATTTGTGTTTCTTTTTTATCCTTAGCACAGAACAAGATTGTGCAAGATTTTCTACCCTCTTGCTAGACTTCAGTGGTATGAAAGAGGGTCAAAGGTAAAAGTCCAGGGGAGCCATACTCTCACCAAGAGGGGAATTGCCCTCACACTGGCCACAATGAACAAGTTTGTTCAACCAAATAAAAGCAGGACTTAAACACCTGCATTCCTGATGTTAAATGAAAATTAAAACATAATGACAAACCTGAACTCCTTTGGTTCAAATATTTTGGAAGCAAAATTTGTTCAGTATATTTCAGTCTCATGTAAAAATGACTTTTCTTTCCATGACTACTTTTTAGACCAGCTTTCTCTGGCTTCTAAAAGTCAGTTTCTTGATGGCTCTTTTCTGCCAAGATTCCCTTCCCCAGCGCAGCTTGTCTCCTCAGTGAGGAGATCTAACAGCATCAGAGGTTTTACCCAATTTGATTATCTCATACATTCACTGATATACTACCCTTGAAAGTATTATATTTCCAAATTTTTACTTCCCTAACAGCCAGGGATCATTACTGACTTGGGAGGGTTGAGCAGAAGGTAATTATTTGCCTCTGGGCCATCATACGGCATTTGTGTTTAACTTCTTGATTCTCCAGATCTTCCCCATTTCCAGGATCTTTCCTGCAGCCTTCTTCTTTTGGGGTCACCTTCTTCTTCTACTTTCTTAGGCCACTTCTTTGGGAACCCTTTGTTTTGGCACTGGTTTTCTCTCTGGAACCAAGTCCCCCATATCCCCTGTCTAGCCATTCTATATGCAGAAACTCAGCAATTGTTAATTGTGGCTAATTCCTCTTTATCAGTTGAAGGATTCAAGGTGCAATGCTTTTATTTAGTCCAGGTGTTATCAAAATTTACAGCCAGCTTGTACAGACTGCAGCCAGAAAGCAGGACTGTGCTTGAGAGTTGAAAAGTTTCACTTCATTCACCCACACACACCCCCATTCAGCCAATTATATGTCGCCTGTTAGCATTCATAATTTAAACTAATTTTTATTCACCTACATACCATTTTTACATGCTTTTGCTGATTTTTTTGCTGATTGATTCCAGGCAATACACAGCTTGAGGTGGGGCTGCCACAAACCTGCCTGTGCCCATGGAGATGCAGCCTGTGGTCCTCAGCCTTGCCCAGACCAAAGAGACCCACCACATCACAATGCCTGATGAGTAAAGCATTTGAAATTTATTCGACAGTAAAACTTGCTCAAAGGCCTCACACTAAACAGGGGTTTGTACCATTGCAACTTTCTACATTTACAGCCAGACTATAATTACAGGATTGGGGCCTAAACTACAGTTCAGTATCACATGAGGATATATTTGCAAATGCTAATATTGCTTTTACTAACTGAAGCACAGTGTGAAGAGACAAGAGAAAAGAAAGGAAAAAAAAAAAACCAAAAAAACAAAACACCAAGACACATGTCTTTTTTCCTGATCATGGTTAACTAGTGGTGCCCAGGGTACGAAACAACAAAACCACAGAGAGTTGCCTTTATCTGCACAGATAACTTTACGTAGGTCTGTGGTCAAAGCCCACTGGGGCTTTACTGTAAAGCTCAGAAAGAAAACATATTCATGTTTTTGATGTCTAATATTTTTGCTACATAACATTTCTAGAATCTAATTTTCTTTTTTTTTTTTTTTTCCCTGTAATAATGTTCACAATCTTTACTAATATTCCTTTTGGTCAAAGCTGAAAAGAAGGGAGAAAAACAATGAAATAAAGCACCGTGGAGAGAAGCTTAAATGGAATGGGGCATAAAAATTCAGGACAACTATGTTTGATGCCATCATTAAAAAAAAAAATAAAAAGAGGGAGGAGGGAAAGAGGGATGACAAAGTGAAAAGAAAAAAATACAGCAACTCTTTTATGTGAAGATTACATTTAAAAATAACCGACTAACAGTCTGCACTTTTCAAAAGCCTGACGTCCTGAAACGCATTTAGATTGATGCAGCCTGAGCCTGAAGTTCTCTTGCTGAGTAAACAGTCAAGTGTTCTTAATAGGAATTGCAGTTTCTCGACATCTGTTGGGGAAAAGGGAACGGTGAAACAACAATTTAGATTGAGATTGGTTTTGTTAAATGCATTTAAATTCCAAGATTAGTGGTGTTCTTTCTTTTTCAATTAGCATTCACTTGCAGAAAGGTTACAGATGAAGGGGCTGAGAAAGAGTTGTTGGGGGGGAGGGGGATGAGCTCCCAGGGCAGTACAGAACACACTAAAATATGTAGCACAGCCTAGCACAGGACTTTAACATAAACTTACAACTTATGCAGAAGAGAGTGCCTTTGAAAAGCTCCATGAAGGAACAAGAAAAAAATTAAAGAAACAATCACTGTGACTTCACTTCATTGAGCTCCTCAGAACCAAGCCAGAATTCATATATGAAAAAATATTATTATTGGCTTTCAAAGGAATCATCCAGCCCATTCATTCTGCAATTCACCATGATGATTAGACTGTGAAGGGGCTGTGAATTCTTAGGGGTCACAGAAAGGTAAGAAGCAAGGAAAGCTATGAGAAATGTCCTACCTGCTTTGCTGCTTTTCAAAAACTGAGCTCCCTTTATGAGTTTTGTCAAACCAAGAAGACTCTTTCAGCTCAGTGAAGTGGTTGTTACTGTTCTGGGTAAAGTGCCACAATAACAAAACCTGGAATATTCTGAATTCTTTCTCTGTTTTGCTCTGGAATATTATGTCAGGCTGTCTGCTGCGACTGCTTCCATTTCAACGTAAAGATGAGGTGATGAAGAATACTTCCAAAGCTGTACTATGCAGAGGATTTTTTTCCTCCCAGCCCAGCCCCTTAGTATTATACTTTTGTAACCATACGGATTTCAGCTAATTCTGTCCTTTATAGCTCTAGAACTTGTGACTGTGCCATGTTGCTTTAGATTTTTAAAGTTGTTGTGCCTTTTTGTTCTTCTAATTGCCAGGAATCAGGATGTTGAGGTTTTTTCCTTCATTTGGAGCATTTGGGGATATTCTTTTTCCTTTGAAAATCCTGGAAATATACATTATTCTTTAGCCACTGATGATGCTCTCAAATCTGGTCAAATTTTATTCACACCTTGCCTGAATTCCTGGGAACTGTAAAAAGAAATGCAAAACAAGTTAGACCTCAACCCATTTGCAAAAACAAAGAAAAGGAAGAGATGAGTAAATTTTTTTTCTATTGCTCCACATTTAGTAATATTTTAAACTGTTATTCCAAAGCACCTGCAAGTTAACAGAAAGAAATCTGTTGGCTTTGCTTTTTTACGTGCCAGCATCATGAGGGACAACACAAGTGTTAGTATCAGAGCAATGTGTTTGATGTTCTCTCTGCTGGTGAAACAATGTCAGCCTACAGGAGTTATGTTTAAATCTCTCTCTGGACACTTAAACCTAGCTGTGATTGATTGCTCTGGTTATTGATCTCATTTATATTGTCCTGGAGATTTCAACCCCTCGCTAATCTGATGAAGTGCAGATGAAGTAGGCTGTGGTGGTGAGCACTGTGTACTTCATTGCACAGAGCTGTTAAAGGACTAGTGTAAACAGAAAACAAGATCCCTGTGGAATATTTAATTCTCTAACCAAAACTAGAAGTGATCACAAGAGACTTTACAGGAAACTGGCTTTGGACTCTCTCTCTTTCAAAAGGAGATCCTTCCCATTCTTTCCTTCTCTCCTCTTTTCTCCATCTTTTTCTGCATCTTTCTGTCCTCGTAAAGCAGGCATGTCCTCATTTCCTCTGCTTTCTGTTTAACACCTCAGTTCCCAGTGGGTCTCCCCATCACATGTAAATATCACTCAGCTTGTTCTCCCATATTAGAACTATTCCTACTGTGTGACAGCTGGGTCAACTTCTGCAGAGCCAGGGCTGTTCCACGGGTGACAGGAGCAGGAGCAGTTTTAGGAATGGCAGTGGAGCCATGACAGGTTAGACCATCTGAAAACCAGGCACATAGAGCAATACTTAGCTTTGGAAGAAACCAGTACTTTAAGTAACTGAAGCTTTTCTTCTTCACAAGTCTTGATCCACTCTTTGGGATGCTCAATCTGTTTCCTCTTATATCAAGCTAGAACACACTGCAAATTATCTGAAGGCCTAGATACACATCAATGGATAAATACTGCTGTGCAGCTGCCTACCTGGGATGGGTTAAAAATCAGCATCAAACACTGAACTACTTTGAAAGTTATTTCCTCCTTCTTGGGGACTAGCTGAACCCCAGTGATGCTCCTGTAGCTAGGGAAGGACATGTTGTTGAACAGAAAATATTCTTGAACAGAAAATATTTAGTGGCTATGGGCTATGAGGTCCTGATCAAATCAACTTTACTCATTCTCTCCATCCTGGGACTTCTCCCAGGAAGAGTCACCCATGTACAAAGATACTTCTTTTTTTTTTCAAGTTGTTAGCTCAAAATGATGAAATGCAAAGAGCTGAAAGAAGAAAGAACAATTTTTCACATAAAGGAAGAGTTCTGTCAAAATTAAGTATGTTTATTATGGTTTTTTACACTGATTCCACTTAGTTAGCTGAACTGAAAGGAAACACTGAGAGAGATGCCTGAAGAGAAAAGGCTGAGAAGGCAGAAAACTAAGCCTGAATGAATCTGTACACATTGTCCTCTTTAGCTAGCTAGTTTATTGTATATTAAAAGTTTTAATCAAATACTCTGGGTCATATGAATGTATTTTTAATGCTTTTATGGTGTGGCATGTTCTAAGCAAAAAGTGTCATCCCACATATATCACATTTGTCTAAATTTGCATTCTCCCAGATGGCCACATTTATTGACTTTGTGAAGTTAACTGTCTCTCCCTGCTCCCAGCCAATCAGGGTTTGCTGGAGGATCATAGAAAATGAATTCTTCATTGTTTCATCTGCTGCTGAGAATGACCCAAAACCAAAATCTCTTGACACCAACAACCCCAAATGTCAGAATAGCACAGTTCTTGGGCTAAATTCTATTTTGGTTTTTTATGATTTCCATGAAATTCAAAAAATATTTTACCTGTGAACATGAGAACTTCTCTTGCTACTATGTTACTTGCAGCCTCCAATATTAATCACATCTCGAAGTAGAAAAAAAAAGCCTTTTCACACCTGCTGAACAAACTAACTTTAAAGCTATTATCCCCACTAAACTCATTTGTACTTATGTGACTCACAGCCCAAGAAAAGTACTCAATTCCTTGCACCTCTAGAAACTTTAAATAACCTACAAAGAAATAATTTTTTCCTGGTTCTTCTAAGGCCACTCACTGCAGCCTATCAATCTTCATTAATTAAAAATTCACAAAATTCAATCAAATTCCTTTCCTTTAAATCATGCTAAAGGAAAATGAACAACAAAATGCCTGTAGACCAGGTAGCTGCCAATTCCTTTTCTAGTGAGTGTTTAATCACTGATTTTTTTTAAGTCCAAGTGTAATAGTATGGGAATTTAATCATCATTTCTATTAGTTAAACTGCTTGAGAGGGTCTTGAAGACATTTCCTTTCACTTTAGTTTGCCCTGTGGATAAGTAGAGCACTTTGGTTCTGTATTGATTTGGCCTTTACTGCAGTGATCACCTTTCATTTTCAAGCATTCACCTTCCATTCATGAGCATTAAATCCCTATTTAAAAGAAATAATAGAACTGGAATGGTGGCTCAATAGGGCAATGATCAGTGGAAGAACCCAGATGACTTTATCTGGGTCAGAACTTTATTTCATTAGGTTGAATAGTGATTTCTTGCTTTCCCCTGCTCTGTCTCTCCAGCAGTGACAGGCCTTCCCTCTCCCCATGGATGTGAAGACCAGCTGCCTTAAGATAAAAAGAAGGGAAAGAAAGTGCATTTATAAAGGACACTGGTCTACACGTGCAGTTTGCAGCATATAAAAGCCCCCTGTGTGTGAATATGGGCTAACACATCAGCACATGTCTGTTTTGAAATGAAGAGCAGCAGGTACATTTTGACACAAATTCAAATCAAACGTGTGCCTTTGATATCATACTGGCAAAACTCGATCATATGCTTTGCTAATCAAGTGTGCCGAGTCTCCTATGCTTATGTTTTTTGGAATTAAATTGCATGACTGTGCTTTGCTCTGTAAAATGTGTAAATGTGTAAATTATGTCAGGACAGATTGCAAATGCCAGTTGAAGAAATAAAAAATATGCTGCACTCATTGTAAAGAGTGCAGGGGTGTGGCCTGGGAGATAGTGAGAAGGGGTTAATGCCTCCTAGCAAAATTCCTGGAAGAAACAGATTGATTTATTAACTGTTATTTGTATTACTGGTATTAACAGCTTGGTGAAGAAACACCAGAAAACCCAGAAAACCCCATTCAGGACTTCGAGCTGGCAAGATTGTACTCAATCAAAAAATGCAGAGACATGGTTCCCACCTGGAAGAGCTTGTTGCACTAGCTTCAAGATGGAATGAGTGAGTGAAGAGAGCAAAATCAGAGTGTTGGAGTGACAACGGCGTGGAGTTGCCTGTTGGCCCTATTTCAAGACAGCACTTAAATGAGAACTTAAGACCAGCCCCTCTAAGAAAAGCACTTAAGCAGAAGCTTATGCACAGTAATCAACAAGAATCTGTCTTTGAAATAGGGCCAAGATATACAGCTTGCCTGTTACATTATATTTACATATATGGAATTATTTGATAATTTTTCAATGTATTTTAATTATATTTTAAAATTCCCACAATTCCCTCAGCTCCCTCATTGTTTATCTCTTCTTCTCAGTCTTTCTCCCATGAAAAAAAGTACTTGGGATTACTCTCCAGATCCAACCTTATTCTAGTTCTCAATCTTATTTGAAACAAATCCTGAAAACCAAGATGCATGAAGACCTCAACACATTACTTCCTTTTTCAAAGTTTGATGATATCTCTGATTTTAGAGATGCAATATATTTCTGCTCCTATTGAAATTAGGATCAAGAAGAATTTGTTCCTGAGTTCAGCTGTATTAGCATACAACCCACTGTGTGATGAAATCATCACCCAGGAGTGGTATCAGATGATTGTACCAAAGCAGATATGAGCTGATTTAAACATATGTCATCCAGAGCATTGGGAATAAATACACTGATTTTATAGACTCTTTTTTTCTAGTCCCAGCTATTACATTATTTTGGTCATGTTTAACCTATAGAGTTATATAATCATTTCTGTGCCTTTATTACTGAATGTTTAATATTTTATCATCAAACATATTTTGTAGTGATGTTTGAACTTTTTTGCTTTGATGGTCTGAACTTCAGAGCTGTATCCTTTTAAGATACTAGTGTGAAAAAAGTATTCCAATGAAAGGCCTTTTGCCATAAATAACTTGCTCCAACTAGATGCAACCTCATATTACCCAACTTCTAGAAATCATAGACTGATGTGTCTCAGGGTATTGTTTTGTGGTTTTTTTTTTTCCTGAGTGATGATTTTCCTTTCCCCAAGAGCAAACCAGACTTGGTTCACAGCAAGCTTACAGGTTGGAGTGGAAGTGCTGAACATCAGCATTCACGCGGCCATAGGTCCATTTGCACAGCTAGATATGTGACTTAGTGGCTCTGGACTTGAGAACTGAGAACATATATTTATTTGCTGTACCCAGTAACCTAGAATACTTATTTAATTTTAATATTTGCAGGTTGTGGATAGTATATGCAGATTACTGTTCTATAGGGTAAATAATTCCTGAGAAATGTTCCTTTATGGCACTGAAAACATGGGTATTATCACAAATTTCCACAGTATTTATACAGGAAACAATTTCATAAATTTCATGCAAAAAAATTGGAAAGAAAATATTAACTGCCACTGTGAGAAAGTCTGAACATCTTGAATGTCTTAGGATGTCTTAGAGGGGAGTGCTGTGGCTATTGAGATAGATTGGAATGACTGAAATATTGTTAGTAAAGTTGCCATAACGTGTGGAGAGTATCACCAGTCTGTGACTTCAGGGACAAAAGGGTTTTTTTCCTCTTTTTGCATGGAGTTTGCCATCAGTGCAGTGGTCTGACTGCTGAAAGACCAGCTGCTCCTTCCCATCCAGTTAATGGGCAGTATTAGATTAAATACAGGTAACCTGCCCCCATAGCAACATACCAGACTACTATAAATATTTAATCTTTTACCTTCAATTAAGATAATGCCACAATCAAGCTCACTATCTTTCCAAAAGACATGATTATGTGAAAAATATTTCATCAGACATTTCACAGTGTCAGGTGTTTTTCTTTAACCTCTAGGATCTGATGCACATCATGTCTTTGGTGATTACATCCAAAACTTCTCCTATAATTATGAAAGCCCATTTTGTTTGACTTTACATCTTAAACCTTCTCTGTGGTTCTGCACGCTTGATTCTTTAGGACTTATCTATTAGCTGTGGAGTTATATTTAGATTTTCAAAGGAAATGGAAGAAAGCGATGGGAACACATGGTAGAATTTTATCCCACAGATAATCTGGGAGACTGTAGAAATATCTATGAATTTGCAAAGTGTGCCTACCTAAAAAATACATTGGATATTATAATTATGTGATGGATAATGACAAACATTAAAAAACTTTTCTGAAACACCAGGTTAAATTTAAAGAACAGAAATATTTTGCTCTGGGGAAGCTGTTGTTTGTTGGAATGCCCATTCTTTTATTTCCATGCAACTTCTCATGTTTATATATTCACCTTCTCTCACAAAGCTTTTATTTCAATGAGCCACATATTTCAGAAGAACATGTTTCTGATAGCTATGATACTATGTTTCATGTTTCCTGGATTTTCTACCAAATTTGGCATGATATTTGCTTTTGAATATCCAACTTTTGGTTTTGATATTTAACTGATCTTGTAAGAATATTTGTCCCCTTAGTTGCAGGACTGGAACCATTCCTCTCCTCACAAACTGCCATTCTGAATGGCCCTGGCTAATATTATTTATTGGTGCATTATTATTAACTAGGAGTATCTACCAGGTTTTGTCCCTTGATCAAAGTAATTAATTTCTGTTGACAGCCTTCAGGTGGCACTGAAGATGAAAAGAAAAAGACATACATTATTTTCCACCTCTTAGAGGCAATCCTACAGTTCTGCTTTAAAGAGAACTAGGTTCTGGTTTTATGATCTTTACTGAAAGAGACTGTATGGAGTTCTGTGGCTTCACACGCGCTTTCCCATAAAACCCCCCTACAGAAGATGAAACATGACACTTGCTTTGTAAAGGATCCAAGAATCCTGCCCCTAATCCATGGATTTCATATGTATGTAATCAACTTTTATTGGTTTTGTGAGGATGAAGCTTCCCCATCCAATGTGAGCACAATACTAACTTTGACAGTGTCATTAATAAAGAACTGCAGGGCTCAGACAAATGGGAGAAGTTCCTATAAAGCCTTTCTCCTAGTGCTTTCCCTGATATTTGTGAAGTGCAGTCTTACTATGGCAGACCTGCTGTGTCAAATGCATTCTGCTTGGAAAAATGAGCAAAAGGTAGTGCAGTAAAAAAAACCAAAAATCACACCATAGTTGAAAAAAGTTGAGGGTTTCCTAAACAGCTTTTTCTCCATGTTAATGGTGGAAACCTTTCGGGTCATGATAGTGAGCCTAGAGAAGACAATGGCAAAGAGCCAAATAATTACAGTGCCACTAAATCAAATCACTGATGGGCAGATTTTAAGGTCTGCTCTTTAAAGGCCTCAATATTTTTGTTCAGAAACTCATTATTTGAAGCACAGCAGGAACCCAGTTTGGAAAATCAAGTGGCTTTTGGGGCTCTTCTCATCATATCACACACAGTCCATCCTTTGAAGCTCAGACACTATAAACATAGTCAGAACTATAAATATTACAAAAAGACATCAAGATTTTTTGGAACCAGAAATTCTCTTTGGGTATTAATATATCCAGATCACCAAATAAAAATGAGAGGCACTGCATACTGTTCTTAACAAATGATCATTTAAATCCTAAGCCAATTAAAAAACCAGAGAAAATAATCACTTCTTCTCTTCATATTCCTTTCAAAATCACTAAGGTTTTCCAGATGTTCTTAATAAATACCAATCACATTCATGTAAAAATAATATCTGTAATAATACTCTCATTCTACATCATGGAGATGTAGAATGTGTGTAGTAGGTGTAAAGTAGTGCTGATGATAATGAGTTTCAAATAAGCAATTATGCAGAAATCAATTTAAAATTACTGTGTTTTTACATAGGTCTTTCTAAACTATACTGTCTTGCTTTGATTCATAATTTTTAGTGTTGTAAAGATCATAGATTTCATGGGGAATGGCTTCACCACTGCACTTACTAGGCATAGTTCCACCAGTGCACAAAGCTGGATGTTAATCCCCAGAGTTTTTTAATTAATATATTTTTTAAATCTGTGCTACACATTGAATATTTGGTAGAAATATTAGTTTATTAACAAGTGGATAATTATATAGATAGCTGTAGGTCCTTGTCATGAAAATATCTTTGTTTCTCTTTGCATTCTCTGTGCCAGCAGAGAATTCACCAAGACACACAAGTTCATTTTAGAAGAACTGTTCTCAACTATCCAGTCTGAACTTCACCTTGGAGTTTTCTTAACTAGGTGTCATGGTCCAGAATAGAGGAGAGACAACTTTTGTGAGACAGGCTCTTTCTCTCAGATGTAAACACCTGTTTCAAAATTATTGATATACAGTGGTTACTCTGGCACTATGTTATTAATTTTGCATCCAGCCCTCACTTTGGTAGTCAAGAGTTATTTTCTGTCATGACAATACTCAAGATACTTTTAGCTGAACACTTTTTACATTATTCATTATTCAAAAGTTTCTACAGTTGTCACTTTGACGCTCTCATTTCTCTTCTGATGAACAAATGTAGCAAAACAGTGAAGCTTGCTTATCTCAAATGTGGTCTCTATGACCAGAGGACAACAAGGAACTGACTCATTCAGCATTACAACAACTGACAAATGATGCATCAGTACCTGAAGGGAGCCTACAGAAAGGCAGGAGTAGGACTTTTTAAAAGGAATGTAAATTGGAAGAGGAGAGATTCCGGCTAGATATAATAAAGTCTTTACAGTGAGGGTGATGAGAGACTGGAACAGGTTGCCCGGAGAGATTGTGGATGCCCCCTCTTTGGAGGTGTTTAAGGCCAGGCTGGATGAGGCACTGAATGGGAGGTATCCTTGCCTATGTCAGGGAGGTCGGAATTAGATGATCTTTAAGATCTCTTCCAACCCAAACTATTCTATGATTCTGTGATTCTAGAATGCCAAGTGCTCCAATTCAGATGTTTGAATTCTTTACAAGTTGTGTCCTTTGGTGGTACCTTATAGTGTGTGCAGAATTGTGGATGAACCTTCTAGAAGTAGGTAAGAATATAAAGATGAAAGGATTAAAATTATCTTTGGCAGATTTCCACTGCTGAAACTTAGAGTTTCCTGTCTCTAATCTGGTTATCCAGCTCAAAAGTAGACTAAACTCTTGTTCTGAATGTGGAGATAGTGCAAATGGCAGCCAGAAGTTGCAAGAGTTTGAAACATTTCAAATTAAATTAATAGCTAAATTAAATAAAGAGCAATTTAAGATGGCTATTCCATTGCTATGCCTCTGGATAAATGCCTTTGTGAGTGCATTCCTTCAGATGTACTTTAACAAAACCGATTCTACCTTGCAGTAGAGTAAGGAGCATCAAATTATAAAACACATATATTGCAATCTATTACCAGGGTGAGCTTTTTAATTATGACAAGAAAGAGCTTACATAAAAAGCAAGGAATTTAAAAATTTGAAATTCACTTCCTCCACTACTTTTTTTCATATTGCATCTAGATGTCTTCAATTCATTCATCTTTAACATTAAGACTACATTGGTCGCCTTGTTAGTTGTGCTGAGATCTTTATCACCAGTGCAATTCTATGTTTGAGTGTAAAAATTGAACTAGAGATTCCATTTTAAAAAGCAAAAACTTGGTTTGACTGTTTTTTGAATAAATTTTAAGTTCTTTCTCTGTATACATCTAGACAGTGTTGGTTTACACTTTAAAAAAGCGTCTCAATTCCTGCTCTAGAAGGGGGAGCAACACAAAAAGGCTACAAACAACGGTAGAAGCCATTTCACTAATACTGATTAATGGACAACTGCAGAAGGACATATGGAAATATCCTTGCCCTGAGTTCAGATTGAGACAACAAACAGTAACAGTGTTTGATTCATTTGGGACTGGATGCTTCTGTCCGGGTGTCTTAGTCTCTTTCCAAGTAATAAAATTCTTTTTTACACAGACTTAATATCATAGTTCATGAATTGCCTCAGAAGTCTTATTAAACTGGATGATTTTTTTCCTTGTCCAGACTGAAACACAAAGTTTCACATTATCTGACGATATCAATGACTTAGTTTTAATTGCTTATTTCTCACGTTGGTGAAATAATAAACAACTGACACACCTTGCTTGAACATTTTTATATTGTCATCAGATACCACAAATCCTTAGCGCTGCCAACTTGATCAGCATAGATTATTAATTATGATACTGCTGGTACAGTTCAATTTAATCAGAAAAGAACATCAAGGAGTCCAAGAAGTAGGGTATATAATGCAATTTATCTTTGCCTTGTACTGATAGGGATAACAATGATTTGCAAATTGCTTCAGCTACAAATACACAATTAAAAAGAGATAAATATCAAAAGATATGCCACATTTTCAACTCAAAGCCAAAAGTGCAAGACTTAATCTTAGTAGTCAGTTTTAAAATTATGTGTTAATTCTTCCCTTGATGTGCACGCTTAACTCCCATTAAAATTAATGGGGGTTACACATGCTCATTGAGGAAGAAATAGACCCCATAGTGTGTATATTCTTCAAATAATAAGGATTTGGTAATTACTATATTATTTGTTCATTAATTTTCAATTTATCTTGTAAATGTGCACTCTTTGTGATCTGAGGTCCAATTATATGGAGTAATTTGTGGCAAAAGGTCTAGTAGAGCATTATCCTCTTTAAGGGCATGTGGTTTTATAGCATGTATTGGCAGTGCTCTAATTCTCAAACTTTGTCACTCGCAAAATACAGCCAAACAAGGAAACTTGACTCCTAGCAGCTGAATTAGCTTCCTCCATGTGGTCCAAGATGTGTATTCCATTGACTTCGACCAGTTTTGGCAAGGCCATTTTCCTTGGGCTGTGTCCAAGAGCAAGAATTATAGATTGGCTGATAATATTCAGATGCTTTGGATTTGTATGCCCAAGCTGAAGGTTTATGATTAATTTTCACAGAGAATGTATTAAACAGTTTCTGATAAATATCTTGGTTTTTTTACAGAATATTTCAGAGAATTGAGGTGGCGTGGACTAGCTGCCAATTTTAGAAACAGGCGTGCTTCTCCCCAAAAGGCTACTCTGTTAATTTATTGCATAAGGGTATTGGACCTTCTAGCATTTCCTGAATGATAAAATACATATTCTGAGGCAGAGGCATGCAGCTGTTCTCCAATCCATGGGAATTTAAAATTTTAAGATAGTACCCATAAATAATTAGTATGCATTATGACCCTACTCAAAAATCTTAATGGCAAGTAATGGAATTTGTAGTTTGAATGGATTTACCACAGTTTATGCCAAACTACTCACTGAATAGATCAGAATATTTCTACCTTTACCAAGTCTCAATCACACTTGATTGACAAGAGCATTAACCATGATCCTGTCAATACCTCTTAGAAGAAATCTGTTCCAAAACTGTGATTGATTTTTTGACCCACAAGCTAGAGCAGAAGCAAATAATGCAAAGATATACTTCCCTTTTCCTCTCAAATTCCCTCATCCTATAGAAAACTAGATATTCTTGCAGCAGAGTCTATGGGTGACAGGCAACAATATATTACCTGCTGCTTCAGCAACATGAATTATCAGTTTTATTAAATGATTTACCTAGAGGTGAAGTAGCACAGATCCTATGAGCTGGTCTACATACTGGGTAGCTAGCAACAAGTGAAGGTAGGGACCAAAAAAGTGTAAAGCACTTACACACTGTTGTTATCCAAGGAAAATCACACAGAAGCCATCATGTGCTCTAGCAGAAGTTTCCTACTTGTCAGTATAACTTCAAGAATGAGGCTGATGATAAAGTTCTATGAAAGCTGAATTCATGAGATTAAAATCTTCCCTGTGTCTAGCCACCAGGAAGTCAGGAGAAACTCAAGCTGGCAAGACCAGATGTTAAAGGGCAAGGAGGAGGAATCAGTGGTACCAAGTGTAGAAAGGGAGCTATCAATGATATTTATTTTAATTAAGGTAATTCACAAGTAGCACAAAATAATTCTGTGTGAAAATTAACAAATTCTGGGAAGGTGCTGGTGAAAGACCTTAGAGATTGGCTGAGCCTATGGGAATGGCAGGTTAGGAATGCAATGCTGGAGCAAAAGAATTTGCTCTACAACTGAATTTCAGGATGCTTACAGATTCTTCCTTGCTTGCCTCCTAGGGACTTGCAAATTTGGAAGCTTGGTAACAATTACAGCTATTTGGAAATGGTAACGTTTCTGATGAAGTAATTTCTCAATTATGCTTTTGTGTCACATGCTTTCCTTAAATATATAATGCTTTAACCAATTTTGTATAAAGGCCAAAATATTTACTTTTGGAGGAGGGAGATATTTTGTGAGTTCACTTTTCACCTAGCACACTAACTTTTTCAGTTCTCTTTTTTTAGGAAACTATCCTTGAAAACAAAATACATATTTCATGCCAGTGAAAATCTTTCATTAACAGAAATTTTATGTAGCTATCTTGATTTTTTTTTTTTTCACAATTACAAACACCACTCCCACCCTCAAATTAATGATGCTGGCTAGCAGTAGAAGACAATCTTGCAGAAATCAGTTTACAAAAAGTCTGGAACAGCTATGATCTACAACTGCCTAATGTGTGATAAGGAGACAGACACCAAGTGGGTCTATAGATGCTGTGAATTTTACGTAGTTGATATTCGTTAACTTCTTTGATACCCAGTTAGTCAGTGTGTCAGAGCTGGACCACCTGCCTTCATGACCCTTCTTGGTTAGTACCATGCTCAAAAACCCAGCACTGTGGTGGTCAGTGTTGGATCTTCTCTCACCTCACTGCTCTCTGCACCCCCACATCTATGAATACAGACACATTTCTGGAAAGAAATGATTTAAAAGGATTTAAAATTAGCCTGAGTAGACAGATGTATGTGCAATGAAATCCAGCACCCCTGAAAGGTCTTTTTTTAAAGAGGTAACCAAACATTCTGCACAACTAGTAGTGTATATGTTGAATGGGATGAATGCAGCTGCTTGTGGACCATAGTCCTTTTAGTGCAAATGCTGACTTTATTTTGCTGCTGATACTGCAATGTATCTTAAATAGCTCTTTAAAAAAATGGGTGTTTTCATTTTGAGGCAACAGCCAGCTTCATTTCTCTGCTCTATAGATAGATATTCATTATTCCCATGAAAGCCTACCTGGCTTTTAAAGACAGCAGTCCAAGGAATGGTTTACAAGCTGATTAGAGTTACAAAGTCAGTGCAAATGCTTGGCAATGATCTAGGTTTTCAGGCCCCAAAAAAGGGACATTTAGACAATTCTGACACCACCATTTCTCTTTGATCTATATCGACGATGTATCTCTGCAGAAAAGTTCTGCAGGTACAGTGTATGCTGGGGAAGCTGAATGTAGGTCAATGAGATGCACTCTGCTTTTTAAAATAAAATCTTTCTGCAGAAATTGCATGATTTCTAGTTATGAGTGTAGATTTCACATAGAGTATCATACATCTGTTTTTAAAAAATGCTTTTCTGCTTGTGCAAGGGTCATTCATTTTGCTCGATGTGAACAGACATATATGTACACAGTATTTTCTCTGTGTAACATACCTATTAATAGTTTCTTTTCATATATTTTCCATTTCTAATTTGTGGCTGACAGGACAAACCACAGAATTTCATGATGCCTGTTCTTGAGCAGTAAATTATGTTAGCCAAAAAGGTTAGGCAAAGGGCTCAATCCAGAGGAGACTTGCATACCTAATTCTTGTCTAACTCTCATCTTTTGATCTTCAAATTCTCAGCTCACTGTCACCTAAGCTTAGCAAGACTAAAGCCTGTAAGTGCCTGCTTTAAGCTACAAGAGCTATCAGGGTCCCCATTTTATGTGACCTGATGTTAATCTGCCAGCTGAGAGCCCTGATGTAAGAGCAGGGCTGCTAGGGCATCTTGAGAGCTCAAGGGGTACTGTCAAAGAGCACAGAAGGTCTCCACCATGCTAACCTGACTCTGGAATGCCTGCCTCTCCCACTGACTACCTAGAGAACCCAGTGTAAGGAGGAAGTCCTGAAGGCCACTGTGCTAGCAGTATGGAGGAGCTGTCTAACCAGCAATCTCAATGTGGTATATCACCCTTTGACTATCACAGCCATTTTACTATCCAAACACTTTACCGCATCAGTTCTCAACTGGAAAACAGCTGAAAGAGAGGGAGGTGGATCAGAAAGAGCAAATGAGCCAGAGGAACTGCTGTCCTGGGAGTTTCCTCCATCGTGATTGTTTAGGTCTTTGCATGATTCAGAGCCCGGAGCAATGTGAGACTTGCAGAAAAGCACTGAAATTTAAAGTTTTGGGGTTTTTTTCATTCAGACTTCATTTAAAGAGTTGGAATTGGGCAAAGGATTTGGGATTCTAGATGATGAGGTTTTTCAAAATGGAAATGAGCCATGGGAAAATGTAGTCTATGCCAGATCTTCTCCCAGGTATTACAGTGTAGAAAAGGCCTTTAAATTTGGGGTGGATCAAAACTGGTGAAAAAAATAAAGATCATATATCTTATTATATGATTTTGTGCTCTCAGCATCCTGATTTCCCTTCCATCCATTGATGAGGAAGTTGGAGACATTTCTCCTCTGATCTGGATGAAAGTGATTGTTGGGCAACAGCACTTGGAATAATTTTTATTATATTCCCCTGTACTTTAAAGAATTGAGTCTCAGAGGCCATGAACTGGGTGCACGTTAGCACTGCTTTAGGCTGCAGCACTCCTGGAAAAGTACCTGCAAGCACAGGCTCAAAGTAAAGACAACAGAGATTTGCCATTGCTTAAGTTGAAGTCAGGTTTCAATCATGGTGTCAAAGAAGATCTTCCACTCCCCCCCCACCCCACTCCATCAGTTATGCTGCACACACCGGCTGTGTGCTTAGTTTATCCCATGCCTATCACAAATATAGCAAGGCAGACCTTGTTACCAGAAAGCTCAATTATTGTAATACCCTCTTAGCAGAGCTTTGAGCTCAGCTGCTCAGCCCTGCTTTCTCCGAGCGTGGCAGCACGTGTGACACCAGCAGGAACGCGTCACACCACTCTGCAGCCTTCACACTGCCTGCCTCAGAGGTGGCAGATTGATTTTTAAGTTGGCCCTTTTGGGGGGGTTTAAAAGCCTTAAATAATGCAGGCTCTGGCTATGGCTGCTCCTCCCTTCTCTTGGAGCCCTGTCCTAATGGGGAGCTGTGTTCCCACACCACCTGCTTTTCCTGGAACCCTACTGTCACGTCGCAGATCTGCACCAGATTTTGACTTTTCTGTGCTGAACTGCATGACATATCTCACCCCGTGTCATTTCTTTCCCGTCAGCCCTTTCCATTTATATAACCACACTCATCCCAATGTTAGCAGAGCCTCCCAAAATGATCGCTACCATCTCACGAATGCAGGCTAGCCAGGTTTTTGAAGGAGGTGGTGTTACAGCAAGTTAGCAAGTGTGGCTTTATGGTACCAGGTACCCTATTTTTTTTACCTTCTTAACCCTCCTCATTAGATCTGAGGTAAGCTGGGTTTCATTTACCACAGTTTAAGAGCAGGGAAATAGTAAGCTATAGCAGAGTAGCTGACTCTGTTAATCTATACCCTAATTTAACTTGCAGTAACTTGTTTGTGTAGCTGTACACTTGGGTGACTCCGGCTGCTGTACTTCATTACTGTATGCCTCTTCCTCTGCTTAATGGAGATAATGATGCTTCCCTCGTAAGGCACTTGCAGACCTGGGGATAAAAAATGGAAGTTTGGAAACAGATATTATTAGTCATTATTTATTAGCTCACCTCTACATTCATCACTCCACCCATCCTTCAGTGTAGAACACACTCTGTGATTTTATTGCATTTCTCACTCTGGAGACATTCAAAACCCACCTGGACGCCTTCCTGTGTGACCTGGTCTAGGTGTTCCTGCTCCAGCAGGGGGATTGGACTAGATCTCTTGAGGTCCCTTCCAATCCCTGACATTCTGTGATTCTATAATAGAGCTATTGGCTCTATTATAGAGCCAATGGTAATTGCTTTTTCAACCTCATCCTTTTTTTACCTTAAAACATGCATTTGTTCTCTTTGAATTCTAACCTGGAATGTGCTCTTTGTTGTTAGCATGTTTAATTTACTTTAATTACAGTTTACATTGCCATATATGTAAGGATTTTAATTAATAGAGTCAGTAATAATAATGATATCCCATTTTTTTCTCTTAATGTTAAAACACAATACAAAAGTTACAAAACATGGATGCTTACAGTTAGACGATTAACCCAAACTCAGGTTCTGGAGCAGGGAAATCCTAGCTGCTTTTTATGAATTTCACTTAGGGATTTTAGGTTTAAACTCTAGAAACCCATGTTTGAAAATCTTGGCTTTGATGTACAAACGGGGTTTTTTTTCAGCATCTGTTTGAATGAAAGAGATGTGATGGTTGCCCTTTCTCCATCTCTTTTCCCACCTTTAGCATGAAGGGCTAATAGGGACCTCGGCAGGGGATGAGCAGCCTGTTCACTGAGCAGGATCCTTGCAATAACCCTACACCAGAGCACAGGAAAGGGGGGTTTAATACTCTAAGGCCTGATGTAACCTGTTTCCCTCCAGGTACTTAATTTAACATCTCTTTATACACCCCCGGTTAATAGTCAATGGAGAGGAATGGGCCCCTCTGGGAAAGATTAAGCCTACCTAAAATCTGAGTCACCCTGTCTTCCTCTCCCCTTCAATTAGAGTGGGTGCTGCTGCTTGGCAGTCAGGCATCTCCCTTCAACACCCACACTGAAAGTGTGGGTGACCTTGGCCCAGAAGCTTTTAGTTCCTTATGTCACATCTTGAGTCCTCAGGAAGATGAGACCAAGGTTCACACAAAAGAAAGAAAGAAGCAGTAGTGCCAGAGGTGGTTAATCTTTGTGCTATTTATCCAGCTACCTACGTATTTGCAGTACTTATGGTTACTGCCTTGCTTTGATGTGCAGGGATTTACAGATGCCATTCCATCAACATTAGTGGGAATTGGGTGCATAGATCCAGTACATCAAGATGAGAATATTTGGTAATAAATCTTTTAATATGCATGTCGCATTGACTGGATAATTTGAAACATTTTTAAAATCCAAATAAAAATTGAGTTTTCTACTACAAGAGAAGCTACCCCTAGAGACAGATAAGTGGAATCTATCTCCACATAGTCAGACCCTGTGTGATTTCATATTGTATATAGAATGATCCTTTTTTATGCTTATTGATTACTAGAAGAGTAATACAATTAAAGGTAGCAAAATGCTTTAAGGTTTTTGTTCTCTGCCAAAGAATCAAGAGTTCAAAGTGGGGCTCGTTTCTCAGTATTAGAGAACACCCAAAGAGACAACCGTTTCCAGCAATTCTCTCTCTCTTTCCTCCTCCCCTTTTCATTTCCCACTTCCTTATTTTGAGGATACAAAAAGTGCATGTGTTAGCACTAGTTAGTGATGTACCAACACAATAAAACCTATCCTTTCTTTTTAACAGCCACAAGTATAAAAGAAGTGCCTGGCATTATTTCATTAATGATCTGCAGCAGCATTATCTTGCCTTGTTGGTTACACATATTCATGTACGCATGCGTGCACACACACACACAGAGACGGTCTCATGCTTGAGTTTTCAGATGCAGAATACCCCTTGATAAGCACTGCCTATCCCAGGATTATGAATACAAGGAAATAGAAAAGATATTTAGAAACCATAGGAAAACAGTTCTTCTGGTGTTTGAACTGCAGCGTTATTCAGATGTATATAACTACTGCTGGGTGGGGAAACCACAGGAAATATGCCAAGGAAGAGAGACAAGGGGAAGCCATCAATGAGACAGAGAGAAAAAGACAGAAAATGCCTTTGTTTGCAGAGTTGGCTGGTTGACTTGACTTGAAAATAATAATAGGTCCCCATTCTCTCTCACCAGCCCCCTCCTCTGATTCTTCGTATATAACATAATTGATTCTCACTGGAGATGAATTTGGAATATGCGTCTTGCTTGTTGCTATTGTTTATGTTTACATAGTACACTTACTGCTCAGGGAGTTTTGTTCCTTGTTTACTCACTGCCCTGTTGTAAACCCCTGTTGCTTTTCCAGCTGTCACCAGTTCTTTTCTTTTTACCTCATTCTTCATACAGAGAGGTGAAGAAACAGGGAACTGCACCCTCTTGGGAACCATGTCAGGCTGGGGGCCTTTCAGGTTATGCCATTCTACTCAATGTAGAAAGCTGCCTACTTGTATTTCCCTACATACTCTTTTCAGAGAGTGGGTCTTGTGTTCCTTCCCCATTGTGTTTCTGCCACCACAGTGAGCTAAAACTCACAAGCAGTGAGAGGAGAAATTCCTACACCTGGCACAGGGCTCCCAATAGAAGGTCATAAATTTTGCTTGACTACCCATTTCAGTGGAGTACCACTGGACAAAGAGATGAAAACTGTTCAGGGAAAAACAGTTTTTCTTTTCTGAACACTATGAGAGAGAATACCAGGCAGCAGATATTCTGGTAGGACTGATCATAGAATCACAGCATTGGAAGGGACCTTCAAAGGTTATATTGTCCAACCCCCCCTGCAGTGAGCAGGGACCAGCTTTGAGAGGAGCCTCAGCCTCAGTTTTTCCTTCCGTCACACAGAGTCATGAGACTAGGAAGAGATAGCTATTGGAAAAGAAGGAATGGAAAAGAGAGGGAAAAAGTGTATAGGAAGGAGAGGGAAAAAGTGTATAGGAAGAGTAGAGAGGAGAAGTCCATTCAGGGAAGAAAGATCAACAGAGCCTAATGACAAGTGTAGCTAAGATGATATATTTTAACAGAGTTGGCATTATTTTTTAAAGTAGTCCTGAAGTTTTTATGGCTCCAAGCCCCTATTTCATCTTAATTCATCCTTGGGGATAAAGACTCAGCTGGATGGATCTCAATCACTCCCTTCCCTTTCTCACCCCTTGTCATCATGTTCTCTTCCTTCAGTACATTTTCACCATGGTTAGAAATTCCGACTCTCACTCCCTTTCCCAAGCGACTACCCTGGCGCCCTTTGGAAGGTGTGCGGTGCCCTGACTCCCACGGAGTCGAGTTCCATTGGAACTGCTGGTAGTGCATTCATCAGCCATCTGTCATTGCAGCTGCTTGTTGAAGAAATCATGTTCTTTTCCCCCCCCATTTTTTTTTTTAAATACTTTGGCTAGGAAGGGAAAAAAAAAAAAACAAACCCTCAACCACCAAAAATGAAACAACAACAATAATGGCCTGACTGTTTCCCTGACAATCCAAACACAATCTGCTGCCCACAGTTGCAGCAAAGTGTCATTGAGTGGAAGAGAAATTCTCATGGCCTGGTGGATTTGAGTATGTCTATGAAGTTTGTTTTGTTCTCCTTTTCTGTAATAGGTGTAAAATCTTTTTCTGATGAGAGAGTAACTTCTGTGAAGTTTCTGTGACACAAAAAGGCTCAGCTTTGCCACATCAAACTTCATCAGCCAGTTGTCAATGTAACTTTTTGCTGAGTCTTGAGAAAGGGAAATGCTTTATAATATCCTACCATGTGTCTTTTACTTTGTTGTATTTTCCATGATTGAATAGAAATGTTGAATAGAAGTGATAAAAACTGTGCAAACACGGGGTAATATTTTATGGTGTCAGGAATCTAGGCTACACACCTTCCAACTTTTCAGGCTTCTTGTAATCTAATTTGATCTCTTTTCTGTAACTGCCTTTTGAAAGATAGTGAAGATGAATCTATCTTCACTTTATTTTCATCCTGAAATCTTTATACATTCAGAGACCTTTCTGGGTCCCAGATCATGCTGTCAGCCTTGTTCAGTGGTGATACTCAAGGAACCAAAGATCACTGTACTACCCAACAGGAGGTGGATAGCCTGAGCACAACACTCTTGTACAACACTTGAAACAGAGCTGACAGGTCCTGACAAAGCAGAGAGAGCTTTGTTGTCCATGGTTATATCATGTAAATTTTCCTGTGCTTTTCTTTTAATTTGCCTTTGGAAAGAGAAAGGGAAAGGTTATCTCTCGGAGCCTTTCACCTGTAGACAACTGAGAGAGAAGCAGAATATAATGAGAATGTGAAGTAACTAGTAAAATTAAAATACACAAACCATTAAAACATTTAAAGGGTAGAAAAAAAGAGTGTTCTCTACATCTGTTTTAGGTCAGCACCTAAGCTGCTCCTTAAAGCCGATATGGGAACATTATTATACACAACAGCATTCTTTATCAAAAGCAAAAATCTCACAGAGGGAGGCCACAGCACTCAGGGTGTGGAAATGTGAGTTTATCAAGTGTGAGTACTGTGAAAGCAGTTGAGGGAAGCCCTGACATGGTTTCTTGGGCTGGTGACACAGACTGGTGTGTTTGAGCTCCTGGACAGTGCATCTGACACTCCCAGCAATAAAACCTGAATTGACAGGGTTATGTCTCCATCCATACAGTACCATGGCATGGCTGCAAACCAGTAAGTAACATCGCATACATATTTAATATTTCTTTGTATATCTGTATATAATTGTTCTGGGAGATACAGAGACCTTATTTTTTTTTCCTTTCCCAGTTTTTAAAAATGGGGAAAAACAGTTGTCTTCCAGTCTTTCTGATCATCTCCTTGCAAAGACCAGGAAACAGACAAACTTCAAATCCAGCTCAGCAGCTGACTTTTTACTTCTTTATAAATTTCTTTTTCAGTTCCCCATACTGAAGTTTTCAATCTTTTGATTCAACTCATAGAGGGAGCTCAAAATGAAGGTGAAAAGTAAACAGGCCTCATGAATCTCAAAAGACTTCAGATTTTTATGTAAAGTAATATTATTAAGATGTGTAGGTATTTTCAGGTGGGAATTCTTTAATGTTTTCTTTCTTTATTAGGCATACCATTCCTCAAAATCACCTGCCAATAAACTAGAACCAAGCTTAAATACCTCTCTGAATCCCATATATGTGAAAGACCATATAGAAAGAAATCCAGCTTAAACCAAGACCAACAATTTCAAGTAGTGATTTTTCTGCCTGATGTTTTGGAATAACCAAATGTGTGCTTTGGAGGACTATGTCATGGAAAACTCCAAAAGCTCCATTCAGATCCACTAACTGCCATTTATCCTGGCTGTGAAAGAGTATTATATCATGCCATCTCTGCAAAGTCAAACCATCTCACCACCTGTAGTTGTGGAGATCCAGCTGAGAAACAGAAGGGATGCATTCAGGAATAGGCTGGACAGGGCACTGAGCAGAGGTGTCCCTGCCTATGGCAGGGGGTTTGGAACTTGATGATCTTTGAGGTCCCTTCCAACCCAAACTATTCTATGATTCTATGATTTGCCCAATGCAAACAGGGAACTTAAGTCAAAGTTTAACTCTTGCACAGACCAGATTATGCTGATTCAAGACTTTTGCTGACTTGCATGTGTGCCCTTTTCTCCCATAAATCTTTTCTAATTGCCCATGGAATCATAGAATTATGTATGTTGGAAGAGACCTCAAATATAATGTGGTTCCAACCCCCCTGTTGTGGACAGGGTCACCTCCTACTAGATCAGGCTGCTCAAAGCCCCATCCAGCCTAGAAGCCAGACTGATTTCAGGCTTGGAAATTATTAATTTTTACTTCTTATTTTGTATTTTAGGGTTTTTTTGGTCAAATCTTATTTTAAATATTGTCTAAATTAGTAGTGAAATCTATCCATCAACCTTCAATCCTTTTGCTCAAGGACAGTGCACATGCTAGGCCTAATTTACTGCCAATGTTTATCTTTCTGAATCATCTTAGATTGCTGTTTGATCACTCAATCCCACCCTGTTCTTTGGCACCTGTTACTGCAATTCCTGAAGGTTTACATTATTTGCTATTTCTTCCATATAGGATTTATTGCTAGTTTTTTGTCTCAGGGTCTGTATTCTTATATTGATAAGTTATTGTTGTTGGAAATGGTTGCTTTGCACAAGTTCTTCTTGTCAGTGAGGATGTGATATTCTGCTTTTGTGACCTTTTGGAAGTGTTTAATATGGTAGACAAGCTCAAGACTGAACAACCTCAGAGACCACTACACCCAAATCAAAACAAAAAAAACTAGTCCAAGCAGGAAATGGCCCCCTCTTTGCTCATGAAGTAGGTAACTACTCAAGTGAATATAATTCCAGGTACTGAATGTGAATAATTTTCAAAGGAAAATGAAGATATTTTGTCATACCTTTGATACTTTCCTCTTAAGGGATAAGAGTCTGTTCATACTCCGGAGAAAGTTCACATCTGAGAAGATGTAATCCAAAGAGCTACCTGTCTAGAGAGCAGCTTCTATCTGCAGAAATCAGAGTCTAGGGCCAGAGAAATTATGTTAGCAGGAAAGGGAAAGTAATATAAAAGAACCTCAGGAAGAAGTGAATGCAAATAGAAGTAGAGATACGCAGGATTTCACCTTGCATACTTGTCCATCTCCTCCCATGACCAGTCTTTGTTTCAATATTGCTAATATTCCTCTGTGAGTCAGTCAAAGTCAGCTGGGAACTAAACATATGAGTCAGCCAAAGCCTTTAGTGCAGATTATCAGCCTTTTGTCTAAGAAATGAGCAAAGTCACTACATGCTGATGATAAGCTTTATAACTGCAGCCTCATGAAGGGAAAGATGTTTAATGCCTGAAACTTTCAGAAGAGTTAGAGAAGAATCTCAGCCCAAGCTGTGAATATTACTCATGCTATTATTTGGATAATCTAAACAAATAAGACCAATGATTCTGTGTCTGCAGCTTCCCAGCTACACTACTGCTAAATTAAAGGACCAGTTTCATAGTCTTACACAGCAATAGTCTGGTCTAGTTGTTACACCATAATTTGTCTTGCTTTATGAAGTATTTGAGCGTGCACTTAATGCTCAGGTATAACATCGATGAATGCTGGAGGAGCAAAGTCTCTGGCTTTTTATTTTTACATTAAAGTATCATATGCAAAAATAATGACTTGGCCTTTTGGTCTCTCACAATTTTTTAAACAGTTCTGTTCTGTTGATTTAACACAGCTTCAGCTTCTGGAGCACTACTCAGCATATATCTATAATCAGGAATAGCTTAAAAAGATGGTGCTTAACAATGTTAAACGAGGCACGCTGTGGCAGTCTCAGAGCCACCCTTGTAACTAGGAATCTGCTGGCAAGAGAGGAAACTGTTAGACAGAGGCTGCTCATCAAGTCAATCCACTTAGCAGGGAGAATCAAGATGGATTGGTGCTAAGAGGGAAGTAGCCTTACAGCATTCAGGATATGGCACTGGTGGTCCTCATGTGTTGCTAACAGCCTTATCTGACTAGGGTAACCTCTTCTATTACTGGCAGTGCTGGCTTATAATCACCCAAATTAATATGTTTTGTTTGACTTAGCATGAGTGAACTATACTGGTTTGGGCTGAGAGACTGTTGTGCTATTTATTGGCATGCTCGGTTTTCATGCCATCATAAAGCTGCACTCAGAGTGCACTCAAAATGCAAATTTTCAATTAAATTTCTTACATTCGTGCCAATATAAGCCGGTAAAATTTTTCAATATTTTTTTCTACTGCGCCGATGTAAAAACTTTATAGCGCTGAAATTAGGAGCTAAAGACCTTTTCCAAAAGTGTTCACAATTACTTTATCCATACTTTTAATATTCATAAAAGTGGCAAGAACAAAGTGAGGGGAATTTGCATTTCATATCGCACTAAAGCTACTCCACATATACACGATAACACATCCCGAGAACAATGAGATATCCTGTCACATGTATGCATTTTCTAAAACTGCACAAAAGGAGGATTTCAGGGACGCATAAATTAACTTCCTACCTTTAAATTATTAACCCAGGCTGTTCCCTGAATATGAACCGAAATCAAAGGACAGCTTTCCCCCCACTCTTTCTCTCCCCACAAAATGAGCACACATATTGTCAGTCTTTCCTCAGTTAAAGTTGATTACTTAAGAATCTGAGTCACTTGGATACTGAAAAATACTTTCAAGAGATTTATTTTTACATACTTTCTATTAAAACCCTTTTTAGAGTGAGAAGGTGCATATTGTGGCTATTGGTAATAAACCACTTCAGCTGCCCCAACATCATTGTTTTTGGAAATGAAAATGACCTCTCCATACTTTGCTGGGTGGGGAGAAGCAAAGTTTAAATCAAGTTTCAGTGAGAGAGATCAAGCTTCTCATTGCAAATGAGGATTTTATCCACGATACGGTGATCAGGGCATCCAGGAGCACTTTCCTGTAGGCTCTGCAGAAACAGATGGACCTCTGCATATATTTCCTTGAACTGGCATTGCTGAACCTGGCCTTCACAGTAGCTGAAGTAGCCAGTTGTGATGGATGGTTACATCTGTTACATCTATTGAAATCTTCTTTCCAAATGTCACAAATAGTCAAAATAATCTGCTAGAGCATTTTCGCTGACACCAGGGATTTTTTTGCAAAAATCTGCAGTCTGATTGCAGATCTTCTCAGAAGGAGGAAACAAAAAAGGTCAAATTTTTAGATAAATGATTCTGAAATATTAACTCCTTTCCAGTAGTAGGTGATACTAAAAATAAAATCTTCATTAATTCTTCTAGGGCCCAACTTTCTATGGTGAAACAGGAGTTAGAGGAATTGTTCACAGCCACACTGGGCAGTAGGTGTAGATAAATGTGTTTAACTTGGCCAATCAAAACTTTATGCCTACTGTCCCTATTACTTTTTAAGCCTTTTTTGGTATAAAGTTAAGTGCTATGGACATATTAATAGTACTATTTCCACAGTCTTGTAAAAAATCTAGGAAACCAATCACTATCATTAAGTACAAATGAGTTTTTTCCATAATTATACAGAAATTGTGATTTTAAGCCCTGGCTTCCTTCTTTAACAACTTGAAAACATTGCCCCTAATATGATCTAGTTTTTGCATGACAATGCAAAAATTGCTGTTTTACTGGTCTAATTCAGACAAAACATCTGCAACAAATACATACTAGACTTTATTCAGGGTCTCATATCCTGAATACAAGAACACAATTGCCTTCTGTTGACCTGAAAATCAAGGGAAGTGATATGGAACCAGGTCTTAAATCCCTTAAATTTGCACTACCAATCACTAGTACTTTACTCTGTAGCTAAACTTATTTCTAAGCAAATGTTTTTTGCTGTGTTCAATGCTGCTCAGTTAACTTACTTCTTCATTTGTGTTTGCAAACTATGCAGGCTCCCATTCAGGTTTACAAGTGCTGAAATATCAGAAGAAAGAGTCTTTCTCCTGGGGTTTACAGTCATCTTATATGGAATTCTCACAAAAAACCTTGTGATGTCACCCCCTCTCTTTCCAATTTTATAGATCCAAGGATCTGGATAATGTATGCAGGGATGACTATGTGAAATCAAATGAATACTCAGAACTTCAATTATCATTATTCACAAGACTGAGTTAATTTAGAATAGCATAACTAAACAAAAAAAAATAATAAAAGAAGATTTAGTAAAATATTTTCTTTTCATAGCATAACTATTGGATATCAACATTCAGACTGTGTAGTTTGGGTGTGCTGATTACCCAAAGTTATTTTCATGGCAACCTGAGAATCCACACATACCAAAATGCAAAACCACATCTGTTTTCTCAGTTTAAATTGCTGCATGATGCTCACTCAGCCTCTGTACTCTGGCATGTGCCAAACCCATGGCTGGATAATGAGAATGCCTGCCAAATATATCCACTTTCTAAAACTATGCAAATAGGGGACTTGAGGGATGAATAACTCAACCTCCCTTCTCAAAGATTCCTTAACAATACCCCTCTTTGTCAGTAGAGCAATGTAAACAACTGCAGTTAAAAAAAAGAGACAAATCCTTACCTACGTCATGATACTTTCTCACAGAATTTGGGAAAATAGTTGTAGTAATAAAAAAGGGGGCCTTTCTATAAAGCTTTGCACATCTATATTACAACAGAACGTGATACGGTGAGCATGGCTCAGCCAAAACAGTCCTGGGCCACCTCCAGCTGGGCTGGGGAAGGGCTGCGTTGTGGTTAAGAAGCTGAACTGGGACTAAAGATCTCAGTTCAAGCATTCAACTCTTCCATAAGCTTTTTGTGTGATCTTGGCTGCTCGATATCAATAAACTTTGGATCCTGAGCTATAAAAATTTAGTCATACTTTCATCCTTTAGCTGTTTGATGGGTGCAGACAGTCTTTTGCTTTGCCCAAGTATAACATCATCCTGAGCTCACACAATGCTACCAGCATTTTACTGTTAGTAAATAGTGTTATCTATTGAATTTGATCATTCCACTTTACCAGAAGGCTCCTCATACAGAGCCAATGTAGGATTTCTACAAATGTTTATGAAACTCAGAAGTCTGAAGAAGTCACCCATGCACAAGGTTCTCGTGAATTCCCAGATGTCTCTCTGGATAGTGAACAGAGAATATGTAGAAAGGACATGAGCTGAAAGTTTTCAGTGTCTGTCTTCGCATGTCAAATGATTGACCTACAGCTGCTGCTTTGCCTCTTCTCCGCTTGCAGATCCCCTCTCCTTCCCCTGAGATCCCCTCCTTCCATGCTCCTGGTCAAGCTCTCCAGCACTATTTTATTTAATTGTTGATATTTTGCCATAATAACTAGACTACAATTCAGAAAGAGATCAAAATGTCCTTAATTTTAAATGAACTGATTTGCATGTGGATTCCCATGCAGTGTAGTAAGGAACAGACGATGGATAACTGGGTTATCAAACTCAGTCCATGCAGTTATCAGTGTGCTGATAACTCTGCCACACACATTTAGTGCACAGCAGTCCATAATCCTCCTACAACACCAGGCACATCAGGTTGCCTGATGTTTTATGACAGGCTTAGGATCCTTAATAGAAAAGCTGCAGTGTATCGAGGGAAGCATTCAGGAGAGGTTAGGAAGATCACCCAAATAGTAGGTATAAAAATATTTCCTAACCCCAGAAAGGGCAATGGCTTAACCTAAGCATCTGGGTGGTTCTTAAGTTTGCTGTTTTCAGGACTTCTCTTTAAGCAGCCAGCCTTTAGCATCTACACCTGAATTTGAAAATGAATTGGACTTAAAATGTGACACTGACTGTATGTGAGACACATGTCAGAGAGTTAGCTGGATAGATACTGTGGGTCCCTCTTAAGCACTCAGAAAGAATTCCCTGCATATGATTCAGAAGAAAAATAAACAACACCCTCCCCCCCCAAAAAAAAAGACCAAAAAACCCAAACAGCAGTAGGAACAATAGATGAAAATTATGATTCTCCAGACATTTCACTGTGGGAACATGTTACCTGATGGAGTTTGAGGGTTTTTTTCACTTTTTACACTACATCAGTAATTCCCCTTTTATTGCCGTCTGAATGGAAAAGATCTGAGATTTTATAAGCATTATTTGATCTTACTATAAAGAACAAATCCTTAGGAAAAATCTGAAGAGGGAAAAGAAAGCAGACTGCCTAGCACTCAGGCTGTCCATGAGCTTTCCAGAAAAAAGTCACTCTCCCTCCACCAGCAAAACACCAAGTAAGTCCCTCGAGCTTCTGAGTGCTCTTATCTGCCCAAAAGCAGAGAGAGTTCAGCAATATTCACAGCTTCTCAAGAGCTGCTCAATGTGTTGTAGCAAGAAGAGATCTCCAAGAGCAGGTTCACAGAAAGAGACCTACTCCATTGCCTGAGGCAGACATTTCTCCAGCTGTTAATTTGTATGGAATTCAAAATTCAGTTTAGATGGTGATCAAACACAACCCTTTCTTGAGAAGAACGAGGCAATTACAAGCAAGAAACTAAGTTCATGCATATGAACACCATGCTTACAGAGAACACCCCACATGGTCAAGTGGGAAGCACCCAGGAATAACATAACATGGCTGAGATGTGCACAAATAGCATTTCCCACTACTCTTTTCCAAGCCATAAAAAATCTAGCCCAAGAGAAATAATGACCATGTAGAGACAGTTTTGCCTTAGAAGACATGAGATAGATAGAGCAGAATCAGCATCACTGCAGGTACCCTGAAGCTAATACTGCTTGTCAGGTTTCTATGTGAGACCTTAACATCCAGGAGGCATCAGGGAGCTGGTCATTTTTTAACAATTATTTTGAATGAGGCATCTCTAAGTTTAGACCCAGCCTCCTGCTCCCAAATCCAGCACACACATCGGACAAATCTTTACTAACTGAAGATTAATTAGGCAGCAGAAGGGGTGTTTCTACATGCCTGCTCAAATGCACAAAGCCCCAGTGCCTGTGATACTTGCATGCATGTGCATATATGCAAGCACTCTTCTGCATATACATTTTTTCCCTTGGAGGCCACAGTGGGTACATAATAACACCTTCCTTCCTCAACCCCCCCATGCTCACCGACACATGCACACCCAGTCAGATCCTGTGGACCTTGCAGGAGTCAAGGCCAGGGTTTTAATGCTTTGCTACCATTTTTGACAAGACAGACTCCTTCTCTGAAAAGGATGAGCTGGAGCCATCTTTCAGGAGTTTTCTTTCCCTGACAGAAATCAGCAGGGTTAGAATAAACTGCATAAGTTATCAGCTCCTCAGGAAAGAACATGAAAAAAGCCCTTCTATCACTTAATGAAAAATAGCTTCTTTTTTGGACAGAACTTCATAGGCTTGCAATCAAGCCGTGGCTCCCCCCTCCCTTCCTTCCTTGACGTGCCATAGAGGCAAATCAAGTCGGCATCTATTAATAATATTTTCCCCTGCTCCTTTCATTTCTCTGCATGTCCTACCACTGTCAGGCCCCGTGATGGAGCAGCGCCTTTATCTCGTCCGAGTCTGGTCTGTCAGGGTGATAAACAATTCTAACAAGAATCAGAATAAAGATCTTCCCAGTAGACTCGGTGGAGAGATAGAGGCTTTTCTCATTTTCTCGACGGAAAAAAAAAAAAAAAATTTAATCTAGCAGCTCCGGCTTTTTTCAAGCGTCACATTCAAAGAGATGCAAATTTGTCAGAGCTGAGACCCCGGCTGACTCTCAGCACTGCGTGAATGTCAAAGGGGGGACTCGAAGCCTTTGACATCCCTGCCTTTTTTGGGGGCTATCTGCTGAAATAAAAAAAAAAAAAAAAAAAAGGAGAGGGAGAAAAAAAAAAGGCAAATGCTTTGTAGTGTGCGTTTCAACAATTTTCATAAGTTTTCTTCTGAAATAAAATAGTGCCGTTGGGAAGGTAGAGTGGGGGGGGGGACAGGCAGAGAGAGGGCAGTGAGAAAGAGAAAGAAAGGGGCAGAAGGGAACATAAACTTGTCCGTTTGGATTTAAACCTGCCATGTTAGGAGTAGGAATTTTATTATTTGGAAAGAGTTAATTTAAGATTGTGGGTATTTGTTGAACCTCACACGCACACACATAGAGAAAAAAGCAACCGATTTGCATATCGCCGAGATGGGTGCTGTGATGAGAGCATTGCATGTGCCTGTGTCTGTCCTCATTTGTTTACATGTGTGATTTTAAATGTGAGAGAAACCATATATGCATCCAGATTTATAGCTATATAAGAAGTACATGCAGTGTGGGTATCTACACCTCTCACAAATCTGTGCATTATTGTGATTTCTTCCGTCACATGCTGACCATGTCCTCTCCGCTGAATGAATCAGGAATTAAACAAGCTCTCTGAAGATCATGCCATCTGAAGGACAAACATAGAAAATGTATAACATGGTTAAGAGCTCAAGCACGAAGAGGATCTGGGGGGGATTGTTGTTGTTACTGTTGTTGTTTAATTGGATTACATATTTATTATTTTATTAATTATTTACTTAGGGGGGTTTTATTATTATTTTTGACCTGTGCTGTAGGGATTATAGGAGAAATTAATCTTTCAAAGAGTCTTGGATGAGGAAAGACAGCTGTATAACTGCCATAGCAGGAATGAAATGTGTCCAGAATATATGTGAGTGGATTAAATATGTCCTAAATGTATGTGTCCCTTTAGAGTACAATCACGCAGGAAAAAGGACGATTTCCTAAATGTTGAAATCCTGGAGTCATATGAATTTCTGGTTTCATTGAAATATATGAATATGCCTACAGTCGTAAGCATGAAAATATGACCATGGTAAATCCTGAAGCTTCAGAATTTGGCAGATCTCCTCAAAACAAAGTGAAAAGCTATTTTCAAGCTACGCTTCTATCTTTCATGTTTGTGTGCATAATGGTATTAGAATAGGTCTGACCCTTTCTGTACAAGCTTTGTGCCAGGATGGAGACAAAGGTGGCCTTTTCCACACTTGCCTCTGTATTTCTTCCAGACTTTGGCTGCCAGAGGTATTTCTTCACCCCCTTAGTATCAATTCTGGACACTCACAGCAGTTCCCAAGAGGCTTTTGAGGCCTCTGTGAAGTATTCTGGGATCTACTGGTGATAAGCAGCAGACAAGGGATGAAAACTCCTCAAAGGGGCCTAACTTAAGCCACTCACTGTTTAACAGTACATGTGATGTGTGGGCTAAACATTGGCAGTGGGTTATGGGAATGTCCTGCTTTTCATTGCCCTTGTCTTCAGGCTCATTCAGGATTCAGTTAACACCTCCTCAGTCGCACCTATTTGGGCACATTGCACTCTCTCCTCCAGACTGTTGCTGAAAAACTCTGATCATTAATTACTAGACTCTTACTTACAATCAATGCAAGTGCTAATACTCTCCAGTCTCTACTCAGCCTGAATTGGTTAAATAATAAACTGGCTTTTACTGCTGTAATGATCCATTTGTAAGGGAGTTGTCCTAGAAACTCCAATACGTGGCATAAGGCTCAATTTAAATGAGATATTGAAGTGCTTTTCTCAGAGGCTCACAGATCACTCACTTTTTCCTTTCACTGCAAGAAGAAAAAAAGACATCCAAGTCATTATCCTGTCTGGGAAGTGGACTTGCTAGGAGTTGGGGGCCTAATACAGAACAAAATATCCAGGCTGCGCTGAAGCTGCTAGTCACCATCACACAATTGCTGGCCTGGAGCTGGAACATGGGGTTTGCTGTACCCCCAAAGGTCCCTCCTCTGTGGCTGTGCATAGCCAGGTGGGAGTGATGAGCTTTTCTATCTTCAGCAAGCATGTGCAGGGCAGGTCCCACTACTGTTCATGTGCTGCAGTCCTGGAGGTGACTGCAGTCTCCAGCAGGAATGAAAATGCCACATTTAGGTGCGGTCTCTGAAGGTCAGGAATGACATGAAGGAACAGGCAGGTACAATGCAGAGCAGCAGAGTGAGCACAGGGGAGAGCTGACCTGAGCACAGTAAGATTCAATAGGGGAAAATACAGCTCCTAAAAGTAACAGAGGCTGAAATACTGGGTCCTTTGAGTCTAGAAAGAAATAAGGCTGAGGGGAGATCTTATAAACGCTTAGAAATACTTAAAGGGGGGGTGTCAAGAGGATAGGACCAGTCTTTTTTTCATCAGTGCCCAGTGACAGGACAAGAGGTAGCAGGCATGAACTTGAACATGGGAGGTTTCATCTAAACATGAGGAGGAGCTTCTTTCCTTTGAGGGTCACAGAGCCCTGGTACAGGCTGCTGAAAGAGATGGTGAAGGCTCAATCTCAAGACAATAAAACCCACCTGGATGTGTTTGCGTGACATCCTCTGGGTGAACCTGCTCTGGCGGAGAGTTGGACTAGATATCTCTGGAGATTCTTTCCAACCTCTTTGATTCTATGAAAGATGCAAGATAATTTGGGTGGGTAAATGAAGTTTATATAAAACCTTTAATCCTTAGTTGCTAAAAGGAGTTCCTTCCACTTCAGTGCTCCTGTATCTGTGACTGAGACATCACAATATCAACTGAAGCAAAGAGACCTGAATAAGATCCTAATACATTGGTAGTATTTTGAGGTCAAGATGCTCAGGATCAGTTTGCAATAACTGGATACACATTCAGGTCCTTTAAAAAATGCTCTATACACCTCACCACTCCTATCAACATCAAGAGGAGCTTTCTTGGTTTTCTAGATCTTTTTTCCTTTTTTAATTCAGATGCTCAAATACATTTAATAACTGGATTGTTTAGTACTGGCAGTCTCCGATGCTGTTATTCCTCAGCTAAGTATATCATCAATCTGCTCTCCTGAGTAATTTCAAGAGACACATGTTGGGGCTAAATCGGAGCCCAAGTGACTGCGTTAAAACTGCAGGATGCATCGCTAAGTCCTAACTACAGATCACATTTCATTCTAATGTAATGTGATCTGCCAGAAAATTATAAGAACCCAGCAAGGAAATAAAAATAAAAAAGGGAGAAGTAGCTATATGTGATTTTTTCATAACTTATACTGTGCAGAGAGCTTGCAAACAATTTTTGTGTAGAAGAAAGACCTTCACACACAACATCTCCTGCTGGCACTGGGTATGATCTCTGCTATATACTCATTTCACATATACTGAAGAAACAAAGACAGGCTAAAGAAAAGCATCGAGGAATTTTTCCTCCAGCTCACAAAACATGTTTATTCTGCTTTAGAAATTCCAGAAATAATAAGCCTCCTGTAGTAGCAAATGTAGAGACAAGGGTGGGGTATTAAGTTTTATTGTATGTTTTCAAGCACTAACCCTCTTTAATAATGCAAGGACAACAGCAGTGTACTTGGAATTTGATCACTGAACATTAAGACGTTTGCATTCTGCATCTCTGAAAAGTTTGGGTTTTTTTTTTTCTTGAGATGGTTATAAATTGGGCACTTGCTGTAAATATTTAGCAAATAAATAGAGTCCGTATCATAAGCTTCTGTAAACCTTGAAGCAGTTTCTTCCACGCACACACTTTTATTCGTCATTAACTGAAACATCCAAACTGGTGCCAAATCCTACCTTCGTCCTCCCTGCAGCAAGTCCCCAGGAACCCATGGGTGTCACTGTTGAATGTTATGGGGTGATAAGTCAACCTGAACCCCAGCAGCAGCTCATCAGATAATTCATATATTAGTGAATTTTGTTCAATGGACAATCAGCTTATGATTTTTATGGGTGCACTATCATAATTATTCTACTTGCTGTCCTCCATAGTAAGGTTTCAGTCTGGGCCCACTCCTGCGAACTGACTGCACAAATGGCATAGGGAGGGTCTGTAAGATTTAGCCTCTGCTTTATAAATGGTGCAAATTATTTTAGAAGACAAGTCAGGTATGGTTTATTCCAAGGTTTGCTTGCAAATTTTAATCAGAAAACACAGAAGGGTTATGCAGCTTAGATTGAAATATTCTCTCCCCTTGTCCTCAGCCCAGATTTACTTGCTGGGGGCTGATATAACCACCAGAAGTTACAGCATGGGTGATAGACACAGGCTGGACACAAACTGGGAAAACACATAAAGAAACATTTATTTTAAAAAAGTAAATCAACCATAAAGATCCTCCCAGCAGACCTGGGAGATGGAAGCCTTTCTCATTTTCTCCATGGCAAAATTTAATCTAGCGGCTTGGCTTTTCAAGCGTCATATTCAAAGAGATGCAAATTTGTCAGAGCTGAGACCCCAGCTGACTTTTAGCACTTTGTGAATGTCAAAGGGGCTTAAAGGTTGGAGTGTCTTTACTTCCCTCCATCCTTAGTAATTCAAAACCAGGCTGAAAATACAAAGCACCCACCTCTACCTGTTTGTTCAGGCCTCCCTATTTCATGCGTACCTGCTGGCTATAAAAGTGTTTGTTTCAGGTGTTGTTACCTGTTTTAACTAAGAGCACATATAGAAACGAGTGTGCAATTGAAAAATGTTTCAGCAGCAGAAGAAAAACCTTCCCCTTTGGAGAACTGCCCCATTCCCCCACTGCACATATACACATTTTAGAGGTTCCTGTGACAGAGCCTATTCCCCATTGACTGATTTCAGAACTGCTATTAACCGAGCAGTAATCTCACCCAGTGACATGGTTCACTTCATGCAGTCTCAGGAGGTAATATATCTAATAAAAATAAAAGTAATAAAAATAAAAGCAGCCCTAATGAATACTCCATACCGTGTAAGGTATATACTATATCACCTAGTGAGGGCTGCCTGAAAGCAATGACAATGGCTTTTCTTTTTCTTACTTTTTTTTTCCACCTGCCTCCTGTATGATGTAAATATCAATCTAGTAATGGAGCTCCCATTGATGAAGGATAAGAAAAAGAAGAAAGAAAATGGCATTGAACAGATTGATGCAGACTAATCTTGTTTGCCTAAAAATGAAAAAAAAAAAAAAAAGGATATGTAAGCAAAAGCAAAAGGATTTAAGCCCAGTTCCATGGGTAAGATGTTTATTAAATTAAATTACATTAACATATACACGATCAGTGTGAGGGGAAGCCCCCAACAGCCTTTATGGGATGACAGATTCAGTAAGTGAACCAGAGCTCCAAGGCTGGACCTAGAGTAACAGTTTCAGAGAAGTGTTTCTTCTTATTTAACAATTTATCTATCCTCTTGATGATGAATGCACCGGAAAACGACAACTGTCTCTTTAAAAAAGTAGTTTGGGCAGTGCTTTTTGGTTTTAAAGTCTGGAGACAGTGGCATTAGATTGATTAGGTGTGTACATGTTGGCTGAGAAAGCTGTAGAAAGGGGAATGGAAGTGTTTGACAAGATGAAAGACTATTCAACATGTTAGACAGCTGGTTGAGTGAAAAGATCTATAACAGCACAGTAAAATATACTCAACAGTAAATGATACCTTCACTGCAAAAGCTACTACAAGTTAGGTCACACAGTTTTAGCCTAGGATGACAGGTTCAACCAAACAAAATTTTAGAACACACAATTAATGTGTGTGTGGCTGGTAACAGACAGATAGCACTTGAGAAATTGAGACAGACAGGGGTTCCCTTTTCCAAATCTAATAGTGAATACACAAAGTTCCCGAGCCAGATTCTGCTCTCTCTTACTTATTCAGAGCAACTGTACTGATCTAAGAGGAGCTGCTGCTAATTTACTTCAAGGCAGGAGAGATGAGAATCTGTGCTCCTCCTCAGTCCATTACCTTGATAGAGAAAATAAACTCTTTTGAGAAATAATATTGTGAGGAGAATTATGAACCTTCTTCCTGAGATCCTGTGGTGGCTGCTGTGCACAGTAAATGGCTGAGTGTGACTGTGTGCGTCATGTTTTCTGATTTGCACATGAAGGCTTTGTAATCACCATGTGATTTTCATAATTAACGAAGCACAAAACACACCAAGATGACAGGGATGGTGAACTGTCATGCATGCTGCAGATAGACAGACAGCAGATAATCGAGAATGGATAAAGATCATTCAGTTCTTTAAGGAAAGAAAAAAAAAAACAAAACAAAAACCAACACCCAAAACAAACCTCCCCATAATTTGGATGGTTTTCTGGTGATAGGCTAGCAAGGATTATGGTAGCAGACTATAAAGTACTCTAAAACCAAAGGATGCTTTTGCTGTAGACAATAATAGGACAATTGGACGAGGACACAGTTGGCTAATCTCATTTGATTATTCATGATGCAGTGATCACTCCAGTTAGCAGAGGTTGCACCAAAATGCCTTTTAGTCAGAGGTGAGCATGATGCATGAAACTAAAAATATTATCAGCAGGACTTGTATCATTTTATTTCTCCTACTGAGTTAAACTACCAAGATGTGTAGAAGGTAACATTGAAGCTATCTATTTTTCCCAGACTCTTTAAATCTCTTCAGATCATTACAAAAGAGTAGATTAACACACATCCACACTTCCATGTCCCCTTATGCTGCCAGAAAAGTGCAAAGACACCATGGTTCAAATGCTAATTAGGCCTGAGGTGATTAGGACTTTCAAAATAAAAATATTTTCTTTTTTAAAATTTGGGTTATTTTCTAGCCCTACCTATTGAGTGATAATGTAGTAGTTCAGTCTCTTTTAAACATTTTGTTTAGAAGAGGTTTTTTTTTTAAATAATTATTTTTTTGTGAAATCAGCCCTTTCATTCAATATCCTGTATGCAATGCTTTCATCTAGTTTTCAGGGACAGCTAGGCAGGCATCTGTTAACTTGATTCCAGTGAATATTTGACCAAAAAACCTCCCCTATTTTTAATACATTAACACATATTTCCTTAATTATAAAGCCCTAAAGGTACATCAAACTAAGTAAACCACTAGATTGTCAGAACATTAATAATCTATTTGTGTACATAGAGCTGCTCATGCAGTGCAATGGGCCAGGGGATTGGTTTCAGGATTTGTACTCAAGGCACAAGGGTATCCACTGCTGGCTCCACCAGGAACATCCAGAGCAACCTTGAAAACACAGTCTGGCAGTTCTCATCTGCCTCAGTTTGCCCACTTGTAAAAGTCTAGGGATGCTTTGAGGTTCCTCAGATGAAAGGCACTATTAAATGCCCAAAGTATTTAATATTATGCTGTGAAAAAGACGCTTGTGCTTCAAAAATGTAAATAATGCATTAATACACACATGCCATAGAAGTGCTTCTTTATAGGCAGATATTTATAAATTAGATGGAGTACTGAGAACTGCTTTTTGTAATCCAAATTACTTAAGACATGGTTTGTGTGGGAGCACCCCAAACATACAAAACATTTCACCTATTCAGCTATATCTACAATGCTTTGTTTTCCATTGCAGGGAAAGGAGGATGGTGTTTGACAGTATCTTTCTGTAGGAATGTTAGTGATTCTGGATAGAATTTTTTTCCTGGGGATTTAGAAGGAAAATTTTAGGGTTAACATTTTAATATACTTATCAATGTAATCAGCTCCACCCTCAGTCATTATTCTCAGGGAATTTATTTTGCATACACGGTTATTGCTTTAATTGCTTTGAAGCTCTGCCTTGGCTGGAGTTCCAAGATGTCACAGCTCACTCCTGAGTCTGACAGTTGAGCAGTTATATCTATAGATATTGTATAGCTGAGCTAAGCAGTGGACAATTCTGTCCCTCAGAAAGTAGTGTAGCTGCCTCAAGGCTGAAGAACAGCATCTTGGCTAAGCATGTACCTTGTCTCATTTTCATTTTTGTCCAAGGAACATCACTGTGTTTGCCTGTTCTATGCAGTAGCAGAATCCGGCATAGCCTTTGTACCCAGGGGAACTAGGGGGTAGAAAAAGCAACAGGCACAAGCTGGAACACAGAGAATTCCATCTCACCATGAGGAAAAACTTACTCTTTAAGGTTGAACAGACTGCCCAGAAAGGTGGTGGAGGCTCTTTCTCTGTAGACATTCAAAACCCACCCAGACACCATCCCGTGCAACCTGCTTTACCTGAACCTGCTCTGACAAGGGGTTTTTACCAGATGATCTCTGAAGGTCCTTCCAACCCAAACAGATCTGTGATTCTGTGTGCCTCTGTGAAGGTGCAGCTTAATCATTAACTTGTTTCTCTGTGGACACAGGCTTTTCTGTGGTTTGTGGGCCCAGGCTGAGACAGCCAAACTATTTCTCTTGAAGAACTGCACCACTACGGTATCTACGTGTTCTCCTAAGCCAGTCACCTCAGCCAACTAACAGAGCATTAAGGAGCACTACTAGTAAAGCTGGGGCAGAAACACAAATCAGTACTAACAGCAGTATGGTTTAAAAAAGATGTCAAATTTAACTAGTTTTTATAGAGAAAGTTTTGAGAGATACACATCAATCTCTAGTATTTACTGGCTTTTCAAATTAAAATAAACATTTGTGGGTTTTTTTAATAAATAGTACAGTTAATTATATTTTATGAGATTCTGTTTTATGAGACGAAGTATCAGACTTCAACTTTGACTTTGTTAACCTTATTGTACACCTCAATTAAATCTACCGATTCATCACTTCATGAGGGCAAAATCATCCATCACAAAGTTTCTTGGTTACAGATGACTAATTAATTGGTAACTGGGACAGAGTTTAATCGTTGTTAAAGACCCAGAATTTCTCACATCACTGTTGCAGAACTGCATAGTCAATTAAGCAACAAGAACCTGACTACTTTACTTGGTTTATTGTACTAATGCCTTGGGATGCTTACATGAAATACATAAATTCTCCTGTATCATAGTTAATTAAATCCAAGACCGTGGTCTGTAAAAGTCACCTGTCTGACATCCGGAGAATGAGGAGGAATCAATGCCAAAGACCAAACCAGAGCAGCAACTCCTTAAACTAACAAAGTAATTTATGGTCTTCAAAGAGCCGAAATGGAGAGAAGGCAATATTTTTTCAGTTCTTTAAATTTTATTATGACTTTATGATACCGTTCTCGCCAGTTGAGAAGAGGTTGGTGTCAGGGGACTGGTGCAGCTTCCAAGTGTAACTGCTGCCACCAAGGCAGATGAGAGTGACAAAAAATACTTTTTTTTGTCATTCTTTCTGCAAATGAAAGAAACTTGTCATTCCAACTCCACAAAACAGTACCAGAGATGAAATGCACAACTCCACTGGGACAGCCATTTTTTTGCTGCTATTACAGAAGAAAATTATAACCATAAAAATGTCCAATTTAGAAAAAAGGTGCCACTTTAGTGTCATTTGCATAAAAGCTGTTACATACAAATTGTTACGAAGACAAATGTGTAGTACTCTTGTTGAAAATTGCTTATATCTTAGGTGCTTTGCCTGAAATGACATAAAGTCCTCTTCAAACTGAAACTCATTCTCAGGTAAATAAAGCTGAAAAAGAATTTTCACCTATTTGTACATACGTGAGCAGCTTTTCATATTGTCTTAAACAGATTTTGACATGAATTTTCGTCCAAACTTCTAAATTCCTTCCCGTCTTAACCAGCTGGTGGCTTCCATTACAATACCTTGGTTTTGCAGATGAGTACAGATAAGAAGTTTGGCAGTACAGCCAGCAGATAAAGCAAATAAGATAACTTCTGCAAATACAATGCAGCTGGTATTTTCTTCTGTTAGAATGTACTCACATATCCTCCCATGCAGTGAGGTCAGCACTGTCTGGACCAGAGATGGGCTACTGATGTATCTATCACTCTCTCTGTCAACTGCTGACTTACTGGAATTCATCTCTTCTTGAAAAGTCAACCATAAGATGCTGTACATATTGAAAGTAGGCCAGTTAACAACAATGAAATGAAAAACTTTAGTACATGAAAATTATTCTATTAAGTAGTCTGATTAACATTATTTTATATTTCTGACAACCAATTTCCGAGGCTTTTATTTATATTTGGTGCCAAACACTGACACAACACAGATTAACAAGAAATCCAGATTAAGATTTGCCCTAAAGTGAGTCATCAGACGTATATTACTGTAATTGAGAATGTTAAGCTCTTATGAATGTGAATGCTGGTAGGAGATTTTCAAGTGTTCTGACAATCTTTTTATGTAATTGCAGAATCATTAAATTGCTGTGGCCTGTCTGTAAACAGGGGAAACACCTAACTGTAGAATGTCAAGATGTCTAACCCACTCAGCAAACCCTCTACATGCTACTGCGTACCATGCCAGCACACCAGGGTATTCACAAACACTCCATTGTGTTTGAGATGAAGAATCAAAGTAAAATATATTAAAGAATCATGGAATCCACAGGCTTTGGCAATGGTTTTAAACTAGAGCAGTACAGGTTTTGATTAGACATTAGGAAGACATTCTTCCTCATGAGGCTGAAGACAGTGGAAGAGGTTGCCCAGAGAAAAAGTGGAAACATTCAAGGCCAGGCCCACTGAGGCTCTGAGCAACCTGATCTAGTGCATCATGTCCCCACTCACTGCAGGAAGGCTGGACTATATGGCCTATAAAGGTTCTTTCTAGCTTTATAGTTCTATGATTTGTTACCCCTGACTGTGAGAGATGTTGTAGACTACAGCACTAGTAGCACCTTATGTTACATAGAATCATATGTAGGAAAATTAAAAATTATGTTAAAAATTCCCCAGAACTTTAGACATTACAGAACCATTAGCAACAATATACCTGCACATAGCTTTCCAACACATTCATTATTTTCTTGAGAAAAATCACTTAGTAAAATAAAGAGGAAAAAACTTGTTGATATGAAATGGAGTGTTTAATAGTTTAAATACACTAGAAGCACTAAATAATTTTACTATGCCAAAGAGCACCCACAGTTACAGGTGGAAACAAGCATCTATATGTACTTCAAAGATCTGAACACTAAATTTGAATGTGCAATTTTGTAATTTACAAGCAGTATAAGAAAAACAAATAGCTTGCTTAGGCTTTCTCAGACCTAAATCCTGGTTTTTATATGGAGAGTTCTGCACAGCTTTGCTGCCATGACCAGGTCATGTGAGATGGATTGTGTCACCTTAGCTGACACTTCTCCCTACCATCTGCACTTCTTTCTACACTAGAATGTAAAGATATTTGCTTCCTACATATGCAAGTCATATACTGTTCTAATAATAACCAGGAAAACACAGGTAAACAATGTATTCAGCTCTCATTGATATGCTCATTAATTTATTAGAAAGAAGCAATATTTTTACTAAATAGTGTCCTCCCAGTATAGTCAGTCTGTGGGTAATATTTCTTCTTACTGCATTCTGAGATGGCTGTGCTATATGTACTTGTGACTGCCTTGAAATGGTAAATTTCTTAAACAGAAGCAACCATCACTTCCCTCTGAGTTCAGAAAGACACCATTTGGTCATCAAACAGTTGCTGTTAGTCCAGTTTCAATACATACACACAGTAAAATTTTGCTGTGCACAAAAGTGAGAAATAAAACATTTTTTGCTCTTATCTGTTAACAAGAATTTCACTCTTAATTGTGATTCTCAGCCTTGCCTCAGGTATATACCCAAAATAGAGGTTTTCTACCTGATGTTATCCAAAAATATAATACTGAAAACTATTCCACAATTAAAGCATCTTGACACAATCAGTCCCATTAAAATCAATCAGCGCAAACATGACAGTTAAGCAAATTTCATGAGCAAAGCTATTACAAGAATAAGATCTCTTTGGTTTTTATTTACTGCTGGAGAAAAAAAAAACCCAGAGAATTATTTATTCTTCTTTCAAGTGTTAAACATGGCAGATAACTGCAAACAAATTCTATCTATTCTCAATTCCTCTTGAAAAATGACCAGTGGAAAAACAGACACATAAGCCTTCTGACGCTCTTCGGTTCATAGCGCACCATAATAGCTGCCTTGGTAGCTGCTCTTTGCCACTTTGAGGAACAATGATAAAGCAGAAGCATTCCTCAGTGTCTCATCAGGAATGGCAAGGTGGCAAATTTCAAGGTAAAAACATGATGTAAATTTAAGCCCCTTCATGCCTCACACAAGGACCTTCTAGAAGAGCAAACTCTGTGCATCCTTCACAGGGGCTTCACAGAGGAGAAACCATTTGGAGGAAAAAGTTTCCCTTTACATAGTTTTCCTTATGATGCTGCTCTTTAGTTTGTGTTGATATGGATTATTTCATACAGGTTTATATTTTGGGCTATTTGATTTTACTCCCCTCCTCTTCTAAGTAAAAGGAAAAAGAAGAAAAAAAAATCATCTTTGCACTCTTCTGTTTAGTCCTGGGCCATTGTCTGGATTCCCACTGATGTCTGGGAGCAGCATGAGCAGAACTGCTGGAAGAGATCTATTTTCAGCTACTTCTTTTCCTTGTTTTCTTCTCCTCCAGATTGCTAGCCTGCTCCTAAATATTTACTGCAAACAAGATCTATTAGTAGGAAACCCATGGGTAGCTTTGCCTCAACCTTCCTACTCCTTTTCACATGATTTTTGCACTATTTCTGCAATCTTTATGTCACTGCATTAACTAATATACAAGAGCATTACGTGCAGAAATACTCCTCCTTGTGTATTTGCTCATTTGATGGAATTCAGACACAGAAGAGAAAGTTTCACTTACACTCAGCTATTTTCTGTTTCTCAGACTAAAATATATAGAAACAGAAGACAACAAGTTATTGACATTAATGAAACCTCTTGAAAAAGAAAGGCGACAATGAACTGAGGAGAACATATAAGTAGAAGAGAAAATTTGAGCAGAAAGAAGGGTGAAAATGTTTGAAGCCAACCAATAAATGTTTGCTACTTATACAATCATGAGGCTCATTGCTGTAACTATTTGGTCTAAAATAACTTCATGTTCTGTTAAAATGCAACTAAAATATTTTAGCGCCCTTTGATGTGCCTTTGCCACAACGTGGTGGATATTAGAAATCTCAGGCAACTTTTCTTAAATCTGATTAAAATATTTGAGTTAGAAATGATTTTTTTTTCCAAGATCTGTGGGATCATGTCAAATATTAGCAAGTAATCATTCTCACTCTTTAGTATAATTCACCATTTCCACAATATTTGGAGGAGGTCAGGCAAGCAGTGACATTTAGCAATGTTCTTGATTGTCTAAGAATAATTAACAGTCTTTCATTGTTGTTACTTTGTCTCTCTTGCCCTTCCCCAAATAATCTGCTTGCTTTCTTCCTTTATTTCCCATCTCCTGTGATGTTTTCTGATAAAGGGAAACAAAAAATAATATGAACAGTATCAGCACAAACACAAAACTAAAAGAATGCAGAAGAGACAAAATTTTCAAGAATAACTTGAGAAAGGCTTAAAACCAATAATTTATTTATTTATTCCAAATACATCAGAAGCAGGAAACCTGCCATGGAGTCAAGCAGGCCTACAGGTGTAAGGAGAAATTTCAAGGAAGATAAGGCCATGTCAGAAAAACTAAATGAATTCTTTGCATCAGCATTGGCAGCAGAGGAGCTTAGGGAGGCTTCCACACTGGAACTTTCCTTATAGAAGGACTGTTTCTATTGATGTGTCAGTAGAAGAGGTTTAAGAACAAATCAATAAAATGAATAGTGAAAAATCATCAGAACCACATAGTATTCATGCAAGAGCTCTGAAGGAACTCAAATATGAAATTGCCAAACTACTCACTGTGGTGTGTAACCTACTGTTTAAATTGCCCTTAGTGCCAGAGCAATGGAAGTGGGAAATACAACTTCTTTAAAGAATTTTGGAGTTGGGGGATAGATCCAGGAAGCTGTAGAGCACGTGATTTCTCTGCTGGGTAAACTGGTTAGAAATATTGCAAAAAAAACTCCAACCAGAGTTAACATGCTTACAGAGAAATGGATTGATGGAGATGCAGTAAGAAATTAATAAAGCAAAGTTGTTTCCAGCCAATGCTTCATTGTGTTTCTCTTCAGACGACTGTCACAGGGCAGACCTAGCTTAGACTTGGTGTCTGGTATGCAGGGAGTTAAGTTTAGATGAGAACACAGTGCTGAGTAGGAAGGTGACAAAATGGGAAGTAAAATTAAATGCAAGTCTATAACAATGGAAAAATACAAGAGTGAAGGTAACCAATGATAGGTCCTATATTGGCTGTTATAATTTTAAAACAATAAAAACTAAATACATGAAAAAGTACTTTGGATTGCCAGTCAGAAGTGAAATACCAAGTTTCAGATTTAAAACAAACTAAGGCAAGCATCTTTAGTTGTCATCTGTGTAACTCTTCATCAGAATATGTTTTGGATTATAAAAGTACAAATAGTTTCAAAACTATTGGAAACCATGAAAAATACCTCTCAAGAGACACCAGATGTCCCATTCAGCTCAAAAGCTGAACTCTTTGCATTAGAATCTGGGAGCTAATACTGGGGAACCATCTTTATTTGCTTTCTTCTGAAATTCAAAATTCTTTCTTCAAAGATTACAAGCTATTTTTAAGACAGCAGGCTAGAGCTGACAGACCTATGATTTTTACCAGTATTTCTACTCATATTAGATTTCACGTCACTTGGTATGATATGACCAAAGAATAAAATCCAGTGTACAAGGATTCCCCATAGCAAGTGTTTGCTCCAGTGGACCAGTGTCAGTGTAAGCCCTTTTAAAACTGCAAGATCCTCATTCAGTTGAAGTACTTTCTAACAATCCTGCTTAATGTAGTTGGAGTAGCCAGCGAACCTCTCTTTAATTCTCAGATTGGTTCAAACCAAAGCCAGGAGAATGCCAGAGGACTAGACCCTTGCTGTACCCACAGAAGTGGGGTTTATATTTCGTAAATGAAGCCATCTCAGGAAAATTCATCCCAATAAAGTGAAATGTCTTGCTCAAATGTAAAAAGCAACCAAACAAACCAGGACTGTGAGGGAGAGAGTGGCCTGGACGGGTTTTTTCTTAGACAAGCATTCATGCCATGTGCTCAGAATAACTGTGAGCTGAAAGTCTAAAATATCGCTGAGCTGCCTCTTTAAACACAATACCCTTTCCCCTTTTTTCATTTAGTTATCTCCTTCTCTGCTCTGTGGCTCAATCTGCATATGTTATTGGCCTCGATTCCCAGGGCTGCCACCTTAATCTGTAGTAGCTAATAGTACAACCTCACACATGGCCTGGGACCAGGCTCAGGTTAACAAGAAATCCAAAAGCAAAGGGCTGGGGGAGGATGCTATAAAATAACCACTTGAAAATTCAGGCTGTGATTTACTTTTTTTTTTCACATTTGCATGGAAGAAGCAAAGCTTTTAATCTCAGAGGTTCAGTCAAATGCATTAAAAAGATGAACATTTTAGTTAATGTTCTAAGAAGAATTCTAAAAGCAGTTTTGATTGTGTACTATTAGCATTAATTAATTTTTATACTGAGACCAGCCGTTATATTAGCAGAATGCATATTTTAATCAATTTCTACTTGCTGTTTTGTGCAAGTTAAAGGTAGCTTTGTGGTTTGTGCCTAGTTTGTACAGTGCATTTAACTCAATGTGCCTTAGGTAATGCTCATCCAAGGTTCAATGTATACTCTAATCAAAGCATGATACCAGAATTATGAATGAAACCCCAACAAGTAATAGGGTTGTTTTCATTTTGGACCATCGTGGAATGTGCCTTCTCCAAACAGGTGCTTGAATGCATTATTAAGTAACACAATACTCAATTGCATTATCATCAAAAGCAGGCATAAACAGTTAGTATTAAATCTCTTTTCAATAGCAGCTTACCTGCATCTGAAAGCAGCTGTTTGATATACATTTGCAATCCTTCTGTCACTGGTAAATTTAAAATAATCCTGTCAAGTGAATTTTTTTAAACCATTTTCAGGGGTTTTTTTTAAATGTTTTTGTTAGCAATTAAAAGTCAGTAAAAATTAATTAATTCCTTTTTTTTTCCCCTCTCATTTAGTTGATAAACAGTGAGATTTTCTGCTCAGGACTGTTATACAGAGTTTGAAGTCAGTGGTCTACATGCCTATTCTTTAGTCACTACTGATGATTCAGGTGGTAAGATGCTCAGACTGGGAAGTGCTCTTTGGAGCATCCACCCCACACTGCCCAGCCTCAGCGATACTTCTCCCTCGTCCCTTCCTTCTCAGCTTCCCTTCACCAATGAGAGAAAACTGATGTTGTGCCTCAGTACCAGAGAATGAGGAAACCTGCAGGCCACACCTGGTTAGATCAGGAGAGAAATCCCAATTCCATTTGAGGTTTATCTGCTTGCTACAATAATCTTCTCAGCCTTCTATGATCCTAAATACAGTAGCTCTCCCAAAATACTGAATTTAGGAGATAAGACTTTCTGAAAGACAATGAAGTGTGAGTGAAGACAGCAAGGTTTGGAAAGGCATAAAAAGGAGTTCTAATGGGGGCTAAGAGCTATTCGGAGAAACTACAATACAGGGAGATGTCTGTAAACCTGTTTCTCAAAACAGAACCAATTTCACCATATCTCTAATCTGCCTTTCTCATGGTGGCCCTCCACTTGTTGCTGCAGTGTCCAGGGCCTGCCATCCCATATCACCAACCAAAGGCTAGACCCATCTCCATTAAGCACATTGCTATCATTGTACTCTTCTCAGTGGGCTCCCCCCTCATTTTCCCTGGAAAGTCATTCCTCATGTACATGTAGGGTTAACCCATGGTCCCACCTCTTCCATGATGCACACCACCACTACGGTTTCTTTGTCCTCTTGTTGCCATTGCAGGACTCTTTGATGTTTAAAGGGAGGTGTAGTTCACTGTGCTGTAAGAAACAGTCTCTACCCCAAGCTGCTTCCAAGATGAACAGACAGAACAAACAGAGGGGAAAATGGAGATACCACCTCACAAGTTGACAGCAGTGACTTTGGCTGGTCATACAGATCAGAAGTGTTTAAGCTAAGCACTCAAGATCAGCACATCCATGACTCAGGTTTCAAAGCACTAACCCAAAGATCCTGATAACAAGAAGAGATGACTTTGGTTTCCACCACAGAATAAAACAGGGCCACCAGTCCCTGTTATTCTGTTGCTCAGTAAAACTCAAATACTAAGCATTGTTAATTCTTTCCTGTATTAGTAACTCATGTTACTGATTACTGATGAAAAATGCCAAAAACCTCCAGCATATGCTGGAGATATTTGGCATAAACAAGCACATTGGCAAGCCTATCGTGATGTTAAGTATTTAGAAGACATGAAAGAAAAAAAAAAAATCCCTGAAAGGGATGCCAGAAAAAGTTGCTACTTTGAAGGATTCTGAGATTAGAAAACCCTTTAAAAATTCGATGACTATTTGAGCAACCATTCCAGGCCATTCAGGCTCCAAAGACACTGCAAACGCCTGACCTTGCTAACATCTTCCAGTTCTGTTTGGATGCTCTTTCACTCATGGACTCCTGGCTAACAAGTTCTGGCCCCAGCCACTGCTACATGGAGACTTAAGGGAATGACTTTCTAGCCTTTGATTGATTGCAACTGCAATCAATCACCTAGAAATTAAGACTTCACTAGTTCATTACTAGTTCCCTGAGCCACCCAGCCTCCCCAAACGCTTCATAAAACTTCAAGTTTTCTAATATTTAAATTGAGTATTTCAATTACATAGTGCTAAGCAATGTTGCTCATGTTTCTCTTGATTTTTCTTTTCCTACATGGACTTGGTTGGAAGAATTTCTATATCAAATGTATATCTTAATTAATGATAAGCTGTTTTAGGTGCAGGGAAATTAAAAAATTTCAAAGTTATTTTTTTCTCTCTGTTTCAAAGATGCAAATACGAGAAAGAGAGCAGTTAGACTTTAAAAGAAAAATTTATGAGTATTTCCCTCTTGGTACTCCTTCAAGTGCTTCCTAATTAAGGACAAGCCAATACAGTATCATGTACCAATCTGGCATTTATTAACAAAGCTAGTCATGATTTTTAACTGATTATTGCTCAGAGGATCCTCCCCTCATTAATATAAATGAATTAGGAGAAATAGTGCCAAATGTTTCAAATGGGAATTAACATGATACTGCAAGGTATAATTAGTTGAAAATGCTAAATACATCAAAGTATTAATTTGTGTGTCCATATATATATGTACTGCATATATTTGTGTGCCTATATATATATATACTGCATTTATATATTATCTAACAATATTATGCATATGTACACAGAGTGCAAATACCAGCTTAAGTGCAACTTAGTACGTTATAGCCTGCAGCTCAGGAAAACAAGGTATTGAGCTGAAAGAGGATTACAAAATTTGGGGAACAAAAAATAGCAAGAGATCCCCACTGGCTAACTTTGATAATAAATTTCATTTAAGGCAAGGAGTCTCTGAATCAAACACCATCATAGGCACAAAATCACACCACCAATGCCTTGTTTTCCGTCACTCTCACAATTGTGTAATTTTTCTCTCCTTTGCCCCTGCCATTTCTGTGCTTGTACGTGTGCTCCTGCGTGCCTGTCTCCGTGAGTGAATGCAGTGGGGCTGAATAGTTCAAACTATAATTTTGCCCTACATTTGAGATACTTAGATTTATATTATGCTTCTGCAGCTGTTTAGGAAAGCCTGAAGTTACTTAGGAAACAGAAAAGCAGGGTCAGGATATAGAATCCTACAATGGTTTGGGTTGGAAGGGACCTTAAAGATCATCTAGTTCCAACCCCCTTGCCATGGGCAGGGACATCCTGCACTAGATTAGGTTGCCCAGAGCCTCAGCAATCCTGGCCTTGGAAGTCTCCAGGGATGGGGCCTCCACCACATCTCTGGGCAACCTGCTCCAATGTCTTACGCCCTCATGGAAAACACTCAAGTCTTTCCATTTTCCCTCCCAGTTTGCCTCTAGGCAGGTTCCACATGACCCTCTTTTCCCTCATCTCCAGCCTCTACCCCACACCAATTCTTTTCCAGCCATTTTCCCCCAAATCCCACACACGTGCACTCCACTGGTCATTCCTCCCCTCCCCAGCAGTTCCAAATCAACCTCCTCTACCCCCTCTCCTCTTTAACACCAGTGGGGAAGGACAGGCCACCATTTGCCCCCTCTGTGGGGCCTGAGGGATGCTCCTCCTGGTGTATTTGCTTCAGGACACGCCACTGGTGAGTTGCATTTTCCAAGGGGTCATGGTGGGAAGAGAAAGGCCGGGGGGGAGAGTGATGGCCTTGTGTTTCTGTTTCTTGCTTTAATGCTCATTGTGAGGTTATACCAGACAACACAGAGCAGGTCAGGGCACGTGACAGAAATATGCTCACCTTTATTTCTCAGCTGTGCTCTGCACTCAGCTGGAAAAGAGGTCCAACCTTCTGAAACCAAAGTCTTCAGTAAGGTACAACAACTGCAGACCAAGCAAGCTGAAAGCTGAGCCAGTCTTGAACCTGTAGGATCTGTTAATACTATACAAAGGCATAAAACTGCATTAATGCTTGTGGCCAAATGTTGCTGCAAGGAAAAGCTTTGTCAAATTTCCTGGACAGATTTTTCATGTTTCAGAATGAAGCAGGGGTGGACACAGACACAGTTATAAGTGTAAGAGGATGGAAGAGAAAGCTTCATGACTGCAATCCAATATTGTGTTGCAGGAGTTCTTCCTGTATCTCATAGTTCTTCTGTTCTCAGACTGCTCTTCAGCTTTGGTCTATATCCTCTAAAAGTTGCCCACAGTCAAAAAAAGGACTGCAACATTTTACACAGGCTGTCAGCTATGAATACACATAGGGATAAATGTCTTGCATATAAGAGCTGATAGGATAGATGTTTGGTGTGGCCTGTTTTATGTTTGACTACTGGTAGTCTCGGATACATAGGGAAAAAATGTAACGGGATGATTATTCCCTAACTATTTACCCCCTGCTTCCAGTATTTGCCAATTCACAGATTCTTAGTTAATACACCAAGTTGTTGTATCTATTGGTCCCTAAAATGAGACACAGTAACTTTGTGTTTGACCTCTATTACTTGTCTTTTTTTTTCTTTTTAGTTATTTTTCCTATTGGTCTCTACAATATTTTAACAAAGTAAAAACTTTGTCAGAAAGTATAACCAGCTATCATCTTTTTGTTTTTAAATTATTCCCCCATCATTTAATTGATTGCTCCCAACTTCTCTTTTTTGAATGTTTCTTCCACCTCCTCCAGGCCATTGCTGACACAGTGGGCTTTCCCTCCTTGGTTATCTTTTTTTTCTCCTTTCAGGTAGCCTAATGTACTCTGAAGTTTGCAGGATATGGAAACTGTTGTATGAAAATAACCAGTTTGATTTTAAATAAAAAACTTTTCACATTGTGCCCACATTCATTCTCTGCTATATAATTGATACTATCTATCTGATATTTTAAAATACACCTTTAAACCTGTTAGTTGGTGAGTGCAGTAACAGGTACAATGGCCTTTAAATATGGCTGCAAGTTAGATAATCAATGAAAACAAGTATATGAAATAGAAGCACATACAGAAACATTTAACAGTCTGAGCTGTGCTAATATGAAAGAAATACAGGATTCCTAACATTTGCTTTCACCAGTGAAGAAAGCTCTTTATGGGCTTACTTGTGTAACACAGAATTGTGGTCGTAACTGCTTCATTGGTATTTTAACCTTCAGGATTTCTAGTACTCTAAATATCTAATTAGTACTGCTTTTTTAATGGTTTTATAAAAGCATCTTGGCATGTATGCACAGAATGGCCTGGTGCCAAAGTACCATAACGTGCAGGAACAGTAATGACTGTGTCTGTGATAGACTATGATCGGAAAAAAGTCAAATGCAGAGCTGACAGGATAGCTCTCATTTCTGCTAGATCTCATAAACCTTTCTCAGAGAAAGACTTGCATATATCTGACTGATACTTATTGGGCTTTTTTAGACATAGAGCATGTTACTTGTTCGTTTTTTGTGTTCTTCATCCTTAACTTACACATATATATTGATCAGCTCCTGTCACACCTGTGAGGTACCATGAGAGGAAGAAGACTAAAGCATAAAGGAGCTTACCACAGGGACACTGTATCTCTTCAGAAGAGATTTTCCACAGCAGAGCATCAGAGAAGTTTTGTCTTGCAGTGGAGCCACATCCTAAAGCACTGCATGGGATGTTCAACAGATGTGGTACCCATCTCACTCCTGCTGTCACAGAAGACAAAGCACTGCTATATTTTCAGACAGATGGTCTTTTCTGCCCATACCTCCTTCATATAGCCCTTTTTCTAAGCATCTGTACAATCTGAAGACATAAGTTAATGTATAAATCCTAATAAAGGGCTTACATTTTGATCTAATTCTAACTCACTCTTGTCCAAACCAGTCCATAGCCCATCCTCACAACCTACTATGATGTTCTCCACTTCTCCATCCTGGCAGATAATAGACTTTACCAAGTATATCTCACACACCTGCAAGGCCTAGCTAACATAATGGTCCTTTGGTGCCACTAGCAGTCCACATAATTTACAGTCACCCTCAGATTGCTCTAACTCATGGTAAGGGACAAAAGCTGACTAATGATCAGTCAGTGCAAGGTGGCATCTTTGCTCACACCTCCCTCCCAATTAGCACTCCTTGCTCCTTGCCTGCAGCAGAAAATCTGGGCCTTTATATTATTTTCCCACAACAGCAGCCTCCATCATTAATTAGCGAATGGAAGCTCTGTAGATCCATAGGGAACAGAAAAAAACCATCCTCCTGTGACAGTGCTACTCATGCTAACAATTCCAATTCCCCTCAAGCTGTCAGTGACACATCCTTGAGCTTCTGGTGACCCTGCACAAGACCTTCCTCTGGACTCGGGGAAGGAAACAATGAGACATACAACTCACGAATCTTATGGCTTCCTGACTCATGATTGTGTTATCTCTATCCGATGGGCTTAAAGCTGAGACAGAAGCCTTTACTGTAACGGGGACATCAGTAATGTCTCTACCATGTGTATTCTCTGATGACTAATAATGCACTTTAGCTTACAAAATTGTATCTTTCTTCGCGGGGAACTGATTTGAGAGTAATTTCACTCTTTTTCCACACAAAAATTCCGGGAATACAATGTGGGACATCAAAATCCACATCAGCTGCCTTACAAAAAGAAGTCAGAGTAACAAAAAGTCATCTAGAGGAAACAGAAAAAACCCCAAACCATTGAGAAAGGTTCATTTGAGTTTTGAGAAAGGTCCGTTCTCATGCTTTGATCCACACAGAATTGATTTAGACTAGAGGTTTCTCAAGACAGATGGAAGGTGTAATAATTTCTTAAATACTTCAAAATAAATCTGGGTAGGTTTGGAAACCTTAGATATCTACTGAAATTTTCTCTGTGTCATTAGTCACTAATAACATCAAGTTTACTTTCTCTAGGACAAGAGATACATTTGGTATATGTAAGATATCAATCAAAAACACTATTCAAATATATAAAGAAGCATGTAGTTTCACATTAAAAATTAGTTTTCCAAATTTATGTATCTTTTTTTTTAACAGTAGATAGTAGTCCAGATTTTCAAACACCTTTTCCTGGCAAAGTATAGCTCTTTTCTCAGTAGTTTTATTACAGAAAGGAAAGGTCCTGGTGAACTCAACATAGGTCCAGTTCCGATCATGGCTGTGCTACCAGATTATGCACCTTGTACTGATTAAGATCCCAAAGTCCTAGTTTGACATCCCATTGGTTCAGTTTAAATCTGGAAATGGTCCAAGGTCAGACTTTTGACTGTTGTAAGGTGCCAGTCAGCAAGATGAAGGGGATATGCCCAGGATATTAAATCTATTGACCTATTGACACAAAATCTGTGATGGTTGAAAAGAGCTGTCAGTCATGAGCAGTGGAGGCTCTGCAAAGCAGGATATGAAGTAAAATAAGCATGTTTTTGGATTATTCCCTAACAATATTCCTGTTCAGATTTTTTTTGACCTTGAGCATGAATTAACTCTTGTGATAAAGAGTCTGCCAGTAAAAGGCAGAGTCATCAGTCCAGATCACAAAGAAAAATGAAGCTTAAACATCAACTATTTTCTTCTAAAGTAAACTAATGCTTCTGGCATCAGTAGATTCTAAGTAAACTTCCATTTTTTTCTATTCACATTCTTTCCTATCCTTGTCCCAGTAATGAAGAGCACATACTTAACGTGCGTGGCCTGCCATAATCACATACAGAATGTGTCACCCTCAATCCCACTGTGTTTGTTATCCAAGCATATATGCCACTGAGCAGAACTTTTATACTATCCCCTTCACCTCCCTCCCTTTCTACATCTGCACAGGATTGAAGAAGAAATTTCTACATCTTCCATAAACAACCATATGGAGGAGTGATGAGAGAAGGATAGAGAGGGGATAAGGACCAGGTCAAAAGAAAATGTAGAAAAGGCAAGATATTTCAGCTGCCTTTTAAAATATAGAAAGTTAACTCAAATCAAATTGATTCCAGAACAGTATGCACTCTATTCCAGCAATATCTATTGCCATATGGGTCTTTTAAATACTGGGTTTGGAAAGGAAAGAAAAGAGCACAAGGTAGCCTAGTTAAAAACGCAGCAGAAGTATGAAGACAGCAGCCCAGTCTGTTACTTGATATTCAAACCTCCTCAAAACTTTAGTGGGATTTTTTTCTTCTTGGGGATTTTATATCGCTATGATCAAACACTTGACAGCCATTTTCAAGTAATTTTGCATGATTTCCATACTAAAGCAGTATTGAACATAAGATTCCAAGAAACTAGTCAGACTCTGTGCATTTTGCTATTTTTCTCCAGCACAAATACCCTAACCACTGCCCTTAAGTACAGTACAATATCACACTATTTTTCCATATTTTCTTTTCCTCATAGAAAATTCAAAGCTTTTATATGTTTTCATATTTGATATACATTTGGATGAAATATCTCTTGAATATGTAGAAGGGAGCAATGAGCAACAATGTATTGGAGTGTATTTGGAGATGAGTGTTCAGGTACATCTACCTGTCCTCTGAAGCATTTAAATTCTCTCCATGAACAGCTCAGAATAAATAAGGTTTTTAGCACTATGTCTGGAGTTAAAAAATACACAAATCAAGTAAATGTATGCTAAAAAGTAAAGTACAACTGTGAAATAAACTGCATTTTAAAAGGAGGAAGCAATATAGTCTAACGGCAAATGAGTCATCTTAATGGTATAACAAGAGGAAAAACACACATGAATATGGCATTACAGTCAGCATCACAATTCTTCTGGTAAGAAAGGAAAGGGAGAGAAGGAGAGACTGACTTTAGATGGGTAAGTGCAGCATATTACCAGGGAAACAAGTACTCCACTTTGTACAAGTTACCTTTTTATAACATTTTGGGGCTTTTTGGCTGATAAATGTAAAAATTCATCATTCCTTCCAAACTGATAGACTGAATTTCTATTTCACTTACATCCCAGAGCAAGGCACTTACACAGAAACAATTGCACTCTGTTCATTAATTTGAAACCATTCTGCAGTGATTAACATATGAAGGCTGCCAAAGCATTCTCAAGGTTGTTTTTGCACTTTTTTGTGTGTGTGCTTAAGATTAGTAGAAAATGCCATAAGTAACTCCCTGCATCACATAACACTGACTGAAATATCTTTATCATTCTTTAAACCAAATGCAAAAATGTTTTTAAAAGTGTAAGCATGCCTCATATAAAGAATAGAAAACCTGTCTTTTCATTTCAGGGAATCCATTACTATCTCATGAGCTTCTTTGAAGGTGACCTACAAATAATTTACCAGGACTTAGTTTTATATAGCTCATATTTCATGATGAATGAAAGAAGAATGCCAAAAGGTTTGTTTTATTCTTGTTACTTGAGTGAGGTTTCTTTCGTTTTTCCTTTGAGGTATTTTTAAGTGCCAGTTTCAGTTTTCCTGTATTTTAATCACTGAAGTGATTATTTCTTTAAAAATACCTATTAGCACAGTGGAAGAAGATGAGAAAAGAAGAAAGAATTTAAACTTATCCTCTACAAAAGAAGTTAATACTGCAGTACAACTCAGCAGTGTTAACAAGATACAAAAGTAATATGAATTATCAGTAAAACTCTTTCACTTTCCTTGATTCATTCCTCTCTTTATCTTTTTGACTGTTATGATGTCATCATTTCACTAGAATTTCAGGCATAGATCATAGTAAATTGAGTTGGTTATAGGAAAAAGAAGTATCAGAGATGGGGAAAAAACCCTCAGCCCACAACTGTCACACCTTTTCACATTTAATAAGGTACCAAAAACATGGTCTAAGCTCACATTCACTTTTCCTTGTTTATCTCAAAAACATTCTTAAAAAAATCTGTCAAACCTACTTCCTAATGTATAGAGAGATGATATCGGGAGTTTTTATACCAATGGTCCTTCTTTCTAATAAGATATGGGCTGAAGGATTAATGCAATGATTTACACCAGCAAAAGACATGACAATTCATGTTCATTTCTGTTTAACCAAGCATGTTATACATGATGTGCAAGAAAGTCACCTTGCTCCTTGACATCAACACCTGGAACAGGTATGGAGGCAGCATGCTTAGACATTGGCAAGGAAGGAGCATCCTGTCTTATTTTATAAGGATCCCATCTGTCCATCTTGGAAGCAACCGCATAGAATGTTTGGCATGGACCCTAGTTCAGAGACTGCAATGAGGATGTCCTACCCAGCCAACCAAGAGTGCTTTTTGTCTACCTTCCCTGTGTCTGTTGACAGAAGCCTGAGGCCTTCTGGTCTGAATACCTGATAACCATTAACTTCATAACCACTCTTAGAGATGATGCACTTATGAAGTAAAAGACAATCATGGTGAGATAGGTAAGCATTACCCAGAGATGTCCTGGACCTACGAGAAATGCAGGAGACTAGCAACACTCCTGTTGCTTTTTTTTACTGTCCTATAAAATCCTTTTGCAACAAAGCTAAGTTAATCAGTTTTGCAAGGCTTTGCAGCTAAGGTTCACAGCTGTGAAAGATACTACAGCTCTGGATGGAGATGCAATGGCAAAGCTGTGTGAAGCTCTTTTGCATAAACTCAGGCCCATAATATTCTAGCTCCCAGCTAGTGCTACCTGATGTGTAAATGCTGCAGATCCCCTCTTCTTACCTTAGTGCTTCAGACAAATCAGAACACAAGCATATGTTTCTTGCCCATTTTAGTTTTCATGCTATTGCTTTATCCCCAAGTTCCACCTAAAAATCTCTCTAGCTGAAACCACATCAGCATCAGTGGATGAGGAAAACCTGCCTGCTCCTTTTTGTCCAAGCTACTAATTTCTTTGGAGAAAGAAGTGGTTGACATGAATTTCCTGGAATATTTTCACAATCTTTAACATTAGATGTGGGAGAAGAGAGGGAAGAGAAAGGTGGCCGACCAGTCCCCTGACCACCTCTCACATCAAGGTAGGTATGACAGTTCTCATTTGAAAGACTATGGATTTCTGCCATTAGGAAAGGGAACTGAGTGCCTCCCATCATGAAGAGGGTTTTTTTTTAATGGCAGCCATTCTGAGTTCTCAGATCTCAGGCTTGCATTAAGAAAGGTTAAACCCACAGAGGGTAAGGGTAAAAAGGACAGCAATGCTTTCCCCTCTAATCCGTCAGCTACCAACCTCCACCTCTCACATATCCTCCTGAAGTAGGACATAAAGGCAGCACTGGTTCATTTGCTCTGGATTGTACTCCACTCCTTCTCCACTCTACCAAGCTGTTTGTGGCTGCTCACTGGAGCCATCTTGAGTGTATTTGTCACCAGCTGCTTCCCACAACCCCATTGCTCCCCTGCCCACCTCCAGAGTGTTGTACCACACCACAGGAGCCCACAGTGCCATTCGCCAACACCATCTGCTGGACCTCCTGAGCCAAGATTACCTCCTCCTAAAAACCCACACCCTTTCTATCAGAGTTTCAAAGCCTGCAAACAAGGGGTCACAAGCAGAAAACAGAGGCTTAAAAACCCTGAGTTGCTGTTCTGATTCCCAGAAACTTTTCTTTCAGCACCCAAACATCTTCCTTGCCTTGCACTAATTGTTCTGGGGGGGGAAATAAAATTCTGGTACAACTTTTGTCTGCTGTTTTAAGCACACGACCAGTCCCATCAAAGCTGTGAAATAATAGTCTAATATCTTCTCTATCTCCAGACTGTCCCCATTCAAACAGCTGAAACTACACACCCAGATGATGGTCACATACCATAATGTCTGTCACATTCTCACTCTTGGTAAGTCTTCTAATAATAGAATTTAGAAGTTGCCTATCCCTGTATCTCACACTTGCAAGATAGTTACTGCTCCCTTACTCTATTGCTTTTCTTTCTTTGCTGAAAAGACTGCTGCTTGCAGCCTCAGGCTTTGCCACATCCTGCAGTAGAAATGCTCTTCTGGGCCCTCAGTACAAGGGCAATGGTCCTTCCACTGCTGCACTTAGCATGAGGGCAAATTCTTAACTCAGCTTGTGAGGATAAATGCTAGAACAAGGTCTTACATGGAAAAAAAACCAGATTACAGTGAAATCAGGGGGTCTTCCTTCCATTCTGAATTCATACCAATCTGAAAATGCAAAGAGCATTTTTTCCTTTGGAAACCATACTTTTCCAATGTTTTCGCTCTGCTGCAAGAGAAAAGAGAGTGGAGACCAGAATCCTCAACCCCTCCCTCTACTTTTAACTCTCAGGCAGCTGCATGATTTTCTCAGTCAAAGTATTTCTCTCAGTCATTCCTCAGTTTACCAAACTACAAAGTTGACAGGAGAACAGTGGTGTATCCACGGAAAAGCAACTGTTTGCAAAAGACTTCAGTGCTGGCAGAAGAAAATACTGGATACCTTATCCTTTCAAATTAAAAATGTGCTAGATTATTCACAGATTTATACATCAACTCAAGCCATGAATCTGCTTGTAAGCAAACCACACCTACGTGAACGCTGCACTCTGTTTATAAGGCACATTGTTTCCTTTATAAAGCCTACAGAAGCCAGACTTTGATTTGAATATAATAAAATTGCAGAAACAGCAGAAGCTGGCCATGTAACTCCTGTTTTAATGAATACCTAAAGTAACAGTCCTCTAAGCCATTGTGTCATCTTTCAACTCGTGTCCCTCCCTCCCCCTTTCTGCACCAAACTCGAGGAAAAGAAAAACTGATTGGCAGGTACTGAAGCTGGCGTGAATAACCACGACTATATATCTTGTCAAAAATCAGCATGTACTTTAAAAAAGAAGAAAGTAAAATATGAAGATAAGAGGAATAATCTGAGGCTCTCCCATATTCTCATTCAAATTTTTCTATTTAGATTTCACTATATTTCCTTTTTTAACCTTCTCCTGCAGGTCTTTATATATAGGACAAAAAAATCCACTTCTGTCATTTAAAGCATGATGAAAGTACCAAAGAAAAATCTATTTTCAGCTGTTTCTCGTTAGAGCACTTTTTTGCCACTGTGATGAAAGTCGATGCAAAGAAAGAAAGACGAGTCACTGATGAAGATGAAGAAGCATTTCTGATCAGCCATCTGTTCAACCAATTAAACCCCTTGCAAATAAAGTTGTGTATACGTATATAGCTAGCCCATAAAGATATACATATCTGTGTGTACACTGGCATGCAAACACATACATATAAATAATATGTAAAGTGTACTTTGCATATACTAAACTCTGCTTACACGCTGAGCGTTGCTAATTAAATGCACACAGAGAAACACTGCAAACGTGAAATAGAATTTGGCCCCACTGGAGAACAAAGCCTTCCCTATTAGCATCCTTTTCTCTTAATGGCCCTTGTGCAGTAAAAATAAAGTCCAAACACTATAATTTCCCTCCCAGAAAAGTTACAAATACTGTAGGTATCTTTAGAAACAGCTGCAAAAGTGGATTCACTTCTGACAAGATTGGTGTTAATTACCAGTAAGGACTTCAGTATAATACTATTTAAATCATTTTAAATTATCCCTCTCAAAAATTAATTTTTCATCAAAGATTACACAAAAAAATCATGATATCATCTCTGCAGCTGCGATTTAGTAATAATTTCATCTATTATTACCAATGTCAGTTAGATAAAAGAAAAATGGCATCCTACTGTGCTGATTCCAGCATAGGCCATATATAGAAATTTTTAACTATCACTTATAATCGCCTTGATGAGCTTAAACCTCCTCTCAATTAACACCCTAAATGACACTGAGACATCTTAATGGAGGATGTAAGTAAAGGAAAAAGACTTTAATCAAAGAATAAAAAGAGAAGTGCCAAGCAGAACAAGGAAGTCTAGTGCACCTCTCAGTGTCCAATCACACTGTGGTCCTTTATCTTGTCTTGAACTTCTTGTCATCTTCATATTGTGACTGTAACTTCACAGCAGCCATAAGAGGGGGGGGAAAAAAGTGTGCATACTCTTATCTGCAGTTTGCATCCATGTCTCAAAAAGACCGTGGGGGTACACACCAAGCAGGCAAACACAGATTAAATGAAACAGGATCTTCATTGAAAACTAAAATGAGTGTAAGTTAAAGACAGCCTTACTCCATTTTGCTTTCTGCTTTGATAGGAGTTCAGGGCAAATCTCACAGACTGCAATACACTGATTCACGTACTATTCAACAAGCCCTGAAAGAGCACGTTTTGATCCTAATGTCCCAACCTGAATAAAAGTTCTGCTCTCAGAGCTGAGAGGTAATTATACTTCTAAAGACTTTAGCTGCCAAACTACAAATATTTATGTGGTAATTTAATGGCACCAACAGTCAATATTATTTAGGGCATTCTTGTCTCTTTTAGCATGCCTCTAAGCCTCCCTGTACAATGCATAAGCATACAGGGTGGTTGTGATTGCTTTTGCCTTCAAATTTCAGAAAGGCTGAGAAATAAGTATCTGTCTAGTGTTTCCCAAACTCACAATCTCAACTTTCTAGCCATCAGGAAAGCCACACAGATGCGCCAAGCTTATAATCTTCAGGCCAGCTCTGCAGCCTTCTTTCTCACTACACCTTTGTACAAAACCACTGAGGATTGGCTACAGCCTGGGAGCTGCTGTTTTAAGCAGTTCTAGAGGGACAGGCAGTGGGTTGTTTTCCCCTGGTTGATGGCCCAGTGACACTCTGCAAGCTCTGACAAGGAAAAAGAGTTTTGGGAAATGTGGTCACAAATACCTCTGAGGGACTTCAGGAGGTGCTGCAAGTACCAAAGCATCATATAACTCTGCTGTACTAGCAAATGGGGATGTTTGAAGTCTTGAGACAACAAACAGAAGATCCTCTTCACTGTGGCTGTACCCATCTCTACAATTAAAAAAAATATATTTTGTTTCTCAGCCTGATATTTTTTTAGTTAATTCACTCATAATGAGAAGCAAATTAATATCTCTGGGTGCATTAAGAATAAAAAAAATCTAATTAAAATCAGCCATGCTATTTCATTTCTTTCAAGTGTTTGTTTGCTTGTTAGAGCTTCACAAACTGTTAGCTATAAATTATACCAGTTAAGGATTCAGCTCCCTTCGATTAACAAATAGCTTGCAAATGGATTTTGCTTTTATTTGTTGAAGGTATTTGTTGAATAGCTCATCCAACCATTTCACCTCATGGGTTGCTCTCTCCAGCTTCTTGCTAGTCTCTCCTCTTCTGGTGGTAAGCACAGAGTATTTATGACACACAAAGTACCATTAAAAGAGCCCCTCAGGTAAAGGTAAGAAATACTCCAACCCCTGCTCCATGACAAGCAGAGTCTCCACTAAATTCAGTCACTGCTGTTACAAAGGAATTGATCAAACCCAGGGAATTATTTCTCCCCCTGTGCTGGATTATTTTAGATGCATGAATATTACATAGCAACTAATAATAAGCAATGGACTGTGTATTTTTAGGGAGGAATTTGCAGATGTGTAGTGATTCATATTAATATCTGCAACTTTCAGCATTCACAAACATTGCCCTGCCACGGGGCAGCAGTCTGAATATTTCCAAATAAAAAGCATTCTGTAATTGATAAAAAAAAACCAAAAACCAAAAAACCAAACAAACCAAAGAACAGCCTTCCAGCACTAACTCTTTAAACTGGTTTGTGCTCAGGTATTTTTAACCCAACTTCGGACTTCTAGCCAAACACACCTCTTTCTCCAATTAAAATTTAAGAAGGGTTGATTTTGCATTCGTAACACACCATGTAGCAATTAAAAAACACTAAAATCCCTAAATATTAACTGATCCGAAGGCTGACAGTCTATTAGTTCAGAATAAAAATTCAAGCAAGTAGCTTTCCAGAGAGAAAGTACCTTGCATGGAAAAGAAGTGTTACTTTCTTCAACTCCTGCTCTAACAGAAACTTCTGCATAGTCCACTGCTAAATGCCAAGCTCAGCAGCTTAAAGACATCATTTCCTTCTCTGCACACTCAAGAAAATGCTTATTTTCTCATCCAGAAGAACTCCAAGCTTTCAAGTTGCTCTCCTGCTCTCTGTTATGCTGTTTTATCAGTATGATCAAACACTTCTGTTGATTACAAGCCTCAAAAAACACTCTTTTTTTGCCCAAAATGGCTGTTGACAACAAGGAGCTTAAGGCAGATTTGGCATTGGTGGTATCCAATTGTTTTTGAATAGCAATGGTTTTAAACCAGAGCAGGGCAGGTTTAGGTTAGACATTTGGAAAGAGGTTTTCCCCATTAGGCTGGAACAGGTTTCTCAGAGAGGTGGTGGAGGCCCCATCTCTGGAGACATTCAAGGCCAGGCTTGATGGGGCCCCAAGCAATCTGATCTAGTGCAGGATGTCCCTGCTCACTGCAGGGGGTTGGACTAGATGGCCTTTGGAAGTCCCCTCCAACTCTATCATTCTATTATAAAGGAAAACCTTTTCCCAGAATTGCATTTGAGCTTTCTCAGCCACTGTCTTTCAGAAACTGCTTCTCTTCCAAGGGTGGGAGTGTGCCAGTCAACCACACAAAATGCTTTCAACAAGAGCTCTAATACTTGGAATCTGATAAACAAATGCATGTCTCAATGGTCAAGGACATTCTTGCGCTGTTTTACCATTTCATGACCCAGGTTTAAGCCAGAATTAGGAACTTTTGCAAAATGTTTAAATCAGTCTAATGCTCACAAACAAACAAAAACAGTCTCAACTCATATCTCTTGCTCTGCTGCTGCATCTTGCTTTGCAGGGATGCTGGTGTTCAGCTGACCTCTACACAAGCCAATTCAGTCCATTAAACTGGCATAAAATGGTGAACTGTTATTTGCTCCATTGATTGTCTGCCTGTAGAGTGAGCTGAAGTTGCTTACTGGGGCATCAAACCAGCTCCAAAGCTAGCAGGAAAAGGGGGGAGGAAAGCAGGCTGTTTCCTCTCAGTATCAGCAGAATTTTAGGATTGTCCTCCAGGGAAAACACCCCCTTAAACTGAGTTATGTCACCATGCTTGGAGGTATCACTTTGACCACATCAAAGATATTACTCTGACTAAATAGAGGAATCCCTGGTAAAAATAAAAGACAAGACTAGCACAAAAACAACTGAGTTTTTTTTCAGGATGCAATAAAATTCAACAGAGAAATACACCAGCCTAGCAGTTGAATTTTGTTGTCATTGTTAATGCTGATTCGGATTCTGAAGAAGAAAACCAAGAAAAAAATATGATAAAATAAGGAGCAAGCAAACCACATTCTCGTCCCATAACCAGCACTGCTAAGGCAGCAACTCTCCTGACATACATACTATTTTATCTGCAAAAGAATACTTTTGTCCTGTACTTATCTTGTTCAGAAAGTTGGATCAGTTTATCAGCCTTCTGCCCTAGTCTAAACTTGCCACCAATGGAAGTGTCTGACAGTCTAGCAGTATCACAAGCTCTTTCTAGGCAGATTTTGGTCATAGCAGGAACATTTAGGCTTTTGATAACCAATATTACCTATATTTCAGTGGATGCCCTGCCATGAAGCTGCACTGCTTCTATTAGGGTGCTATTTTTACTTCTTCAGTCATCACCTTTCCAACCAAAACCAGAGAAATTCTACATGTGCTGTGAATAACAATTTAAAAAATCTATTCAAAATGACTATGCTGCACTTGTGTCCTCTACTGTCTTTGCCAGCAATATAGGAGCTCATTCTAAAATCCCCAACATTTTGCAATCATTTGAGAGCCAGGACAGATCTCAAGCCAGGTCTAAATTATAACGTGTTGTTGACAAAGCTGCTTCAGTCACAAGCATGAAAAAAATCACACCCTTAATTGATATAGATACGCCAACAACACCCTCTGTATAGATGCAAGAATCCCTTTCCTGGTGTGGCTTATGTCACTCAAAAGGTAGTTGAACAGAAAGGATCCTTTTGCCAATATATATTTTTTCCTCTGGCATAGCTCAGCCAACAAAGCCTGTATATCATGGACCAATCGTTCCCATATTTTCTGTAGCTAGGCCTTGTATGAGGAAATTGGCATTGTGGAACCCTGCATCCAACTCCCTCCCCCCACACTGGGCTTTTAGTTCCACTTTTCGTCGCTTTTTTTTACTTCCTGTCTCTCTGCTACTTGTTCTGTGGTCACACTGTCTCACTCCCACCTCATAAGTCTCCTGTGCTTTATGGGACCCTTTCTGTCTAGAGTCACTCAGAAGTGGTCACCTCATACCTTCTTCTGATTGTGGTTGGGGTCACTGATTGGAAAGACTCAGGGGAAAAAGTTACAGAGCCTGCCAGAATGAAAGCAAGTTTTGTCACTGCCACTAATAACACTCAACAAGTCTCTGGATGGTTGGGGTTGACAAGGACCTCTGAGGATCATCCAGACTGTCCCCATGGTCAAAGCACAGTCAACTGGAGCAGGTTGCTCAGGAGCTTGTCCAGTTAGATTTGGAATATCTTCAAGTATAGAGACAATGGAGAACTCCATGTTGGAACCAGTATTATTTAAAGCATTTCCCTCTTGGAAAATATCTCAATGTCTGCACAGAATCCAGCAACTTTTTCATTTAGTTTCAATATCCTGTAACTAGCAGACAGAGAATCACAGATAGAGAACATACATGGGAGAAAAAATTAAGTTAGAGGCTCAATTTTGATAAAAGAAGAAACATTTGAAAAGCAGACATTATTTGAAGGGTTAAGGCTGATTAATTTCTTGCAATTAATCTGTTTTTCTGTATAGTTTTGAGTAACATCAGGACTGTGTCCTCTGTTTTACTGTATTTAGCTTGCTAGCTGATCACCAATTAATTTGAATCTACTGATAATTCAGGGGTCAAGAAGAAATCCAGAAGGAAGGGCTGATTCTTATTTTGCATTTGAGGTTTACAGTCATGTATTTCTACTGAGCAGTCTATTCTTATTTTATATATTAGTTTAAGAATATAGCAACTGCTTAGAAGGACAAGGAAATCAGCATGAAATACACAGAGCTGTCTCTATGTTGTAGATGTAGCCTCGCAAAGACATACTTATCCCCTCCTTCCTCTTTTTTCTTTAGCTTATTCTCCAAGGGGTAGCTTGCCAGACACACCCTGAGCCACTTGAGGTTCATTTAACTGAAGATTTAATCTTGCAGAATGGAATCTTCCTTACACTTGGATGGATCTATGGCTAACCAGACAGGTGCAAGGATGAATGATAATACATCACTGTATTAGCAACTGCTGTCTTCTTGTAGAACTTCCTGAAGGAAACACTGGCCTGTAATGATGCCTCATTTACTTTGGAGTTAAATACAGTACTTCACTGATGTTCCTGGAGTTGCATTAATTTATTTTTTAAAAAGGTGCAAAAGAAAATTAAGCTTTGCAAAACTAAGCACAAGGGGAAAAACATTGCATTTGTTTTCTGAAACTGTCATTGAAAAACAGAAGAGTAGTAAATATAATTTAACAATAACATTATCTTAACATTTATGAGATTGACTGAGCAGCTATTGCCCAAGATCTTTAGAAGCATTATTTGAGAAAGTAGAAAAAAATGTTCTATATTTCTTCTTCAAAATTAATTGAACTGTGTTAAGTGATTTTTTTTTTGTTCCTCTCTTATTTATGCTGCAATGTTGAAACAACAAACCAGAAACAACAGCAAACCAGAAACAACACTATCTTTAATACATATCTTTAATACAATTTCTTCCCAAAACAGCACAAAGCTCTGTGAAGACGATGAAGTTCTTTAACTACTCATGAAAATCAGCTCCATCAGAGGTGAAACAGAGCAAGCACTTAACACATAAAGGATGAATCTAACTGAAAAAAAATGAAAGATTGTACCAAATTGAAATTTCAGGGAACGTAAGTAGAAAGAGTGTAATCGTTCAGTCAGAAGTTGATTAAGGCACCACTCTCTCCGACACAAAATCTTTATTTTCTGTAAGTGGCCAAGACCAAGTTAACATCTCATTCAAAATGTGCTACCTTGCAAACAGCATAGTCTTCCCAACAGGGCAGGGAGAGCCACACAGAGAAAACACTCATTGTTGACTGAACCTAATACCACACAAGTCCTGCATTCGCTGTCTGTCTTGCCCCTACAGCTGCTTCTTTCCTTGAAGGACTAAATTTAGAAAAAAATCTTGTAAGGTGAGAGACATAAGAACATATGAACTATGTTCTTATCAATCAAGAAAAATCTATCTAGAAAAACAGAACACAAGAACTAATTCCATGCCTGCAAGATTCCTAAAAACAGGATGAGTTTCACAGACTGCATCAGAAATTATTAATCAATAGCAGCATCTTTATGTTTACAATACCTTTCTCTCAGTAATTTGTAATAGACTATTTTTCTCATTCAATTCTCTGTAACAGTTAAGAACTGCAAAATTCAGCCCAATATAGTGTGAAAACAGCCTCAAACTTACTTAGGGTGTTTCTGGAACTTGAGTCCTGGTTGTGATTTGTCCTTGGGGTCATACCATAGCAATTCCAAAAAGTTCTTAATTCATACCACAAGTTGTTTGGCCTTCAAGGGTATGAACAGAGCTCTGCACCTCCATCAAATAAAAATATTAAAATGAAAATGGTCCTAGCTGTAATTTCCCAGCATCGGAGATGCTAAAGAATCACCAAAGCCTCTCCCTACAGGAGAGAAGCTGCAAAACCAGCCCAAGGTTAGGTCTTACCCCAGGAGCAGCAGAGGGCTCTAGGGCGTCACTTCTTCTGGTGAAAGATGGGCATTCATTTAGCAAGACATTGTGCCAGCAGCAGATCAATGCAAACAGTGCCACATTTTTTAGCATTTTAATGCTAAATCATGATTGAATATGACATCAGGTGGATTGCAAAGTATAGCACAACACTGCCCTCCTATTAAGCTTCAATTAGTTAAGGCTGCCCAGAGCCTCCCTGGAACAAGATACTCATATTTCTTACAAACACTCCCTTATGGAAATATGAATTAAGAATAACTTCCTATATATGTGTGTGTAGTGTATGTATATATGTGTATATATATATATATATGCATATGCAAACTAAAGGCAGGGGAAGGAATTAGGATATGAAATGCTCACAGGACAGCTCATGAGCTTTCTCTTCTGAGTGGTGGTTGTAATATAAGTACTCCCTAAAGAATGGCAGTAAGTAACAGTGTGACTACCAGGTGCTGTATCATGCATGACACAATTGCAGCTTGTACAACAGGAAGGAGGAAAAGTATTAAAATGGCTTGTGTTTTACTATTTCCCACATTTGTCACTGATCTCTGTGAGATCTTTAGTGATACACTTCCCTCCCTAACAAAACTGAAAACAAAACATATGTACCATAAAGGTACCAGGTTTATCAACTGTTTGCAAAAGCATTTTGATCCATCAATTAAAAAATCATAAAAGAAAGTGAATCTCAGGGGTGATAACAGGAGAAAAACCATAAACGTTGGCTTATCTATTGATGGGAATGTCTCCTGCAGCAGACTGGTGGAGGTGACATGACCCTACCACAAATAACAAGGAGCACTGCACAAAAAATATCAAACAATTACATTATGGCATGATCAGTTAACACATTCTTAGAGGAAAATGCTGCATTAAGTTTCTGTATTGGAATGCAAAGTCTATGGGTATGCAGAATGGAACAATTTCAAACGAAAAGTGGAGTTTATCCTAAGTAGAGTCACTTCAGTTAAAAAATGAATGGGTTTGCAGGCATGTGGTGGAGAATAGTTAAAAATGACTGGAGTACTCTTCAGATTATTGAGGCAATCTAGGAAATCTAAATTGGTCTGCAGTGCCTGTGCCCAGAGCACCCTATTCACTTCCAAAATGAAGTGCACTTATAAAAAGCAAAAAAAAAAAGGGAAAAAAAAAGTAAAGCCTTGCATTTGGAAAGGATAGGAGTTCTGGGCATGCACCATGCAGAACAATTTAAATTTACTGAAGCACTTCAGTTCCTTTTTTTTTATAACCATGCTTCTTTTTGGAAGCAAATCAAAAAGCATTCTATCATTGTAGGCAAACTCATGAATGATTTAAAAATTGAACCCTACATAAAACTAAAGGAGGAGAATAATTGAAATAGTAAAACTAACTCCCTCCTGTCCTGAAAGTGAGATGGAGGAAAAGAAGTAAACTACAGAAGAAAAAAATCCATACTTCCAAGGGATTAAAAAGAATTGTAGGGACATCTCTAACATGGTCTGTATGCTCTGCAGAGATCCTCAAATCAATACACCTCTGGAGCAATAGGACGGTCTTGGGAATACACCATGGCGACCCTATCTCCTCACCTCTGCCTACATGAACTTCCTTCACATCACAGAAAATGCTTCTCTTCCTTTCTGGTTGTATCTGAACCCCTGCTCCTTTAACAGTTGCACTTGCCCCAGAATTGCTTAACAACCAGTGTTTATTGTATGGATTTTTCTTTCTTTGGTGAGAGACATCTTGCACGGGACAATTCCAAAGATCTCGTTGTGATTTAGCCAGGGTTAAAGCTCCAGATCTTCAATGTGTGGGACTAGGGGGAATTACAGCTTTCATCTAACAAAAGCATGTGTTTTCTAGCCCCTCTTGCTGATGATAAAAAAGCCTTGGAACTTGTGTCCCCAGACTCCGAATCCCAGCAGGCAAACAGGAAGATCTCCCCTTTCTCACCCCTCCCCACGCAAACCAAATTATTTTTAAAGCTCAGAATTTAGAAACCGTTTTCGCAGCTCGGGAACATTTGGGGCTGGCAATCTCCCTCTGCTTTGCCTCCCTCCTGGTACGCAATGTCTCCTCGCGAGCTAAGATTAAACTGAGAAGCAGGAGAGGGTCCCCCGTTTGACCCGTGCTGCATCGGAGGCAGTGAGAGGAGCCCACTGCCGGGAGCTCGGCCTCCCCGAGCAGCCAGGCAGAGGCGGTGCCTCTCCTGGAGCGGCTGCCGAGGGCGAGCTGGCAGGCTGGCAGCCCGCCGCCGCACCGGGAGAAATCCAGGCAGGATTTATGTCTGTGGGATCCGGGAATGCTGCAGGCCCGGCTCTGAGGAAAGAAGAAAAGTCGGCGTCGCTGCCAACAAAACCAGGGCTCCCTTCCAGCTTCGGGAAACGTACATGCTTTTATATATTTGCCACATGGCTCTGCTGTGCGGCAGCACATGTGTTGTGGCTGCGCCGCGCTGAGTGAAAAGAGCACCCAAATCCGAGAGCCTTGTGGGTGGGGAGGTGGCAGCGGGTGGCTGGTGGTACATGAGGTCATGATAGACACCCAGAAACATTCATCTCCTGCCTGCCTAAGGAAAGGGTTACACCCGATGGCTTTTGAGCAGGAGCCCCATTAGTAACCCTGATCAAAGGTGCTCTGCAAGCTCTAGGTTTCATTTTCTTTCCCAAATTTTGTTACTGTCAGCCCGTGTCCTGGTGTTGCTGCATGCTACACAAAAGCCTTAATGGAGACCAGGCCCCATTGAAATAGGCAACAAAAAAACCCTGTAGGAGATAATCATAAAGAGCTCACATTGAAATCTGACAAGAGGGGCAAAGGATAGAAGAAATTAAATAATATTATCAAGTCCCCAAAGTCCCACACCATTCTTTTAACTATAAAAGATATCCCTCCTCCTATGACTTTAGTCAACAGGGGCAGCCAATGAAAAAATCAGACTTTGTTTTCCCACTGCTCTCCTGAAAACAATCCACAACATAATCTCCTGCATACACCTATGCTTAAGAAGAGAAAAATTCTATAAAAGAGGGCAATTCTCAACAAACATACCTAAGGTTCTTGAACAGCTTTGGTAGGCAAGGAGGCAATTTAAGAAGAATCAATTACAAATGCAAAAGGTTTTTCCTCGCCGTGACCACAGCCAGTATTTGCTCAGTGGAGAAGCAGGTGACACAAGACAATCTGCACACAGCCCAAGGCTGATGGAAAGCTTGTTTGTGCTGGGCAAGCTAGAGAAGTTGTTCGGGAACAGTTACGTAAAGATTAGCCCTGTAACGCTGCCAAACACTTTGTGTTATTATGTGCTGCATTTGTGCCAGGCAGCCCCACATGTCAGAGCTGCCTCGCAGGGCAGCTTTAACATGCACACCCACATTCTCAGAGCACTGGGAAGAACAAAAAAAAAAAAAAGCAAGCCACGGAGGAGCCAACTCTGACCTCGTTCGCATGGCTGCCACCGCCAATTCCCCTCAGTTTGTACCTGCCTGAGCGCAACTAGGACAAAGCTAGAAAGGCACATCCACCCTGTTTTGGAGATGACTGTCCTCTCCTCCCCTCCTCCTCCTGACCTGTCATGTTCCCTCCGAGAATCCCAGCTGCATGGATTTCTTAAAAAAAAAATAGGGAAAAAAAGTAGCAACTCGGCCATGTGGGAGCATACAAATTTAATGTCAGCTAAATAGGAAGGCTGTCTAAATAACACCATGATTGGAGTTATGCAGGTCATAAGTCTAGGGAGTAAGAAGCTCGCCGTGTTTCTTTTCCTTTCTCCCTCACTCCTTTCTCTTCACAAAAGTTCATTAAACAATGATTCCATCCTCTTTAAAAATTTATGAGTGAATGATGTGCTGGTGAAAATGAGAGAGCAAAAACCACAGGCCTTGGCCAGGCACAGCACAGTCCGGCACTCTGCAATGTCCCCTGGTGCCTTCCTTTCCCAATGTGCTTCCTACCTGACCCAAAATGCTGCTCCCTGTGATCCCCCACAACTCTGTGGATGGAGATGCTTGTCAAGAGCACATACAGGTATTGTATCTGTGGGACATACCTGTCCTGGCAGGGAGCAGAGAGCTGAAGATCAAGAGAAAAATGTTACTTCATCAGTCCAGCAAATCCTTTAATTTGCACTTCCGAGATCTCAGTTATAAGGCTGCAAGGGAAAATAGGACTCTATTCGCAAACATAGAAATGGACTCTTTATCTAAACTAGTATTTGTAAATGGCACTATCCTCTCGCAAATCCTGGACATAGCTACAGCACTGTAGCTTGCCTGATGAGAAAGGAGCAATAAATTACCAACAGTAATGACAAGTTTTTATATAGCCCTTTTTATAGGCAGGTTTCCAGTATTTTACAAAATAGAAAACTGCCCTTAATTTCCCACTCCTACTCTCTCTCCATCTCCATAAAATCACTTTATATTTTTTCTTTTTCTTATTTTTCAATATATTTTCTACATTTATTTCCTTATTCTATTTTTTCACTTTTACTTATTTTTTCTTCTCCATCCTCTTTATTCCCACTCAGCTTCAGTTTCAGAGTTTTAGCAGTTGAAGTATCTCCCCAGGTTTTCTAGTATTCCACTTCTCATTACTGTGTATTTCTGCATTTCTTCCTCTATTCTTTGCCCATCTGCTTGCCTTTTCCCTACATCTCTTCTTTATCCATTGCCTTCTCTCTTCATACCCTCTGATGATGCTTCTCTACCTTCCCAGCTCTGTTTTCAAAGTCCTCTTCTCAAATCCTGTTCCTTACTGTGATCATTTTACACCCCCCAATCCCTTTCTCATGTCCTGTTGTTATTATTTATATAACTTACTACAACAGTGCCCTTTACTGCCCTTTCACCACCATCACCCTTCTCAGTGATCTATTTAAAGAGTCAGGAGTATTACCTGGCACAAAAATTACTTCTCCAGCTTTTTTTTCCCCCCTTTTTACATATGTCATATGACATTAGGATTAGCTTGGGAGAACAAGTTCTGGTTCCAAGGGCAGCCTGCTCCAGAGTCTGTGGAAAAGGGGCCACACCATGGTACAATCTCCAGGAAGAAAGTTACCTCATTTATTGCAGAGTAGCTGCTGTAGTTCCAAAGGACACAATCTCCTCCAACAGCTCTGACTCTTTGAGTTGGCTGGTGACTATTGAGGTGAAACAAGCAGACTCCAGGCTGCCTTTGTTGACTGGGTGGATCTCACCAGCAGAACTACTCTTCTCTAGCATTGTCCCCAAGACAGAACCTGTAAGTGAAGACATCTGGACATGCTTGCACAGCAGACTCCACCACAAGAAGGACAATCCCCACTGGGACAGGAGACAAAATGACTCGGAGCTCTTCACAGCTGGAGACAGGACATTTCCCTGCGTACTACTTTTAAAGGCCTGAGTCTGATGATAACTGGGGTTTTTAAAAACCACCACTGAAGAGCTTTCTGAGCTGCAGTGGGAGTACTTCAAGTCACTTTTTAGCTGTGTTAAGGTACAGTTTTGTGGAAGCCCTCAACTCGCTTTCTCTTGTCTTGAGCTGAACAGTGTTTTCAGACAGCAAACTTTGGCCTCAGGAGACTGAATCTTTTTGTGCATTTCTATGCCTTTGAGGAATGAGCCTCAGAGCTTTGCTGGAATGGGATGGTATCTGGGACCTCAACAGGAGAGACAGCACCTGCTTCTTTCTAGAAGGATAAAATGTAGACAATGATTACTTGTACCACCACCAAAGGAACCCCAGGTAACTGGGCCAGCTTGAACTTGCCTTTGACAGACTGCTGTGTCATAACTCAGTGAGGTCTTCAATCCAGAGGAACAAAATGAAAAAGGGGAGAGGGCTGGAGTGACATGAGGAAAAAAGTGGCTGCAGGAACACTAGAACAAGGTGGGGAGGGAGTGGGAAGAGTATAGAAGGAAATTGAAAGCAGTATGGTTCTTTAAAAAATTGCTACTTATGAAAAAAAGAACCCAAAGCTGTCCCTGTGTGCGCTCTGTTTTAGTTCCCTTCTTTCACCTTTACTGTTTTGGAGGCAAATGGGTCATAACTCATCAGGGTACACATCTCTGACCACGGACATGGCTTTAACACAGTCTGAACATACTGGACAGAAGAGCAAGTAATACCTACATACGTTACACAAAGTTTTACATTTTCAATCTCCAGTATCTCTCCTAGGCTTGTTCCATCCACAGATATACAGATGTGGTATTAACTTTGCTGCTTCCGTCCTTTTTTGTAACAAATTATGGATATTTAAACCTGTTGTACAAAAGTTAGGAGGATAGATCAAAGGCCAAATCTATGGTGTCTGACCAGCAGCAAAGAAAGGTTTTCAATATCCTAAGCTTTTCTCCTGCACTGTATAGTGTGAGAAAGCTTTACCCAAGAATTCTGAAAATCAAGAAACATTTCGGGGAGCAGACCTGCTGTCATCCCATGGAAGAACAATGGGAAGACTGGTTTGTGTAGGGGAGAAAAGAAGGGTTTTACTAATACAACAGTGTTGGATGCCACTAGCAGGGGAATGTATTCTTGCTGCGCATCCTCAGCTGTATAAAAAATAGATCAAGAAGGGTTTTTTAATTATTTTGGAAAGAGAAAGAGAGGGAAAAAGAATGAAACTTAATATGTGTGAAATGTTTGTAAATTTTTTAACATAAAAACCCAACAATTCCATATCCCTATCAACCTCTAGCTCAAATTATTAACTTAGCATACAACATTAAAAGAAGTGTGGTTTTTATTGCACTCAGGAAACAGAGATGGATGGGGAAAGAGAAGGAGGGAAATTAAAGAGGAAAGACTATTATTTTCATGTACTCCAGTTCTAATACCAAAATGGGGATTTTTTTCTGTTAAATGTTGACGTGAACAAAATCGTTGGCAGGTCTAAATGCCTTAGTCATGGCAGGGGGTTAAAAAAGAATATTTGAGAATAATGTGAATTAAAAAGGCAAGTTAGTTTAAATTTCTATTTGGTAGGGCCTGAGGCCTACAACTCCAATGGGAATACAGTGTAGCTGGAGGGCTGATGAATGCCCTTAATGAAGTTGGACAACCTGGAATACATGCATAAAATGATTTTAAATATTGATATGATGTCATTGTGTGTCTGAAGATATTGAAATGTTCATTTTCAGAGCTAGACAGGTTGCAACTAATTTATTATGGGGAGGGGAATGATTATTTACATTTTTTAATGTAGCAATAAAACAATTATGGGATTTAGGGAGAGAGAAAATATTCATGCTTCTTGGAGAGCAAAAACACGTTGCAATGGAAATTACTGAGAAGAGCTTATACCAGCAGATATTAAGAAATACAATTTCCCTTTTTCCTTTCTGATAATTGAGGTAATAACGTTCATAAAGTATGTAAAGTAAAAGGACCCTTTGACCAAAGTTAATTATATTTAACCTACTCTATGTAAAGTAGAAGGAACAGCTTAAATATATCACTGGTGAGATGAATAACTCACCCATATATTCTGGATGTGTCTATTACAGCATTTCCATGACATTGCCTGGTTTTCAGAACAACTCTTACTGTGAAGAAGAGGAGACGTGATGTTACAGTGGTACGTTCAGTTCCATTGTGATATGAAAGTTTTTAACATTGAATGCCTTGGGGCAGCTGTCTGCCTCATGTGTTCAGTATTACAGCTGTATAACACACAGGGGTGGAAGTGTATTAAAGACAGAGCCTCTGCAGTCTGCCAGAGGTTGCTGATGCTGAGGACCAATCCTGATGATCCTCAGACCTACCTGAAAAAATAGACATTCTTTGCAGAAATCACTCAGGATGATTTTTTTCCCTTGTTCCTTTGTTCCTGGCTGATATTCATCCCCACCTGCAAAGAAAAAGAACTTAGATTACAGTTCAAGTCTAGTACAAACTGGAGCATCTCCTTTATACATGGAGGCATTCTGAGGGGTGATTTTCTGTTTCTCTAAAGCATAAATTCTGCATTGTCTGCACTTAAGATAAGTGCTAGCAAGCAGGAATGAAAACTTTTGCACCTCTCTGCCCTCTTGCCCACCTTTCACATCAGTGGTTTAAAGCAATTTATCAGAATAGTTAGTTAAGCACATGCTTAGCTCCAAGCATCTCAGGTTTTCTCTGCACAAAGATGGTCAACTTCTTACTGAATTGTGACCCATATAATTACAGGTGTGCTGTAACATCAAATAGGTTCTTTGAAGAGATTCACATCGCACTCTCTAATTCCATGCAACAGATCACAGGCACTAGAAATATGGCCTGTGGTATGAACAGACATGTGTATGACCATGACTGTGTCCAGCCTTGGGGTAAGCTCAGAATGGGCCAAATACCTTCAGGAAGCAAAGGAAAAGCTCTCTTCTACCAGATGCCCATCTTTTTCCTGCAGCATATATACCAATTGGACAGACAAATGAGGCAGAAAGAGGGAAACCATGAACAATGTGTCTGGACCAAATCATCAAACATGAAAATGAGCTAGAGAAGGTAGAAGGAAGGGAAGCATGGCTGAATGTGTGAGAAATTCTTGTTCTTTTAGTGAGCAAGATCGATAATTGAGGAGACATGGGTCAGAACACAAAAAGCACAGCAAAAGCACACTGGCATAGATTACTCCTCTTCCCGTGGTATCAGAAGGATGGAACACCCAAGGAAATTAGTAAGAACCACATATGCAACAGAGGAAGCCGTTTGTTTTTTTTTTCCACAGATTAGATAATTGTCCAAATTTTCTGCTGCAAGTTGATTTTAAGAGGCCAAAAGTATTAATAGATTTGAAAAGACTAGACAGGTTCATGGAGGATAGCTTCTTAAGTCTGGATATAACCTCTGAATCAGGAAATTGCTAAACCATTGATTGCCAGAAATAAAATCTTTTTACATGTCTCTCTTTTCCTTTTATATTCCCCTCATCACCCACTAATGCCAAATAGTAAACAGAGCTAGAGAGGCTGCTCAGGCTCTGGTGAAGATGTACAAAGTACGTATAACCTTCAGACGTGTGTTAGTTGATCTCCAACTGGTGAGGCTAGTCTCACCAGGCTAGTCACAAGGAAGTGAGCTGGTCCCTGGCATTCCTAACCCATTTCATTCAAATGGGAGGAATTGTCAATAGAAAGTGGGTTAGAGACTGAGAGCAGAGCAGAGAGAGAAGCATCTCTTCAGGCTTGGATCTTGGTGTAGGTGTGTGTGAACTTCCATGTGCACATCCCCGGTCCTTGTTTGTGCTTCTTCAGCTTCCCAGAGCAGCCATGTTTCACTCTGCATCTCAGCAACATTTTGCTCCTTGGATTTTTCATCACATAACAGTAACAGTAATTTAAAACTAATTTCAATTAAGGAATGGATCATAGCATGATGATTCCAGCCACCCTCTTTTCTGAAGTGATTGCCCTGGAAGGAGCAGCATTGGATCTCAATTTGGTAATCAAATAGCCAAACTATGTGATTAGACTGTATCAAATTAGACACCATTCACCAGCTGACACCTCCAACTAATGCTTCCTGCCACTAATTGACTGTGTTTCCACTTCCTTTAATGTGGCTACCTGTTTTCAGGCTGTTAACTGGATTTACATGTCTTTCAGCTTGTTCCTTCTGATAAATGTCCTGTATCCCTCCTGCTCTTCACCTCTCCTTACTAACACCAGTCCTCTCTCCTTCCACCCCTCTTTTCTCTTTTGTCTTGCATTTGCTTCTATTCTGAAGTCTCATCTCTCAAATAAACATGCAGCAGCATTTTGCAGAATCACAGAATGACAGGAGTTGGAGAAGGGACCTCTGGAGACCATCTATTCCACCCTTGTGCCAGAGCAAGTTCACCTAGAGCAGGTTGCAGAGGAATGTGTTCAAGTGAATTTTGAATGTCTCCAGAGATGAAGACTCCAATACCATTTGAGGCAGCCTGTTTCAGTGCTCTGACATTCCCAAAGGAGAGAAGTTCCTCCTCATGTTTAGCACACAATGGAACATTATGAATATTTAGTGTGAGAAGGTAGATGAGTGATGTCCTTCAGTAGAAAGGCATCCCCAAAACAAAAAAATACCTGGGTTGGCTGAGTCATCATAGCGAGAGGTCAGGACTTTTACTTCAGGGAGCCTCCTCAACTTTACCTACCAAGGTTTGAGGGTGGAGCGGGGGCAACAACAGGGAATCTTACCCTGTTGGACCATCATACCCTAAGTCTTGGCCATCCTGAATCCAGCCTCATGTAATGCAGATACTGAGAAATACCACTTCTCCTGTGCCTGACATTGCCCCTGTGCACAGAGCAGGTATGAGCAGCACACAGAAGGACACCTCAGCTGGGGCAGAATGCTTCATCCTTCAGGGTGTTGTCATCACTTGTTTCTGTAGGGACATGCAATGTGCTACAGCTTCACCCAGCACCTCCCATATATGCTGTGAGTTATCAAACCAGAGCAGCCTCCAGGCAGCTGTAAATGGCACAAGAGAAGCTGAGTGTGGCACTTCTACCTGCGCTGTGTAACACATCAGCCTTGCCTGCTGTGCTCGAAAGCCACAAATCATCCATACACCCAGCCTGGATCAGGATTAAGAGATTTTAGGTTAATGAATGTCACTTGACATTCATAGAAAGTTTGACTATGCAATATATGCTAGAAAACCACTGGCATCATTCAGTAGTAGTGTGGGATACAAAGGAAATTCAAAAGCACCGTAGCAATGACAACTTTTGTAGTGAGGAACATAAGCATGGTAAGAAACCTTTTTTAAAAAAAAAAAAAAAAACAACAAAAGAAACCTAAAGCATTCCTAAGTAACAATATTATTTTAAAATATTGTAACATTTCTATTATAGCAATGTGATCTTAAAATTTAAGAAATAAACCTTGATATACTTATTCAGCTAAAAATATTACATTAGTACAGTTTTAATTCAGAGTAAATGAAAAGACTTTTGAGTTCATATTTAACTTATTTGATACTTCTGTATTGTAGTATACACAATTCCAAAATTATTTAATGTATTTTGTTTCTTCTTCTAGAAGACAACTGAAAAGTCTTCTACAATATGGGTCATAGCAAAACTCTCAATCTTAAGCTTCCTGAAAAATTGTGTTCACTTTGGCTGATCTTTTTATATGTGGATAAAAATCACCTCTTTATTTTACTTCTGCTAATCAGCTATCATCATTAGAAATTACATTTGTCTTCAGAGCTGCAAAATTTTTGGAATACATTTGCAAGGGTGATTTAAAAATCACTTTGTATAATATATATTACAACACATTGTCTAGGCTGCCTTAGAAGAAGTCATTGATACAACCGAGTAAGTCAGCACTGGCCTTGATGGAATAATGTTGGCACAAAAGAAATAATGCAGTAATGCTCTCCCAAGAATTGAGAGCTAATAGAGAGCAACATAATGGATATTACCCAGGATGTAATACCCTTATTCTCATACATACCACTTCATTTCACATCAGGATGCAGACAAGCTCAGAAGAGAACTTGTGTGAGGAAAGGAGGAGGATGAGGGTTGAGGGTTTGTCCATGGACAGATGGATCCAATTCACCTCTCAGGCCCAAGTACAATGCACAGATTCGGTGACACCAAGTGTCAGTTTTAAGGAACTCTCTCAAACTAACCAATTTTCCAGCATTACCCTTGAGTTTTGTTCTTCCCCTACAGCTCCCTTCTCATCATGAAGGGAAGTCCCATACTAGTAAATCTCTGAGGGCAGCAGCCCCAGAGACAAATCTGAATTGGTTCAAGCAACTGCTGTTCACTCCTGAGAAATTTGGCTGGATCTGGATAATTTAGCAAAAGAATGTTTGGGGGGTTTTTAGTCACATTCACTACACTTACTTGTGCTGCCCTTGTGTAGCAGCCCCAGCATTCTGTAACTTCACAGGAGTGTGATGGCCCCCACACCAAGGCTTACAGCAACAGCTTCTGGCAAAGAGACACAAAAAACACACTGAAAGAAGGAAAGGTAAGTTTCTTGATCTCTGTAAGTTTCTAAACTTTGCTTAATGCCTTGCCTCTCAATTTCTGTTCTGCAAAAAACACAGTTCTAAATCAGTGACCCCAGAATCTTAGTTTAAAATTATCACTCATTTATCACCCTTTTGCAGAAATAGTTTCTTTGTGTGCTTGAGCACGAGTGATCAAATCCCCCCACGCTTGCCATAATCAGAATATCTTCACATTACAGACAGAGCTCTGCATCCCTGTTGTCCTGCATCTTCAGGCAGGCATTTACATCACTGGGATGCAGGTGCTAAACATGGCTATTGTTCCCAGGCACTGTCTTACACCCACTCTGCTCTCACCTTAAAACGGCTACATCAGATGCACAGCTAAGGACAATCAGCCCCCAGATTTCTGGGCAAAGTACATACCTCTCGATTCTGCCATTGATTTGTCAGGAGATGTGTACTCAAGTAGATGATTCAAAAGAGGATCCTTTAGGAAGAGTGTGGTCAGATTGACCTCACTTTCACTGAGCTGACAGCCTGGTGAAGAAAGTTAAACTGAATATCAAAATCATCAGCAAAAAACCTCCTCTTTCTTTGATTGTACAGTTTAAGAGGAGCCATTCGAGCTCAATTTATTCTCTACACAGGAACTTCATTGATTATCTCAGACATTCATGCAGGAAGGAAGATGAGATAAGAAGTTCTTTTTTTTTTTTTTTTAAAGTGATTGCAAGATGGAGAAAACTGCTTTGTGAGTGTAATACATACCATAAAGTCCCCTTTGTGTAATCTGCTACTGAAAAGTGAGAAGAGTTTACCTTTTCTGAACAAAAGAAACATTAGAGAAGGGCTGATGATTACAGAGGGCAGAGATATGAATACTAGAATTAGGGTATATATTCAGATATAAGATTAGCATACCAAAAAAAAAGTTTCCTCAGGAAAAATATTATGGAGGTTCTCCCATTGTCTTGTACTGTCAATCACCAGCATTGGGAAGAGATCTCTTTTTATAAAGGATATTTTGGCTTGATCCCAGGCTATTGACCATAATGGGGATTTCCACTGACTTTGAGAGGGAATCAGTCCCAATTCAAGACTGCTGCCTTGAATGGAGATGGCTGATCACAGAACCCTAAATAGATGTTCCACTGGTCTTGCTGTGGTGGGGAGAGAACTGATGGACTTCAAACTTGAACTCCAGCAACATGCAAAGGCCCTGCATTGATACTTCACACACCAGTAGTTACTGGAAAGGACAAGGAAGCAGTATGTGGTTTATCTGAGCTCTGGTGGCTATAATACAAATTGAATAGATTAAGTACAAACATACTGTGAGAGAGTCTCTGCTCTCAAGTCAATTGTTCAAATAGCAGACATCACTCTTCTGAATGAGCCAAGGCCAGCACCTTCACATGAGGGCAGTTCTTGTTCATTGACTGATGCAGAAACTCCAAGTTTATGGATTCCTTGGGTCCATTTATAGTGCACCGAAAAAATCTTCAAAAGGCAGCCTGCTATGCAGGCAAGATTTTATGGGCACACACTCTGAATCAGCCATTTCTAGTGAGGACAACCATCATCTGTGAAGAAATGACAACAAGACTCAATTAAAATGTCTTTGTGCTTTTTTGATCTTGAGATTGCTGTGTATCAGTCCAGTCCTCTAGTGCAAGACAAAGTGACATGCATCAGCTGTGAGTGGCACTAGAAAGTGGTAACGATTTTTGCTCTTATTCATAACACCTCTGCTGACAGCAGCTGAGGATTGGCTTTGGGGCCCCTAGAATATCTTCACCAACAAGCAGCCACACCACAGCCCTCTGTGACCAGCTGAACACCCTTTCACTCTCCTTGACAAAACACCTGGAAAGAGAAGATTAATCTCATCCATAGCTTAAAACATAGAGCATCTCTGCTGTCCCAGCCAGACAAACATGAACTAAGCCAGCAGAATCATTCTTACTTTATAGTAAGTAATTAAAACAAATAAGAGATGCAAAATCAACTGGAAGTGTCCCTTAGGGAGGAGATAGGTAGAGCTGTGAGTGTACCATCTCTTTTGTATCTTCTTAAACTGATGTTAGATTTAGATGTAAACATCAGCTATAGAGTGCAGATGAGAGTGACTCCTGAATTCTCTCTCACTTGGACTATGGGAAAATCTCCTAATTTTTTTGACTTCTATGATTTATCTTCAAAATTTGCAAATCAAACTGTATCACCTATATCATGTTACTGCTGAATGCTTATATACTACTCCTGGTCTTAAGCATAGATTTATGCAGAAGTAGGATTATCCAGATAGAACCTGTAGAGAAGATGTATCATGACACACCTTTTGAAAGATCAGTACAAGGTAGAATATTTTCTGGCACATGCATGAAGAGTGGGATACTTTCTAATATTTATTGTCTCCAGCATGCTCTGAAGGTGACAAAGCAAGCATTATTAAATAGACACTCTAAAAACATTACTCAGCTGCTAAACCAATCACTGTAGGTTGCAGCTCAAAATGAAGTTGGAAATATCCACCTTTTAATAAAACAATCTGCTTGAGAGCTGATGATATTTGGTTATGGAATTTATCTGTAAATATAATTAAAAATTCAACGAGAGAGTACTCTGAACTGAGGGGTAAATATTCAGCACGATGCAGAGTGCTCAAGCTACATGATTCCCATTATCGTTAATGGGAGTCCTACAGCTAAATCCCTAAGCATCATGCTAAAAATTTACCCCCTAGTGTTTGCAGATGGAACAAAAGGATTATTGTACATACCAGCAGAAAAAAATGTTACCACTGACATTTTGACCAGAAAGCTTCCATCAGGATTGATTGGCAAAAGATTTAGCCTGCTAATTCCCCCACAGACTCTTACATTGGGGTTTCTCTCATCTGAAAAGGCATCGTTGATTTTTATTTCATTCATTTCTGTTTACTGGTTTTCATTTCATTGTAACCCTCAAATTCCTCCTCCTCCTGGCTTCCTACCAGAACACTTCACTCTGCTTCACCCCAGGCTTCCTGGCTTCAGCATGCACAATTACAGGTCCGTGAACCTTAAATATAACGGACACAAGGACAGAAGAAAAGGGTTGATGCCAGTGACCATTCAGCAGAGTTAGCTGAGTGTGCAAATTTACCCAGCAATAAAATGCTGCGGGGGATTTTAGGGGTGATTAGAAAGTGGAGAGGGGGAAGGGAACTGGCACAAGCACCTTCTTTCTTTCCTAGTTTGCACCTTCTGCTCTCTTCTTAGGTTGGGGCTATCACTGGCCCGGTGTCCCTAACCCTGTCCAAATCAGTGACAGCTCAGGAGTTTAGGCCTGATTCTGCCAGAAGATTTACCATGCATCATTGATTGGGTAAAACAAAGCAATTCATTAACTTTTTTAGGTGCTTTTTCGGTAACACATTCTTAAGTGATGGAAACAATGCTTCTGACCCATCTGTTAAAATGTGAATGTAAATATACACACACACACACCCCAAAATGAGAGGAAAGCCCTAAAAGTCTCATTTCCATTCTTGATTTTATGCATTCTAACTCAAAAAGAGCCAAAGGGATTTGTTTATCCTTTGTAGACCATGCTGCAGTCCTGAGTGAATCTTTATGGGTGAGTTTTAAAGCCCTTGACTATAGGGGGTTATAATGGAAACACTGATAGACCGTTATTACAGTGCTGGTCATAAATACAATGCAATTTCATTTTATATAACATTCTTCATACAAAGTATCACAAAATGTTTTACAGTGAGCATCAATTGTAAGCGAAAGCAAAGGGAAAGAGAATTTAAAGGCGAAATTTCACCAACTTCAGCAAGGGAGAAAGAATTCCTTACAGGATAGCACAAATAGAAACGCAAGCTTTCTTCTGACGAGGTTTTTTGTAGAAGGGGGCTCAGAATAAATACATACAATGTACACTTCTCTCCAAAAATCAAGATTTCAACTCCTAGTTCTTCTGTTTATAGAATAGTAAGTCTCGATTACATACCTCAGCAAAGACATTTGTTAAATAATCTGGCAGGACCAGCCCTAAACTCTTGAATTGTCACTGATTTCAGCTGGGCTGGGGGCATCTGACAGCTTGTAGCCTTGTAGCCCCGAACCAAGAAGAGCAGAAGGTGCAAACCAGGGAAGAATGAAGTTGCTTGTGCCAGTTCCCCTCCTCCCTTCAACTTTTTAATCACCCCCCAAAGTCCCCTGCAGCATTTTATTGCTGGGTAAATAATATAATGAAAAAGTGCCTACATGACACAAGCCACATGGGCACAGACAGCTATTAAAACCGAAGTGATTTATTTCATAACAATCCGAGGTAGCACACTTCAACTCTAGGTACAGCAACCCCTCCATTTCTGCTTGCCTCATTTGCATAGGTAATTGACAGCTTGTTAACAGCTCATTAGGAACACTGAAAACCATGTGACAGATACAAACCTAGTGCTAGAGGGGAGAAAATCTGTGAATTACAGTATATTGAAAACTCAGTCAGATTCAGAATTACAGGTCACGAAACAAGTTGGTTATTCTATTAGGTTAAAAAAAAATTAAAAGGTTAACACACCATTTTTCGACCTTTATTTTTAAGATAGCAGGCTACAGGATAATTAATTAAGGATCTGATTGTGATGTGAGCTACACTCCACTGCCGAGGATTGGTTTATGAAACTATATTAGTTTGATACAGTAGTAGATGTAATAATTGCTGAGAATTTTTAAAAGCATTAAAAAGTCTTGATGCAGTATTCAGTTTTGGGTTTGGAATACATCTTTCTCAGAAAAGCAAGTATCTTACAGACACTGCAATCTAATATTCTAACTGAGAAAACTGTGAGCAATAATTTGATTTTAGTCTATAAAAAGAAGACAGGTGTTGTGATTTGCATACTCTTCCTATCCGTAAATTTTGATGAAGCTTTTTTTTCCAAAGGACATTTGAATATAAACAGTGCAAATAATAGTTATATCAGCAAATCTACGTTTTTGTATTAAACACACATACGATCCCTAATCTTGCTTTTCTAGCACTGCTAGCAAAAATAACATGTTCTTGGAAAAGCTTTCCCTTCCCTTGAAAGCAGATAGGGATTTCCTGTACCTGAAGGACAGAGCTGCCCAGATGCATGTTGGTCTTTAGAGGAGATCAGTGAACTGTGTGATTTCAGAAACCAATGATTTATAGATTCCCCACTCACCCACTTGAAAAAAAAACAACCAAAAAGAACCTCAAAAAAATTACAACAAAATGTGATCAGATTAAAAATCCTGGCTATTTAGCAAAAGGAACACCACTAAGGTGAAGGATTATCAGAATTCCTTAGTGCTTGTTCACAGGGAGGTCTGAGCTGCTTCAATTCCAACTGCTGCAGTCTGGACAAATACATTTTTAGATAAATCACATAAAAATAACTTTTGATAGAGTTTCTTATCTGAAATCATAGAGCTACTTCTGTACTATGACCATAGTCATACGACTACAGTACTCTGCTTGGTGGGGATAAAATCTCCTTGTGTTGACATGGTTTAAGAGTGATTAATGAATCTGTGACCTGCAATACAACAGAAGTTGCACTTGTAAGTCACTTTGGCAATTTTGAAAACTCCATCTTTATTCTTCATTATAAATAAAACCAATAGGGCTGTTGTGCCCCCAGCATTAATTACGCTGACTCCTGCACCGGTGAAGCTACGCTGTTGTAACTACAGCAATATAAACTTCTAATGCAGGCACACTCCACTAGTATAAAAAGAGCTTTACACTGAGCTTAGACAAGGCATGATTCACATAAACTGAAGAAAATTTAGCTCATTTTTTTGCCCACATCAATGGAGCCATTTTGTGCAAAGGAAAGCCAATGTCCTGAGAAGCAACATGGCTTAACAAAAGAGTTGGTAAACTCACTACAGGCAAGAATAAAAAATAGGTAAAATCTAGGTTCCCACAACAAAATTCAGTTAATTTTACTTACATGTGTTTGTCTGCAGGTCTCATACCCGAGTCCTGAGCCACAAGTCTAAGGAAAATAGACTTCAATCTGAGTTCTTCCTCATGCAGTGCTTCAGTAGCATATTTGTCCATCAGAATGACTTCACTGACAACGTTTTTTGAGGACAAGGCTTTCTTTTTCACTTTTTCCTTTTCTTTCTCCCTTGGTTTTCACATGCGAGAATTCCACTTCATTTTGTTCCTGCAGGGCAAAGATAAACACAGGAAACTTTTTTCAAAGCGCTGCTCACTTTCCAGTTAGGCTGGACTGAATTACAGCTGAAATTCTGGGAAGATATTCTTTTTCTGCATTAACCACTCACTCAACCCTTGTAAGCAGATGACATGATTAAAATCAAGTTTGAACTTTTTCTGTAGATTAATTCCCTGACTTATGACAGGGGTCTTCTCATTTTCATTAACTTAAGTACCAGTTTCTTAGGACTTTTATTTTTACAGTTTCTGATCTACAGCTTTGTAATGACCTGATCCTGGGCACATATTATGCTGTATTTCCCTTCCTTCAGTCCTTAAGCCCCTTGGAGCAAAGGGAATGCAGGATTTCCAGAGAGGGAAAAGGGCTTCTTCACTCTGGCTTCTAGCTTGTGAGGTTGTAAGATACTGGATTTAGCTACAGAGAGTGCTTGATGAACAGCCCATGGCTGCAGTTCTCTCACTCTCTTACAAAGAGAGTTTAGGTTTTTGCATCACTGGTCAAAAACCTCCAGCTCACTAATTGTTCCCTATTCTCGTAGCCCATTCCTAAATCCTTCCTTTGATAGATTAATGCTGTCCATCGCTTCATACTGATGTTAACTTACAATCATTTCCAGAGTATCAACCCAGCACAAACAGGTGTCCAAGCACCAGACTATATTTGAGGAAACTGAAATGACCTGGAAGCCTCATTAGGAAGCATGAGGTGAAGTTGTGTCTTTGCTCCTGCTTGGCACTGTTGCTTTGAGCAAAACTGAGTGTTTTTCATCTATTTGTATCGTAAGTCCACAGCAGCATCTGCTTTCTTGTGTCTTTATGCAGCCCTTGCTGCAATGGGAAACACATTAGCTCACCAGCTTCCTTTCAGATTCTCAGTTTTCAACTGTTGTCTTAGGATGACTTTAATGAATTTAATAAATATCAGATTAATTTTTGTTCCCAGCACTTTAAAATCTATATGCTTTCGATCTATCTTTGATTGTTGATAGGAAAAATTAAAACATGTCTGTATAGCTAACTCCTGGTAACTCTCCTAGTACATAACTAAGCAATAAAACCATTTCTATGTAAGGTTGTGAAGGCCAGTGCTCCTTGTTGCCAGTTTAACAGAATATTTACTGAAGACATCCTCTTCTTTTTGCATGGCTGAAATGTATACGTAACCAACTCTGTTGTTTTAGCTTAATGCCCAATGCACTTCCATCAGGTTGCTGAACTATGACTGGGCCAGGAAATCAAGGAAGGAAAAGGCACGTTTAGAAGCAATGAAGTTAAACTTGCAAGTCTGTTTTTCAGGGACCCAACTTTTCTTAAGCTAGACAGCATTAGAGATCTCCCTTAAATATTCTTCCTGTTCAAACAAATAATGCAAATAGCAGTAATATGTGCAAAGACTGTCTCTAGAAGCCAGTGTGAGATAAAGAGCTTCTTCAAAGCCTGGCAAAAAAGACCAGATTTCAATATTGACTGATAAACTGGTGAAAAAACAAATAAGCCCATTCTAAGACCATCTGACCACCCAGATTTGCAAAGGCCAGAAGTTGTGTTTTGGTTTTGAGGGAGGGAGAAAACATCTGTGGAACTAGTGTTGTACAAATCATGATAAGTTGACATCAGCTTTACAAAGGGACATCCTGCAGATACACTCTCCCTTTTGATTCTGAGCACCTTGGAAAGTACAGCAATTCTTTTGTTAAATCTAGTCTAACTAGAAATGCTGTATTCTTGAGGATGAAAATGGTGTCTCTCTCATAAATCACCCAAAACTCTTTGAGTTGCTATGTCTATAGAGTTAATAGGCAGCAGATAACTTGAATATAATCAAATCTACTAGTGGCATTTGCTCCAGCCTATTATCTTCCTTTCTGCTGTGCTTCTACAAGACATTGCTTGCTATTTAAGACTTGTTTACTTATAATGCTCTGAGAACACAGAATAGGAAAGAACAACAAAAAGAAGCACAAAAAAATGCCAGGTTGCAAATAAGCTGCACAGAGGGAAGGGCTGCGAAAGTACATTTCTGCAGCGTCCACCTAAAAATGTCTGAACTGTCCTAAAAAATGTAGATGCACCAGAACTACCTCTGCTTATCCCCACTAACATAACCAATTGGCTAAATGTATATAAAGAAATAGCCAGGTGTTCAACCATTTTTCTAGCCTTTGAAAACATTACCATCCCAGAGAGCACAGTCAGCTCATCTAATACATATGCACAGATTTGGGCAAATTTACTTTTTTTTTTTTTTTTAGTAACTTGCCCTACAGATGCAGGCTATCATGTTTGTCACAGATTAGAGCCAGAATATAATTTGCCTGTTTTTATCCACAAAACTTCTGAGCCACTGCACAAAAGTTCCCCATGCCTCACTAAGCACTACAGGGACAAGTAAAACAAAAGCAGATGGAGCAAGCACACGCATGGATTTTATATATGTAATATAAATATAAATATTGTATTTAAATAAAATACACAAAAATACCCAAACAATTTTCATCCATTGTTACACCCGAGCCAAGAAAAGTAACTTAATTCCTGAGATAGGTAATATCACTTAGGAGAGGCTTCTGCATCATTACCTTTGCTTTAGTGGATCCTAATATATTATTTCCATTTTTAAGATCCTTTCCTAATTTTAATTTCCATAACAAAATGGGATGTACTATACCAAAAATATCCACTGACTTGAAAAATTTAGAACACGTGTCCAATAAAGAAATATCAAAACAATTCTATGCTTTTACATAGCCTGTGATGCAGCTATATCTATATGCATATATATTTGGTCTTAGATTCCATAAATAATAGTTTACTGGCTACTGTCTTCTATGAAATATAAGTTACTATTTGAAAAGAAGTCTTCTTGACCAATGCTAGGTGGTAATATACTCTTACTTTTTAGGAATGAGTGTGTTTGTGTGAAAGCTTGTATGAGTATGTCTACACAGAAACAACACAAAATATCTGCTTCAGGTGCAAAGCTACAGTAAAATGTCTTACTCTAACATTATCTCTCTGCCGAGTATGAATGACAGGCAGCTCCCTCGGTAACTGTGGAGAAGCCACAAGCCCTGCCTTGTGACTACACTGCTGAGGGGCTGCCATTTTCTTTTAATCCCCTTCTTTGATTCAGAAGAATCTGCAGTGAAGTCCCTAATGTCTCTCTCTTTAGACAGTGAATCAAGGGTGTTCCCATAAATTGTTCTTTTTTTCTCTCTTCTTTTTTGCCTTTTTTTTTTTTTTTTGAGGTGTAAGTCTTGTAAGCTTCAAAAGCCCCTTACTTAATATGGAATTAATCTGACTTCTTGGATATAAAGTTTTTGTCTTGTCATTGTTTGCTGCACTGAAGGGAAAGTGTCTAACAGAGACTGACCTAAAATTGCAGGATTCAGTTCCATGAGCATTTCAGACAGCACAGATCCAGTGATATTTCCAAGGGATATTTCCATCAAGAATTACTCTTAGCTCCACACATCACAGTCCAAAGTCCCATTAGCACTGTAGTACGGAGTAGGTGCTCATTAAAGTTTTTTTTCTGATCTCTGCTTTCATTAGGAATGCATCTAATTATAGGTCACTTACCCCCACCTGGAGAAGCCCTTGTGCCAGTCTGAATGGAGCAGTTCAAAACTCTGTTCTTTTCTGTTCCCATTTAGCTCAAGTAACGACAGGGTTAAATTGCTAATAGAGGTTTCATGAGGTCTGCCAGAGCCCACTCTCCAACACTTACATCTGTTCAACAATTATTACAGCATTTTTGTCATAAAAAATTCAACACCCTGAGTGTCGTGCTAGCAAAACCTGAAAATTTATTCAGTGAATAGAATAGCTAATTTCTCTGAGGAAATGCAGGGGGAAAGAAATTACAGATTTAACTTAAATTCTCAAGTACTGTAGAGCACACATCTGACTCCCTCTTTAGGTTTTTGTCACCATGTAGCATAAGTCAGAATACTGACTACAGCAGATCAAGAAACCTTTGCAAAGCAAATTTATGCCTTCGAAGAAACAATGTTTAAAACTCAGAAGGGGGCTGCACTGGATTCATAGTTTTACCTCACGAAAGTCTCATTTAAATACTAAATTATTCAGTTTATTCTCAGGATAGGGTTATTCTCTCACTACAGAGTGAACTGCACCCTTGGCGGGGTACAGGTAAAAATGACACAGATGCAGAGGCAAAAAGCTGACAGAAAAACATTAGTTAATCTTGTGAACTTTGCACTGGGCTGCTTGATGTTTTCAGTAAAAGAAAGAAAGAAAACAGAACCTGCCTGGCTCCTCCATAAGGTTGGGAATATGGATTTTATGCTAAAACTAACGCTTTCTAGTTAAGATGCCAGTGGACTGGAACAACATGCCAGAGGCTACAGCCTTCTATTCTCCAGGGCCGGACTCTTACTTCCAGTACCAGTGCTTCAGCCCTAACAATAATTGCAGCCACGATGAGCAGGGAGCTCTTTCAGCATTGCAAGAGCAACAAATAAGACAAATTACTTGGGACTGAAAAGGGGGTCATTATCAAAATGTAAGATACATAGAGGATGCTGGCTCAAGCAAGGACAAATACTGGAGTTCCTATCCTCAGGTTGTGTCCACTGGAATGATGAGTGCTGGACAAATGTTGTTGCTGCTGCAGAGGCACCGACACATGAGTTCAGATGAACACTGAAGATCAGCTCAAAGGAACTGAAATTGCAGGAGCTTTTGCTGGTTTTCTTTCACAAAAACTATTAGGCAAACAAGCTTACAAAAATACAAGCTTAACAAAAGTCTGTTGGGGCTGGACTTGGGTGTAGCTGACTTCGGCAGCAGAAACCATGGGCACAAGCATCCAGTCATATCCCTGAGGGAGTTCACAGGGTCCAATTCCGTAGCAGCAGAAAAACTATCCAGAAAAACTTTGTCACTGGAGTAAAGTGGCAGACCAACATTTTAAATAACTAACATGCTCAAAACCAAAATCTGCAATTTTCAAGCTGCCAGGTGATCAGATTTCCAATGGATTTGGGGTGTTTCCTGTAAGTGAAGCATAACAGAATAAAATCAGTGTCCAAGCTCCAGCCACTCACAGCATCTCAGATAAAAGGCCAATTCTTGAAATCAAAATTGCTTCTGTTCTTACTTTTTTATCAGATACCAGCAATGTCAGCATAGGAACTGCTACATTTAATTCTTTCTTACTAATACATTTTGTCTGAAGTTCAGATTGTCAAAAATTTGTACAACAACTAATACTTCGCTTAAATAAGAATAATTTTCTCTTTAGAAATTAGCAACTAGTGCCAGCATAGGATCAGGTCATGTCTGGTCTGTGAAGCCTGGGATCTGCAAAAATACTGTTTCAATTGTTTTTGTTACTTACATAAAATCAAATATCCCAGAATATTTTTCAAAAGTATATTCCTGATACTCATTGTTTCTTCAAATACAAATTGCAAATGTGCTTGAACAAAACTATTTGCATTTCCAGGTCCTGATTCCAAATCACTATGAAAATTACCAGTTCACATGATGATTCTCTGCTTCTTCTTCCTTTCCAGAAGTGGTGTCAGTACCCATGGAGGATGGTTGGCCATCACAGGACACAGATGCCAAGTGCTGGCAGATATTATTCCAGTGTCAGAATCTTTTTCCCTGTCAAACTCCCCAGGCAGTTGTGTTAATGGCTCTGGAGCTGCCTCTGGGTCTGTCACATGGGGGAGCAGCTGATGGGTTGCTTTCTGCAGTGTCCTCTTGCATGACATCTTCCTTTAGCTCATCTTTGGTCTAGAGGAATTTGTACACTTGGAAATAAGCTCCTATAGATTTTGCATTAGGGCCTTGATTTCTTCACAGATTTGCTTGGAGCTCAGATGCACATTTTCTTCTGTAGCACATCCTCCCTGAAACTTCAAATGCCAAGTAGTTAAATTGCACCCTGACAACAAAGAAATATTTGAGAAAATGAGACTGTTTACTAAGAATTTGTTTCTTCTCACCCTCATCTCCACTGCATCCTCTCTCAACCCCATTTTGTTTATAATTAGTGAATTTGCCTGTGAACTGAAGCTAGTCTTCTGTTTGTTCATTCACAGACTCGGAAGCAAGGGCTTTCAGCCCTTAGATTCTTCACAGACCAGTTATATAGATTATTTGCCATTCACACTGCATGAGCTAGTCACTTAAATTTTAGGATCTGCAAAGAAAAACTTGAACTCAGATGGGCTGCTGAACACGGGTTGCAACTGCAGCCTTTGCGGTCCTGCCCCTCTGAAGTGTTTCAGGTAAAGAGTTCTAGATCTGAGCTAAAAGGTGCTTATTATCTATGCTCCCACCCAGTAGAGAAGTCCAAGCTGGACAGTAGCTCTGCAACAAGAACCAGAGCAGGACAAAAGTGCTCAGCAGTTTGCACTAGAGGTAGGGAACAGACATCAGTCCCCAAGGAGAGCCACTATGCTTGACTGCTGTATAAATACTAAATGTAAACACATATGTAAAGCTAATCCACACCATTCTGCCATTGCTGCGTTTCAACTGAAATATTTTAAGAAGGAAAATAATTAACAAGAGGCAACATACTCATCCTCATGCAAATCTTGAGAAACATTCATTGCCAACTCTGTGAATCTTTCCATTTTTGCAGGCACTTTCAGAAACAAAAGGCAGTTGGCCCTATAGATTCACAACTAGAAAATCCTGTCTCCTGCAAAACAAAATCAGCAATTTTATTCACTGTTGAATTGGGGGATACGCAGTACAAATCCTGTGTTGTTTGAATTTTTCCCCCCACTGCTTTTCATTTCATAACACTTCATGTAAGCTGGTTTGGAATCTAATACCTTTCTTTGCAAATGTCAAGGAAAATCTAGAGGAGTAAAGGAGTACGGAATAAACCCAGTCTTATAGGAAAACCCTTTGAAAGTCTTTCATTCTTGTTTGGTAATAACAAACTTTCTGGTTTTTTTGCTTTTAAGAAAGAGGCGGGGGGGGAAGCTTACTTTGCTTACAGTCTACTCTCATGTGAGCAAGAAGCACTCCTTGATACACTCTTTCCTTTTGTGCTAAGCATAGATTAATAGCAGGCTACATCAAGATTCTTTACAGTGCATCTCCAGAAATGATCTTGTTCCAACTAGAGTGCAGCCAACTAGAGTGGGAATACGAAAATATTTTAAAGAGATTTTGCCATCAAAATAGTGTTCAAGGAATTGCACTCTCAACATCAGAGGCCAAAGCCAGTGTAAATGCTGAAAACAAAGATCTGCCCCAAGAATTACAGTTGTATCCTGCACTTTAAAAGAAGTGAGGTTCTTGATAATCCTTGTGCACACAAGCAGGAGATAATCACAGAAATAAAACTGATATCAAAAATAAGGCAATAGCAGGTTTTTTTCAGGTACAGACTAATTTAGAGATGTTTCTTCCTGAGAGCATGTTCATAAAAACTTTTCAGACTCCATTTGCCCTTTTAGCTGTTCCTTCACTCTTCATCTCCTGAAAAAAGAAATCCTAGCTAAGTTAAGGTCTTTTAATGCACTAGCAATGCTGTGGATAAAAACAACAAAATACAATACAAAGGAAAGACCTGGCAAGTACCTGCAACAAGGAACTGGCACCTCCCACTTCCTAAATGAAACTCACCTTCAGCAGGGCACCTCTTCAAACCTGTGCACAGAAAGCCAGTTGGTTAGCTTTTGTTCCTAAGTCACATAGGAAAAAAGTCTTCAGGAAAAGTCTGTATACCCAAGGAAGCCCATGGGGTCAAAGTCCTGCCTCAGGTTCTCCCCCCTTTTGTACTTCCATCCTTCAGGCCTGTCTGAGCTCTGGAGAGTTACAAACAACCTGTACAGCCAGGTTCATTAAGAAGAAATCCACATTCAAATTGGCTCAAAGCAGAATGCAAATAATTATGGTAAAATACAGATGTGAATAGATTTAGTAATTGCATTTTGTATTTAAACTGTTCCTCACATCCTTTTTTCTTGCACAAAATCTGAAGATTTAAATCTTTAAAAAAATTATTTATTAAAAAGGACTTAGTCTTCCTTGCCATCTTTTGTGATCAAAGAGCAGAGGGAAATTGTTTTTCTTACCAGGGATGAACTTGAACTGTGAGTGGCTTATGAATTCCTCCCCTTCTACCCAGGCCTCTACTCAGAATCATCTACCGCAATAAAGCCATTCATTGCTGTAACACCACAGACTGTCCTTGGAGTGGGACCACAGCCCTTTCACCTTTTCAAACAAAGCCTCAGAACAGTCCCATTTCCCCATATACCTCCCACAGGCTTAAATGCTTATATAAGTCTTATTATATCCTTAAACTGAAGTTATCTGGGCCTGATTCTCATGTCTATCCAGGCTTGCATGTGGGTGTAAAGCCATGGGATGGTGGGACTGTTTCCGCTGCACATCCGTGCAAGGGGCAGCAGGAACAGGACTACTGTTGGGTTTAAGTTTACCTGGCTTTCCTTCACACTGATGAGTCAGTACAGAGTCACAGCTCTCTTCTCTCTTATCCCTCCCAGAGTATGGCTCCATTTCAAAAACCCAAAATAGCAAAGTCTGCTGCACTGCCAAACAGGAGACCCAGATTAAAGAATTTCAGACAGCAGTCTATCACAAGCCCGTCAAAACCGTGTATATCGTGCAAATAGTGATCGGAGAGACAGATCAGGTGACTGAACCAATATAGCAGCGCAATATGTTCGCTACCTTAATTATCCTGGCTTGTTTTTTTTTTTTTTTGTCTGAAACCAAAACTATTTGCTTCTTCCCTCATTATAGAGAAATTTAGCATTACTATGCTTATGGTTGCAGAAATATTCTCTACACAGGATCAGGAAGGCAGAATGTTTTTTGAAATCAAACTTTTGCTTCACAACACGTGATATCATTGAGATGGTACTCAAAAAATAGCCCTTTCTCCAAATATAGCCTCCCTCCACTGTTCCTTCTGCTGGCCGCTGTCCTCCATCTCCCTTTCAGCCTAACTAGTCTATCTCCATACTTTTAATGAAGAATCACCAATCAAGAAAAAATAGTTCACACAAAGGGGGAAACGATATTTTAAAAAACCCCAGTATTATTACCTCCTAGTATTATTTTTAATTCTGAGCACAAACAGGAATTTGTAGGGAAATACTGCTTCAGCTCATTTCAGTTTGTAACACGGTCATTAAGTTCATATCAAATGTGTATTTTAAATCCTCTAAGACAATGGAGACGAAATAAGTAATCATTTGATAGAAGTACTTATAATGAATTAGATTTGAAAATGTTGGAAAGGCATTCAAGGAAAATCCTTCTTTTACCTTACACTGAAAACATATCATTAGCCTTAATTTAAGTCAAGGTGAGGAGGGGAAGGGGGGGGCTGAGACAGGGAACAGACATTGCAGAAAACTCTTGAGTGAGTATTGTTTAATCCCATTTAGGGACACTTTGAACAATGACATATATATAATGAGATATTTAAAATTCTTTGGTCAATCTCTAGCTAAAGGCTTTTACTGTGGGAAGAATGAGTAATTCAATATGGACTACACAGCCTTTCACATGCTTTTATTCTTGATTTGTTGGACATGTGTAACATAAATTTCAAACCCAATCTATTAATGACTTAAATTGGAAACTGGTTTCCTTTGCTTTACATACAGCATTGCAGAAACAAGCATAATAACAGGTGGATCAATACATACTGTTTGGTGCAGTATTTGCAGTATGTTAACATTAGTCCTGTATCTCTATTATTGAACATCATTTCAACAGATTCTGTTTCAAGGAGAATGTCAAAAATATTTTCCAGAATCAAGGTTATTTAACCACATGAAACACTAGGAGGTTTTTTGTGCATTTTGTTTCCTACTAACCTTGCTTCTTCCTCTTCCTTCTTTTAAATAATCCATGTTTTGATCAAGTCAGTGGGTAAAAAAATAATTTTGCATCAAATCTGTCTGCTGTCATCTCAGATTATGTTCTTTGAAATGGACAGTGGTTCTGGGAAGAAAATCAATTTTTTTTCTCTTTGAGAAACATAAGGAAAGAGAAAGGCACTAATGTAAACATAAATTTAGAAAGAGAGAGAAAGCAAACAGCTGAATTTACCATTTGAAGAAATTTAGCTGGGGAAATATTCCCAACCTATAGTTCTCAAACACAGCATGAGAAGACAGAAAAATGAAATTTTAGTCATTAGAATCTGACAGCTCCCAGTCATAATATGCTGACATGTGTAACGGGAATTAAGGGGTTCTGCAGGCAGAATAAGCATTAAGAATTTTTTAGGCAAATAATTTCTTTCAGCTCCATGAATCACAGTGCTGGAGGATCTCTGGGCACTTACATATGACAGGTATAATATAACTGTACTTTGCTGTATATTCTTCAATAAACAGATTTAATCCAAAAGCATTAATTACTACCTAACTGGAAATAAATGTCTCTGTTGTAAATTACCAAGGGCTCTACGCAATGACCATAGCCACAAGTGGGAACAGTTTGATGGCTGCAGCCAAAAATCACTCCTGGAACTTCTTACAACTCACCTGTCAACTAAGGGTCTGTTTTCTCATCAGTACAAAAAACAGTTAGTACTCAATGACATATCATGCCTAACCACCTACAAGGAATGGCTGCACCAGAACATCTCTAGCTTTTGAAGGTGTGAGCCACTCTTAGTCATCTCATCTTTAAGCAATGTGTGTAGTCTTAGGCAGGCATATGAGAAAGACACACACTTTAGCTATCCAGTGCTACAGCTGTGTGTATTATAAGACACCCCTCTAAGTATTTTCTTTTTTTAAATTAATTTTAAAGATCCATGAGGTTTTCTGCACACTTTGTGATCCCTTCAGAAGAACATTTGGAGGTTCTAATCCTCCAAGTCATAACTCAAACCCAAACCAAAGCACATAAGGCATTCAAGTTAACTACATGTTGGGCAACACCTTGGATCACATTTTAAGGTCCCAGGCAGCTGATGAGAGCTGGCTCAAACTGGGTAGGTGAGCTCAATTGGCTTGAGCTATGTGGTATGGCAGCAGCTGAGCAACGGGTAACAACGGCAGAGATAAAGCAATGCTTTCACACTTCAGCATATGACTCATGCAGAATACAAGTGACTCACATGCAGTATGTCATACCCAACAAAACTGAGCATACTTGGGGAAAACCTGAATACAATATGGTGCATCACGCTCAGGCCCAAACTACCTTGTAGAATTAACTGGGATATACCCCCGATACTGCCTGCTACATCCCCACAGGCTACAAAAAGGAACAAGGATGAACTCAACATGCATTTCTACAGTAGAATCACTGGCATTTTATGAGCAATACATCATAAGGCTTGTTTCCAGCAGGTGTAACTTTATAACATCCAGGTCAGGTCTATTAAGCAACAGGGGATGTATTTCTTTGGCAGTAATCTGCTACAGTGGCACAAACAATCAGGGATGAGTATCTGACTCAACAAACAGCTGATAAAATCCTCCCTTGCCTTTTCTTTCTAAGCAGATGGCACAAACCACCTAGCCTGTGCAAGTTCAACAAGTTCTTCAGCCAGTGCAGAACTGGTTCCTAACTCAGTGCCATAAATCTGCTAACTTCTCTTTGCATATCCTTGAATCCTGCAGAGAGGACAAAAATAACTCTGGAGCTGATTGCCTTTGTGTTTTTATAGTTCTGTATTGGTTAAACCCCATGAAGTCCTAAAGCCTTGAATGCCAAGTGTTTCCAGGTAGTAAGGAGTGGGCCAAAAGCAAGCAGTACTACTGGAAATCTTTTTGGCACAGAGTTATCACTCACTGTTGGGAGCTTCAGGTCTGTCTGTTAGGCTGATCAAAATGGATATTCATACCTCTCCATCTGGGAAGAACTTTACTTCTTGCCGAACATTCATCTTGATTGACCATAAATAAAATCCTTTGTGAGATCTATGGGAATACCAAAGAAAGACATTAGAAGTAGTTAAGTGCAAAGAAATAGCACGTCTTGGATAGTGAATTCAGTTCCTCCTCTTTCAACCCTTCCAATTCCATATGCTTTTCTAAAGATTATCACATGCATCATGCCAGCATTGTTTTTACCAGTCTGAATTTTTCCTTCCCAAAACCCATCCCCTTACTTCAGAAGAGAATTTACCTTCTGTGTCTGGACCTGAGGAACTGCTATACTCCCTTCTGAAACTTCTGTTTCTATGGGTTCAGTAATTCCAGATACCTTAACTAAAAGGATAATTTAAGTCATCAAATCTTATGTCTCTTGCCATGCCCTGGAAGTCTTCTTTTGGATTAGCACTTTGCAATGTGCTCACCTCCAAATGTACTCCAGACTATATGCAGTGAGAGAACAAAAGGGATGAATGAATTCTGCTTGAAGTGACAGCATGTATTATGAAAGAAGTTTTAATTTCAGATAATAAAGACAGAACCATACCCTCCAGAGGCCTGTGATAATGAACAGACTCTGATGGTGGCAAAACCTACCTCTCAAAGATACTGTGTTCATGGGCTCAGCAATGAACCAGCAGTGCCCTTTATTTCTTCCTCTTTGGATCTGGCACGCGTGTCAATTGAGGTATCCAGAGACAGCACAGATGCCCAAACGTGGGCAGAAAGCCAGGCTTCAGGGCTTACAGTATAAATATATATTTTTAAACTTTGTACAGACCTTTTTTTCCTCCAGTAAGTGTGTTTTTCGGGCTTAGAAACTCTGTGTTCTTAGCTATTTTAAGCAACCTGAAGGGTGAGAGATGGATAAGCAGCAGACATGTTGGCAACAAAGATCTCTCCATGAACAGAATGCCAAGATTAAAAACAACCAAAAAAAAAAAAAAAGGTATACCTTTGACTTTTTCTTGCTCTTCTATCTTAGAAAATTGGCTCATCTGAAACTGTTGGATTCTGGCAAAGATTTAATATCAAATGAGTGAAATAGCATGTTCCTGAAGCAAGGTGATTTCCAAAGTGAGGCTAGATGTGCATTCAGCTCCTTCTACTTGGCAGCAATCATGAAGGGCAAAAAGATTTACCAGTTCTCCAGAGGGTATGTAACAGGGTTGCCCAAATCTGTCAGGAAGTGTTAGAACTCACTAAGACTTGAAGCAGGACTTAAAAGTTACTGAAGCTCAGATGTTCACAATGTCAGGTGTGGATCCACCCCAATCAGAAAAGAAACAGGAAGAAGAAAAAAATGCAGGGAGCCCTAAAGAGAAACTCTTCACACAGCCAAGCTGAGCCAAAACACTAAATAAGGAAGGCAAAGGGAGAAGTCCTTGCAGTTACTGTGCATCAGCTGGTCTATCAGACCTATCTGCATGAATGCTGTTTGCCTGCAACAAATACAAACTAAAGCTGAGTTAGGTTGGCCTGTCATCAATATAGATTTTATATATACATAGAACAAAAAAAGAATGTTACACATAATATCAAATTTAATGATTTTGGACACTAGTTCAAATCTTGTGTGAGGAGATGGGGATGGGATAATAACAGAGGTTCCGCATATTGCTTTCACATTTCTAAGACGCTAAAAAATAGCACTGTGTAACCTCAACAAAATGGGTCACAACTGGACTAGAAGTAATTGTAGAAGTCCCATTTTGTCTAACAACATTTCTCCAATGGTCTGTCCAGATTTCTGTCTAATCTAATCTATCCACACGCCCATCACTTTGAAAATGACTTGCCATTTTTCACATTTTATTAAGCTACCTTTGAAAATTCAAAATATGACTCAGAAGAAGGAAATGGCCTTGTGAAGCAAAAATAATAACAACAATTAAAAGCCCACACTTAAATCTGCCCACCATCTTACCATGTGAGAGTTAAAAGGCACACTGCATCTCAAAGATTTTTTTATTCTTTCAAAGCAAGAACTAATGGAATAAGTGAAGGAAAAGTTTCCACGGCCCAGATATGTCTTTGCTGAATCACTTTGTAAGGTGTGGACAATTGAGTCATAAACTTTCACACTACAGATGGCTGTGTTTCTTTCATAGTGAATGAAGCTCTAAAAGATCTGTGACACTTTATGTTATATGTTAACTAGAGAGGCATATTATGTAAAAAGCACATAGGGTTTCACATGCACTAGTGCTCTCTACACAAGAGAGCATCATTTTCCATATTCACTCATAAAACCAGCTTCCATTTTTATTTACTAATTTACTTGTGCAATTGCCTGGAGTAAGTCTGAGTTGGTCCATTCATACTGTTAACAGACTGACTGGAAATCCTGCTGTGTAGAGCTTCACAGATTCATCCAGTGCATCCTTTTATAACTCATAAAATTTGTGTTTTTTATTTTACTATTGAAAAACTCAACACATCATTTGCCCAATCAAATAACATTTTAAGAAATGTAAGAAAAGACAAGCAGCTTGGTTTATATACTTTTGTATGTCCCCACATGATAAATATGTCCAAATATTTTAGACCTATTTTAGAATTCTGGAGATAATACAACAATGCAAAAAAACCCTGCTGTTGTAGACCAAACCTCTCTTCAACAGGAAGCCTCACAACAGAAAGGGTGATACCTGCAACTACAGGTGCACAGTGTACAATTACATGGGCACTGTTAGAGGTTTAAGAGCTCAGTAAAACTATTTAAATTCTGAGGAAAGTACACTCCTGATAAACATTCATTTTAAAACCAGATAAAAAAGCCCAAAATAATGCCTCCCCAGCTGACAGGAGGTTCCATGGCAATGGACTGCAGAGCGATCCTGAGGAGGATCAATACCTAGAATTAGGATTGATGCTTTGTTTGAACAAAGAACATTTTGTTCTAATTTTTCTGAATCAGTGGAGCACTGTTACACACCACACAAATAGTTTCTGAGGCAATTATGGCCGACTGTATATTTAAAACAAAGGCAAATTATAGGCAAAAAAATTACTGCTGTCCACCTTTCAAGATATATCCTCTTCTTTGGACAACACTGCTGCACACAAACCTATAATTTGTTGTTCAAGAGGAAATTGTCTTAATTATAAAAAAGGAGTGTATTCACTACCCTGCTTCCATCCAGGCAGGGACTAATGCAGGAGATTAGAACCTGTATTTTTTGAAACTTTTTCTTCAAAGACTAGCCTGGGCACTTCTGGAGATGAAACAATGTGTCAGGTTGAATTACAAACTATTTACATCTTAGATCAAGCTGGCTAGACATCTTGACCCAGTAGATCAAAAACTCCTGGATTTATTGAAGGATCACATTTCAGACACATATCCAGAAGCACAAACTAAGGGAAACAGTAAAAATAGGTGGTGGGAAAGAAGAAAAAGACAGACACAATGAGAACAGAAATTTTTAACTATGTTCCGCTGTTTTCACTATTAAAGATAGCTTCAAACACACAAAATGCTCCATGCAAAAGATTGACTTGATCATTGGTCTGACGTTTAAAGATTCAAAATTTGCTATTAACACTCTTCCAGTACGAGGTAAGAATCAGGTTTTCTATCATATAACCTTTAAGATACTTCATGTGAATTTTTTGACAAGTATTCTGCATCATGTACATACATGCAGCTCCACAAGGCACATTTTTTGTACTCCTTTGCAATATAATACCCTGTGTACTTAAGGTAAAAAACTAGAATATCTGCTTTAAAGGAGCTTGGATCAAATAAACACTGGACTAATGTAGACTGATCCCCAGCATTCTTTCTCAGATTGGTTGGATTACACAGGCTCCTACCACTTGAACTAGCCGAGAAATTAGGATTGAAAGTAACCTGCGACTGTCAACAAGGACAAGCCATGGAAGGACAACAGAGGATTCATAGAATCACTTGACCACTTCCACAGTTATTTCTAACACGGCAAATACACACTTACAATTTTGGTAGCATCTGTCCATCCCAGGTTCCACACATCCCTGATTCCATGAAGCAACCATCATCCCACAGCTCTTTTTTCTGGTTTTGCACACAATCACCACACTAATGATACTAGTTTTTACCACTTCTCCATGTTTAATGATGGAAAGAGGACAAACAGCATTGTGAAGGTCGCAGCTAAGTCTGTCTCACAGACACCTTCATTCCCACCCATCTGAGATGTTTCTGAAAGACAAGCCATTGTTTTTACTTATAATCCGCTTGCATTGCCAGTTAGTTCCAAACTGCAGGCTACCAATCCATGTACAATGTCTGTTTAGATCAATGTACAATGTCAGCTCTTAGATCTTAGTGCTGCTAGGGTATTTAAATATCTTGACCCATTTAAACCACAGAAAATGTGTTTGATTATGACAATACAGAATTTGCTGATTACTCTTTTTTAAACTGTAGCTCTAATATGGCTATAATGTTTGCTACCAGTTTTCAGAGATATTTAAGCCCATTTTCCCCAAATGAACCACCGAGAACTCTTTTTTGTCCTTATGTCCCTTATACTGTTTCAGGTACTCATTATAACTTCCAGCAGTGTTCTGTTTATTGCACATAAGGTTTTTAACAAGTGGCATGACTGGAATTTCAGATACTCACTCATAATAACCTGCTTGTTAACTTACTACTTACACCCACATCTTTAGACAGATTATGAAGGTCTTGCAGACTAATTTGTCCCACCTAATTAGGTCCTGTGAGCTTTGCAATATACAGTCTTACTATGCCTTAAATTCCAAAGAACCTCTTTGGAAGTAATTTGATGTATAAAATGCATGCAGTCCTCAGTATGTTTGCCACATGTTCTGCTGCTTCCTGCTATGTTATTATGGCCTTTCATCATTTCCTCTCACCACATCCTCTTGACTGCATTTCATTCACTCCCCCCTCCATCTAGTTTCACTGAGTATCACTGTTCCTCAGAGAGTTTTGCTTACAAGGGGAAGTAGCATCTGTAACAGAACCAGTTGGTTATAATTTGGTGAAGAAATTGTGGCAAACAATCAGCATTTTAAGTTTCAGATGAGAACACTTTCGTTTCAACTTTCAACTTCTGTTCGGACTTTTTTTTTTCCCCCCCAGCCACTGCTGTGTTACTACCACACTGAACAAGCCCATTGAAATAAATTTTACTGTCAAGTTCGGAAATATTGAAAATGAGTGTTAACAAAATAACATATTTTCAGAGCAAGGGCAGGCTTTGACAAACTTACTCAAGTTGGAAGCATCATGGTCTCTGTAGGAATAGAGTACCAAAAGGTAGATGCTGTATCACTCCCAGTAGAATCCTGAAGTCCCTTGCCAACAGGCATTTAACACTCAATCATGTCTACTGTAAAACAAATGCTGAAGAGGTGTCATCAGTGATATTTGCACAGATTCATTCTCACTAAAGTATTCTATAATAGTATTCACTCTGGTGTAAACTATTAAAAATTGACTCCTAGATCTATTAATCCCTTTCATCTGCTGCTCATGAGCTTAATGTGTGACAGTGTAGCTAAAAGGACTAACTTGGTGCTTAGACAAATAAATAAGGGAGTACATAACAGAAGTAGAAAAGTTACATGTGTTTTTAATAGCAGTGGGACCATTGCTAGAAGGGTTGTAAAGACTTCGGAGCAGGAAAGCGTTCAGATAAACTATGGAATTGGAGAACAGGCTTTAGAATGAAAGACATAAATAACTCCATTTATTCGGTTTAGAGAAATGCAAGAGATAAGTTGATTATGGTTTAGGCATGTCTCTAGAGATAATAGAAACTTAATACTAGGAGAATCTTCATCCAGTAGAAGGCAAAAAATAAAAAGATTGCAAAAATCAATAGCTAAAGACTGAAGCTATAAATCAGATATACAGTTTTCAGAGGTTTAAGGTGGATTCTCACACACTACAAGTAAAAGTGTAATCTGATATCTGTGAAAGAATTTACTTATCCACAACTATTACATCTGGAGAAAGAATCAATCCAGGGAAGCGCTATAGCTTGAGAAATGCAGATAAAATTCTAGATTTGGTCTCCTCAGATTCTGAAAATAATTCCTGAAGAACTTCCCACAGTAGAGTTCTGTGACTGTCACTCCCAACCCAGTCAATATCCCCAAAAACAGCTTTCTACCTTTCATTATGTGAAAAAAAGGGAGGGACTATCAGAGAAATGCAGTCACTCAATCTCACCAAGACACTGCTTGCACTGTTGTCCATCTTCTGACACCATCAAAGATTTCTACACAGTCAACAGAGTTTCTGAAGCATAATTCAAAATGTTAGCATCAAAACTCAGCTTCTTTCTCTTGACTGTACAGGAATCCAGGAATCCTGATCACACGTGGCATGATGACATACAGAATCATCCAAAAACATTCTGTCTCGAAACCCATATTCTTTTCCTATAAATATAATGAAATTATAAGTGAAAGAATAAGGGGAATGCTGCTTTCCTGTTTTCTCTTTAAAAAAAAAGGTGTTCTGCTGGAACATCTACCTGTTGTTGGATCCTCCCTGTCCATATTACTTCCAGAGTAGAAAAGCAGTGTGAGAGGAATCATTGAGGTCTGCCCTGGTGCAGAGTATCCCACTCCTGGGGCTATCCTCTACCCTGACAGATCTGCCCATGCTCTGTCCCCGACATAGATGTTTCCAACAGTCTGTATTGGTGCAGTTTGCTTAGGCTCCAGCACTAATCATGTTACACATTGGGATAATGCTACTGTGCCAAATGCATGCATTGGCCAAGCTGTGTGGGCACAACAGACAGCATTAAAAGTGTTTTCTAAGGTTCAGCACTGAGCATATAATGAGTGTCACAAGGGAGAGCCGCTTCTCAATGTGATGAAAGAGCAACATGCCATTACATATTATTTAAACACTCTCTGACATCTCCTGCAAAAGCACAGCCATAGCTTAGTGGCAGAGTGCATCTCACAGCACGGCTACAAAATAAAACCAAGCCACAGTTTATGGCAGTGAGGAAAAGCATCCTCAAACCACACAGAACTTCATTGTTATAGCGATTATTGTCTGTCTCCTCATTCATCACAAAAACTGCCTTCCTCCTGCACTGCTAGAGCATAAACTCTGAGGAGTTGGAAAGACCATTCTTTCCCTCCTTGTTTTTTCCTTAGTGATCATTACATCATTAGCTCAGCACTAGAGGGTGTATTTTTACCAAAAGCAAATTAACTTCCCTTTGCCAAAAGCAGAGGACCTGTTGAGGAGAGCTGCAAGCCTGTTGAAGAGAGCTGCAAGAGTCTGATGAAGTAGGATGGACCCTGGTATAGTACCCCCTAGCATGGAGCTAGACTTTTGGGGACTTTCCTGATCTGGCTGTCATGAAATTCCTCTACATCAATAATTCACAGGGAAATTTCATGAAGGTGAAGATACCCTGTTGACTTTATTTTGTTTTCAGTTTATTACAAAAGCAGGATTTAACCGTGTGCTCCTGATCTCTCCTGTGCACAAACATACAGACTACACAGACCCTAGTTTAGGTTAACAGTATATCTTGACTTGAAAGACCAAAGATCCTTGCACCCAGCAGATGTCAAAAATAGTATCTGTCCAACAATATGAACACTTTGTGTTTCACTTTATCATTTCCTCTGAAAACACCTGGGAAAGTTGCACCAGCCACATACAAACTGTTGCTTATCCTTTAAAATAATACATAACTTTTCTAAATGTCAATCTATTTATATATAAAAAAAATGAGTCACTCTTATTTCACATTAATGAGGAAGCTGCTTCTTAATGGATTATGCCGACACAAATACGCCTCTATCTCGAAGAACACAGCAATATACAAATAATGTTTCTATTAAAATTCATGCATAATCAAAACAAATTGAATATCTACTTTTATTTCCATAGGGAACAGAGCTATAAAGATTAATGCTAGACAATGATATTTAATTAAAGCTTATTTACTTTATAAGTACTTCCACATTTTCAAGAGTAGTCTCCTCTTTTGGAACAGGAAGCTGTGATGCATTTCTGAGCTATCTAACAGTCATAGGTGGAGGAAACCAGTGATGATCACAGCACACCGCTTACAGCGATACTGACAAACTGTCTAGCAAAATTTTTTCACATTAAAGAATTCTGGTGTTAAAGAATTTAATTGACTTTTCAAAATCCCATTTTTTATTCACAAACACACCTGAACACAATAACAGGAATTCATTTTTATATGCATTATTCTCTCTGATGGCATGTTGTTGTACTGTACACATCCTCCTCTCTTCATTTTTTGAGATACAAAATAAAAGGTTATGCTCTTATGAGTGATAATCAAATAAAGGCTCCTTTTTTTCAGAACTAGTCTGCTGCTGTATTCCAGATATTTTTTTTAGTAAACCATAATTCAGTGGAATCAGAGGAAGTAGTTTGCGTATAAATGCAGATACTAATGTGAGAAACTAAAGGGAGTACAGAAGAAAACCAATCAGAATAACAGCACTATTCTGCTTATGAGGTTAAAAATTACATTAAGATTTTGAAGCACTGGTTTCTAAGAGGAGATTTAGTTTTTTATATGCAAGAATTTTTGGGATATATGAGGCTGATGCTTGTTTCTCATCAGTATGAGCACACAACCTCCAAACACAACACTTTCAATAACAGTTGTATTAGTCATCTACAGCTATGAGGTTGTTTGAGATACACAAATAAAATAGCTTTACTTGGATTGTAATTAACACAGGAAATATCACAGTATTCTACAGGAAACAAACATTCTGAATCTATGTATTTTATTTATTCTGACAACTGGCAAAGTATATTTTACTGCAGAATGCTTTACTGCTTCTTAACTATTCACCCTACACAGTATACATAAAAGCTTAATGAGTATAGCAGCATAAAAACTAATTTTAATGCTTTAAAAATCAATGGTGAACAAAATGTTGTTTAGATTGTTTTTCAAACAACCATACCACATCTGATCCTTTGAGGAAAAGCAATTACTTCTTCTTGTCATACCCAATACATTTCTTCATTCTCCCTTTCTAGTTGCAACATTCTTGGGATCTTTTACACCAGTTACCACACAAACAGTTAAATATTTGAGCAAGTATTGAATAATATTGTTATTAAATGTCTAATCAATAAAATGCTACTTCCACTAATAGACTAACAGTGAGGAGGGCAGGAGGAGAAAAACTAAAAGAATTTTTTTCCCCCCCAAATTAAAAAATAGTATATGCCACTTCAGCTAAATATGGCTCCAATGAAAATTTGCAGAAAATAGTTTATATAAAAGGTATGCAAAAATCTCTACAAGACAGTTGCTATAATCTGAATTTAGCTCCCAAGATTCTTTTATGCTCTGTGAATAAGCATCACCTTTTTTGTATTTTCTAAGCGAACATCAAATGTAATAATTTTTTGTAAGTTTTGAATGCTATAAATCATTGGGAACTTCTGTATGCCTAATTTATGCGATCATATTGGTAGAGAGGAAATCATCATTCTTCAGTGTTTTGTATCTCTGTCATCCTCTACCAGCGAATTTCTTTATTACAGCAAGCGCCACAATTGTTGAGAGTTTCTTGGCATTTATATTAGTAAGACCCATTTTTTAAAGGTATGTAACTCCATCATAAAAACTGAGACCCTCAGCAGAAAGTGTTAGTTTGCACACGCACACACACACAGACACACATCCCACACGAGTTTTCTGATTCAAAATCTTTCCCTTCTCTTTCCTCTAACCTGCGCTCCCAAAATCTAAAGGCTCCCAAAATCTAAATCCTTTTTAGCGATTTTGCAGGCCACCAGGCCAGAACACAGACTCTCTCTGCAGTACAGTCAAAGGAAAATAATAACATCAACTACCACCAACCAAATGGCTGAGGTATTGAGATTTATAAAGCATTCTTAACACATGCATAAAAGCCACTTTTCATAGGGAGTCGTGGTGCATTCTGGAGTATGTTTCAGAAACACAAAAAAGTAGATAATGCGAATGCGTACCATTGTTCATAGGCATCCGCTGTACACATCTGTGAAGTGTGTGTTGAATCCATATTAAGAGTCATACAAAAAGATCACTAAACATGCTGCTGCTACAGAGCCCACATTCTCCTTTCACTGCAACACAGTCCCCATTGGCAACATTAGAAATAGGGACTTCTTGAAAAAGCCAGGTTGTCTACAAGATTTGCCCGTGCAAAGACCACAGTTTCAGGCTCCCCACAATCGGAGCAACTGGTTTCGGTGAAGCTTGCTCTTGCCTCTGTGAGTTAATTCACCCATTTGGAAAGAGGCTTCTGGGGGGGCATCTGCTTAACCTCCTTCTAGCTGCTTGTCCCAGTAAAAATCGTCTACATCACAGGCAATTTCTAAGCATAGTTATTTAAGTACTGCTATTCTAATGAATCTTTTTCTTTTTTTCCTTGGGATGCAAATAACAAGGTAGCAATATAAGCAACAGAACCTGAGTACAAAAATACAGCCCCAGCCATTTCTGCAAGGAATTAAGTAAAAATCAGGGGGAAAAAAATGAGATTAAATTTCAACTTTAAAGGTAATAAAAGATGGAGATGGAGGTGCCAATGAAATCTGCCGAAACTAAATTCCAGAAGCACGGCTTTCTCATCTTGAAATGTTACACCCATAAAAGCAGCCTATAAAATTAATCTACCTGGAGATTTTCCATGTTAAATCAGCTCAGAAATAACTTTTAAGCACTTATGGCATTATATCTAAAATACATATTCTCCTGTTGTTCATATATCAAAATCCTGTGTATTTTGAAAAATAAGATCCGAGCTGCACTGAAATGTTTGTATTACAAGAAAGAACAGTAATAAAGTACATCACTTTCAGGGAGATTTGTCATTTGTAAGCATTCTCTAAAAATGTACATTGGGATGCAGCACTGGGAGAGTACAATGTTTAAAGGTTCCTAAATTCACTTTTTTTTTTTTTCAAGAGAAGTGTATACAACAGTAAAAGGCAGCAAAAGGAGGCAAAAAGCCAGAGTACCTTTTCAACCTGGACCTGAAACTGAAATTCCTAAAATGCTATTGTGATCCATTTTACCCAAGTGCAAAACAGTCCATTTGCTCAAAGGAAAGGAAGGTTCAGTATGAGAAATCAGTACAATAATTTCCAAATAAAACAAACCTTTTCTTTGAAAAATCAAGCACATTCTTTTCCTGTTTGCCAGTTCTGGAAATAAAGAGCATTTAGGTAACAATGTTTATAATCTAATCAATTTGTCCAAATTAGGTTCCTGTAAAATTTAACATGATCTATATATATATGTGCAAATTTCAGAGTGGTTTTTTTGTTTTTGTTTTGTTGGGTTTTTTTTAATTTCCTGTCTACAAAGTTGTAATAGGCAAAGTAGCAGATAAAAGTGGAGGGGGGAAAAAAGAGATTTCATACATTTGGGTTCTTTCCAAGAAATTTGCCACATTTTGCAGATTCTCAGTTTTCAAACAAAGGTGTCTTAGCCCTGGCAATTGTGGAGATATTCTTGCCTCTGTAAATCAATGTATTGTTGCCAGCCAGCCTTGCAGAAATCTGCCTACAGTCAGCCAGACAGAAACAATGGGAAAGACAATTACACATATCCTTTTCCCTCCTTCCAAAATTAACACAGTTTTGCCTTAAAATTGCAATGAAATTTTAGTAAAGGATGTGTTAGCGTTCAAAACAGTAAGTTGGAATCAAGCAGAAGTTGCATTGTAAAAGCACATGTAACTCAAGTGTACAGACCTCTGTTTTACTGATACAACCACAGTTTGGGTTACTTTCTTGTGTTACAACTTAACATTGCAGAGTAGGCAGGGAAAGAAATAAACTCTGAGAGGAAATGAATTTGGGATGTGTGTTTGGATTTTATTAGGTCTGGACATTTGGTCAAACAGGAAGTTTCCAGAAAAGTTATTGAAGAAGGGGAGAAAAAAAAAGACAGTTGCAGATTGAATTGTACCAACCCAGACCACCATCAAAGTGCTGCATGCCAGGAAGGGAGAGAATTCAGAAAATCTCAATAAATGGTATAAAAAACCCCCATACTGATAAAATACCTCTGCCTTTCATCAACACAGGTGAATTCAGGACCTGGTACAATCTCATTTTTAGTCTTTTCACCTGAAACCTACATTAAAATCTATTTGCATTAAAATCTATTTAAAACTCACCTTACTTTGTTTCCCTGAAAATCCACCTAAACCTGAATGAAAAATTAGATTCCAGAATCCAACAACTGTACAAAGGTGGTGCAGTGTAGTGTGTTGTTAATGTGCTTTCTATTCCTGAATCTGGAAGCTCTCAGAGACTTAAACATGTTCACTCACGTTTCTGACACATTTATCTGCAGAACAGGTTCAGAGGTGGACACTCTCTGATGTGAAATCAAGGTGCTACAGAATTCTGCAGAATCTATAGAAATACCTCCACAGATTTTGCCAAAAAAACCTCAGCAGATTTATATTGGCCCTGCCAATGACTTTCAGTTTAACTTGTAATCAAAACAACTCAAACCCAGTTACTGTTTGCATATCTGCCAAGCCTCTCAATTTCAGCAGTAGGCAGCAGACTCTCAGTATGACAGCCTGTCTTTCAGATTCAAGCTGAATCTGCCAAGACTCCACTACAGAGGCAACTGGTAAATTAAATGCCAACAAGCAAGGACATTCATTTACCTTTACACTCTGCACATGAAGAGACATCACAGGCCTCTTCATTCTAATGGGTGCTTTGTGTGTTTTGGGCGGCAAAGTAAAGAGTGCCTGCTCTTAGGCATAATGAAGCCATTGCATGTATATTAGTTTAGCTGGATCGCTCTAATTCTATGGCCACAAATTACCTAGCAGGTTTCCCTGTTACAGAAAAATCCTTTGGTTGGTGGAATTAGCCCCCAGAAATAAAGCAGTGAAAGAAAAAAAAAAAATCAACTTTTAAGCCCTCTTCTACCTAAAGGCATTATAGAGCCAGGTTACAGCTGAGCTATTGACAAGGATAATTGAAAATAAGAAACATTCAAAACCATACTGTCAAATCTTTAGTTCTCTTATACAGTTCATAATACAGGCACATTCTCCTATTTGGAAAAGGGGGATCTTTTTAAAGCCAGCAGAACTACTGATTATTCTTTATAGCACATAGAAGACATTAATTATATTTCTGTAATTGTTGACTCATTAATACTTACAAGTTGCATGAGACAATTTTGATTATTGATAGCTGATGCAGCCACTATTGCCAAGTTTAGATTGTATTAGTGATTTTGAGAGCACAACCGTAATACAACCAGAGATATTAATACCATTGAGCATAAATAACAGTACTTGACAGACTCAAGTGGGGGGAAAAGCACTAACACTGGTTACTCTAATGGACAGAATAAATGATAGAATCGCATAATGAGTTTACAGCAGCCAGGTTTACTGAAATCTATTTCTGAAGTAAGAGGAGGAAGGGGGGGAGGGGGAGGACACAGTAGTAGTTTTGGTAACAGAATGAGGGTATGAACACATTAAAAATTAACAGAGTGTTTTCAGATAATTGAAAGAAAAAGCACCGACATGGGAAACTTAGCTGTTCTAACTCACACAGCTCTACAGTGAGCATTATCACTGTTTCCTGCCACGGATTTAATCTACCATCACACCTATAACAGAAAGAAAGAAGTATGAGCTTCCCAAGAGTTCCTACAGTAACATGACTGCTTTCTTTCTCTCCTTTTTTTTAATAGGGGGAGGGAGAGAAATTCTCGGTCCAATATAAAATAGGTTGCTGTTGTGCAAGTGTCTTTTTTATTTACTGTAATTTGACAGACACAGCTCTGCAAGACTTCAGAACTAAGAAAGTGGAAAACTTTGATGTTCTCTTGACATGAGCTGGTTGAGATGCATCTTCTTCGTAATTGTAGAGAAATATTATATCCTTGCAGCTGTCTGGTGCTTAGCAGTGAGCTGTACTTCATTTTACAGCATCAGTTCCTCCCTTTTCTACTTCCCTCCAGCATCTGCAGTACTTTCCTCTGTCACACCAAAATCTGCTTTAACTGGAACAATGTCAGGTGTCCCCAGAAAAATGACAAACTAAAATTAACCTACAGTTTTGATATGAGCCTGAAGGCATATGTTTGGTGGGAAAGAATCCACCTTTTATGGACACACACAAAGGGGAATGTGAGAGGGATGTTTGAAATTCCAGACATCACAAATTCATTAATCAATGAGTTAATCAGTTAGCAACCAGTCATGCTCTTTTGCCATGTGACCTAATCCTCAGCTTGAACTTGCCATTGCCTGGCTGTATGTCATTTCCAGCGGTCACTGAAGACACCAACAAAACTCCCATGAACCACAGCAGCTGTAGCATCAGGTCCCTAAAATAATCTTTTCCCTTCCACTTATTAGCAATGTGAGTGCAAACTGCCAGTATAAGAAGTGCCTCACTATGGAAGTAAAGTCACATGCACACATCCTTCAAGATTAAAAAAAGAGCACCAGAAATCCTTGCAGTTTTCAAGTTTGCTTTTTTTCTGCTTCTTTATTTTAATCACCAGCCTATATAGGCTGGAAGTTAGTCACCAGCTGCTCTGCGAGAGGGATATTACAGCCAGCAATAGGACAGACAGCTAAAAATCTCCTGTAACTCCAGTTTATAAAGACATACTATCCTCTCCCTGAGGCCCATCTAAGTTAGAACAAAGTGCAAGTACACACAAGACAAAAATAATGAAACTTCTCCAGGAGCTACTGAATTTGACTTCTGCAAACAGGTACTTCCATGTAAATATTCTCCCCAGCCTAACTTGAAACAACCCAGTTCCATCTGTCTCTGCTAAACATGTTTTGTTAAAGCACTTTAAGGTAAAAAATTCTCATTGAAAAATTATTAATAGAAGTAGTTTGTTTAAAAAAAATTCCAAAATTACAACAAAAAGCCAAGCCAAAACAAAAAAAAACCACAAACAAAAAAAAAATCCCAGCACACCCTTTGCAGTAATAATAGGGCAATAATTTACTGGTTTGTGTTCTGACCCATTCACCGGCAAATGATTTGGGGCTGGGGGGAGGGGAGATAGGTGATTAAAGGGTTAATATTCAAATGAGAAATTTGCAAGGCCTGCATAATGGAACTGCCACCCTGATAACAATAGGAATTTTTAACAATATCGAGCCTTGTTAGCAAGAGAGTTACAAGCATTGAGGGCAATCAGTGTGTCTTGTCAGTTTCTTTTTATCTACCATCTCCAACCGCCAAGGAACCGAAATGAAGCACTTTGGAATTATCAATTTCAGCCACATTTGCATAACAAAGCCCCCGAGGAAGAGGCATGATAAATGTGAAGGACCCCTCTTGGAAAAGGAACTGTCAACCGCGCCCCGAAAGATTCTCCGACCGAGCGCATTCTCGGGGATTGTAGTCAGCGAAAATAAAATGAAAGCATTAAAGAAAGTCATTCTCTCAGAGAGAAAAATCTCCCCCTCTGCACACAGAGAACTGGATGAAATGACATTATGCATATGAAAATGTCCAGAAAGATGTTTGATTTATGTATGCATTAGATGCAAATTCCATTACCGCACGCGCGCTGTTGTGTGATTTGGCTCTGAACACATCACTGCCCTGATCAAATCTGATCTCATTAATTCCGACAAGGAGAGAGAGAGGGAATTGAGAAGAATTTATGGCCTGGACACTTGAAAGAAGTAAATTGTAATTCTGTTTAAAGCTGTAGCGAACCTTTTAAACACCTTTTATTATAGAAAAAAGCACTTACTTTTATAACACTGTTAGAACTTACTTAATCTTGTACTTGAAACTTCTAGTCCTCATTTAAAAAATCTATGACCTTGTTTAGGGGGAAAAAAGAGAGAGAGAGAGAGACAGGAAAAAATATGCCTGTCTTAGACTGAAATCCAGCAGAAGCATCATAATAATATGATCAAAGAAGACCTATTGACTATCCAAATAGTCATGTGAAAATTCTCCTCTGCTGGTATATGTTTATTTTTAAACAATCTTTTAATATCCTCAAATAAAATAACAAATACATTACAAGCATTTTTATAAGACTGGATGGACATTGAATACTTAAAAATGTTATTAACTGTGTTCTAAATAAAAAAGGGAATGAGCACATGCTTTTTAACAACATTCTCAAGCAGTGCAGTGGTGTCAGCTAAAACTGATACATGTTCCATTCTGGGATATAGACAATTTAAGGATTAAAAATAACAAAACTAAAGCTTCCTAAAAAGGAAGTATGTTGCTGTAGGGGTAAAGAAAATTATTTGAAAAAAAAAAAGAAAGAAAAAAAAACCCACAACACAAAAAAACAGATTGTTTCTTACATTAATAAAGATTCTTATCCTTGTTTTGCTCCTGAGAAAGACCTTAATAACTCATTTCCTCCCTTCATGAAAGATAATCACCCTTCATGGGTGAGATATCCTGTATTTACTTGATACCAAGTGTAAAACTGAAATAGTGTCTCAATATGTTATTGCATTGTATAATCAGTGTTCCTCCCCCAACATTCATGAACCCCTAGGGTGCTTCATAGCCTAGAATAGTTTCTTTTTCTGTTATGCATCTTCCGTTTTAGTAAGATATGATTAACTACCTCTCCAGTACAGAAGAGAGAGGCAGAGAGTGTTAAAAAACAACCCCCCCTTGATTCTTAAAATCTAAGTTGCCTATCATGATTCATTTACAGAGAAATGATTTCTGCCGTTTCCCCAATGAAGCCTGCATCTTTCTTTATAATCTGCTGCAGCTGAAGTAATTGTTAAGCAAATGTTACTCCAAAAGGTACAGGAAACTTAAAAGTTATTGTATATATAAACACAAAACAATCACTTGTAGGTAAACCATGGGAATTTTGAGTATCATTCACATTTTCAATAGTTAGTATTGATTTCTTACAGAATTGGTTTTTTTTAATCTTTCCATGCGCAAAAAGAAGGTGTTTACAATTTCCATTATTCAAACCCAGAAAAATGTTACCTTTTGAAAGTGTTATTTTAATATATTTAGATGTCAAATTCAATCATTAGTTTAGAAAAAAGGGAACACAGTCCTGATTTACATGGAAATTTCAATGGAGTCCTAAGCATACATTCAAAAACCACTTTACTGAACATGCTGACATTACAACATAAAAATGAGTACAAATATGTCTTGTCACTTTATTATTTTATCATCAGTACATACACAATTCTGTAGAAGTATTTGAATGTATACACGTATACATGAAAAATCACAGAAGTAAATGTTTTGTAAGTTTATAATATAGAGTGGGCATCTGTTAAGGTGAATATAGCACAGAATGCTGATTTTTTTTTTGACTCCACAAAACAGAGAGCACTGAAACATGCAGTAGTGGGGATTGTGCTGAGCCTATGAAATAACTTAGTGATGTGGATACCTAAAAATATAATTATATCTGGTGCAATATTTGTCAGACTGAAAGCATTAAAGAAATATTTTTTCTTCTAAACAAGTTTGGGTTTTTTTAACCATTAAGTAGTGTGAATTACTTTACGTTATATCTAAGGGGGAAAAAAAATCACCCAACATTTGTGTCACGTGTAGACTTGAAGAAAATTAGCACAGTGTGAGAGAAACTAATTGCAAAATTTGGTTTGGTGTTTTACATAAGGTTATCTCCCTCCTCCTGCATACCCTTTAGCGTATCGCTGAACGCATTTTATTAAAATATTCTAGCCACCTGTCTATTTGAGCCTGTTTCAGTCATCACCCAAAAATAAAAGCAGTTTTGTACTTCAGAACGCAGGGATTTAGAAATAAGTTTCCACTACTGGTGGCTAATTAAGCAAATGGCTTGCTGTCCCTTTAAAAAAACAACAACAACAAAAAAACCAAGCCAAAACGTAACAACGACAAAAGAAACCACCTCCTTTTTGCCACCCTAACCCCTCCTCCTGTCTCCCCCCAGATACAGACGCAGACACACAGGCTTCCCATCACTGAGTGGTTCAGGCTCCCTGATTAAGGTCATGCCGTTTGTTCATTACTGGCCTGGCTAATGTGATTGAATTGGAACAATACCTTTGAACTCCTTGGCTCTGATCTGCATACTAATTGACTCTCTTGTCCTTGGCAGTGACCTTGACAGGCTTTCCACCACTCTCAGAATGGCTGACCAGTTTCACATCAAAAGTAAAACAAATGCCCCAACCCCAAGACAAGAATTAGCCATTTATGCTACTTTTCTCTGTATTCATGTTTCCTTATATACCATCAGAAAAAGCAAAGTTGCTACTCCCTAGCTCCCCCTGGATGTTTATTAATACTTGAAAATCACAGTGTCACTTTAAAGTACAGAAACAGTGACAGCATTGTTTTGAGAGAGTTCATTGTTGCCATCTAAAACATGTTTTACACAAATTTTCAGGTGGCTTTTCCCTGTTACACAAAAGCTTTGCTGTGTAACTCATGGACCTTTACTCATTGTAATTTTTTTTCAAATAAAAAAAATACTGGTTGTATTCTAAGAAAGCAGCACAAATTAGTTTCCTTTTTACAATTTACATTAGCAGTCTAACAGTCTGGCTTTCAACAGGTTCTATAGTAGTAGGAATGCTATGGTTTCATACACAACAAAACTAAACCATGCAGAACACAGCATCTACAAAATGTCAAGTTTAAGGTAATGAGCTAAGGATTTTATTTTCATATCCCCAAACCTCTCAGACCAACATATTACTCAAGAGAGGCATGACTACTATACAAAAGACATTATTAAACATTACACCAATATTTATGAAAATGACATTCCATAAGAATAGTCTTTTGATGAGAAAGCAGAGATTTCCCTCATTTTCACCTTGAGAGACAAGTGTCATCCTCAGTGAACTTTTATTATTAAAGTAATGAAATAATAATGAAATTAAACTAAAATTAAGTATCATTGAGAAAAAGAGATGGACAGCATGCCCGGAAATGTCTACCAGGCTGTCAGCAAAGATCCCTTTTAGAAAAGATTGGGTTTTTTTTTCTTTAGTATTCATTCTTACTTTAGGCAAAATCTATTGTGAGAAAACAGTTGGAATTTTTAACTCGATAACTCTTTGAGAAGATAGTAAGGAGGCACTAGAGAAGTGCAAAGGGTTTTAGAAACATGAAGGAATTAATATGTATTATAAGCAGGTGAAGTATTATTATGAAACACTAATGATGACCTGAAAATCTATAAAGAGTAAATCAAACCACAAAATTTCTAACACACAGTTTCTAATGCAATTCCCATTTTTATTTTGCTGCAGTAACCAGAGCAGCTGTTTTGCTGTTTTGTCTCAGAACAGAGGTATTCACTATTGAGAAAATTATTTTCAGTTTTCAAGGCAGTAATATCCAAGCACTTGGCCAATATCCAAGTACTTAGGGTAGACCTCACAAATTTGGCACCCAGTTCAAAACTATTCTAGAAATAAGTCACAAATTTCAGATCTCAATCCAAACTTCCCTAAAAATTTGAGGATGGCCTGGATCCAAGATTCCAATAAGAATTCCAATGTTTTCCTACAAAGGAACATGCGGGGCACCATTTCACTTTTATGACCACTTTCATTCAAGACCTAGTACAGGAACAGGCTCTTCATCATCAAGCTTGAGCCTGCACATACCCCTTATTGACAATGCCCTTGCTCTGCTGGTGAAAGCCTTGGGCTAGCTGGAGATACCAGAAAGCTGGCACTGGGATGGTGAAAGCCAAAAAGGCCAAGGTACAGCAGTAATGTCAGGTAAGTCTCCAGAGCATCACAGTTGAGAAGAAGCACGTGCAGATAGTTGGATCTGTGAACAAAGGAAAGCTCCACAGAGTCACACAACCTACACAGGACTGAAGAATACATTTTTAAGGTATTTTGGCGCCTAAAACACACACAGACTGTTACAGGTGTTTTCAAAAGCAATTGGGCCAAATTTCCATTGCTTTCACCTCACTCTGAGGCTCTACAAGCAGCAGCAGCTAAACAGGTGAAGGAAATGTTTATATAAACTACCAATGCTTTTTTCTCACCAAAAATAACACTGGTTATGTAAAAATGTAACATTTCTGCTATTCTGAGACCTTCCTAAAGTGTACTAAAATAAATGCACTATTTCACAAACTACTGAAAAGCAGCCACATCTGTACTAAAATTTTTCAGGTGTCCCTGCAACAAGAGAGCATAGAGTTTTAGAAAGAGTACTCTGTAAGTAAAATTGCATTCTATAAAATAAGGCTCTACTCTTTCACACATATGTATTTTTCATCATAAATTGTCCATCCTTGGTCTTAGGGCTCAAACAAAAACTGCTATGCCCATCACTGTCACTGCTTAATTTTATTTAAGCAGTGAGCACCACCTACTGCAGGGGAAGATTGCAACCTATTTAGTCAGTACATCAAGCACTTCCTATAATAATTTGTTTTCCTAAAGCTGTTATTGCTGAAGTTCTGACCAGAACTATGTATAGCTTTCTTCTTAATTTCTGGCAGAAATTAATTTTTCTTACCTCGTATACTTGATCTATGACTAGTACATTAGAGAAACATTCTCTGACTGGAGTAAGAACCATTCCACTCCTTAAAATAATAAGTTTTAGCACCGAGTTTTATGCACTACAGCATGACAGCTAGACTCAGTTCAGGAAAAGGAAAGGGAAAGCACAGAAAATCTCCATAACTCAGAAGACTGGCAGGGGTTCTGACACCACTTAAATGTTGCTCAGGCATCATCTTCCCTCTGTAGATGAAACCCCCTTACCTGCTCACCTCTTTTTCTGCTCCCTCCCACTACCTGCTCACCTAGTTGCTCCATATCCTGATTCAACAAAAACTATTTCCTTAACCTGCATCAATTTGACTGCTTTGGACTAGCAAGCCGTTCTGTGACTCATTCCAGGAGACCAGAGGAGGCAGTAACTTTCTGCAGGAGTCTGGGTGTGAGCTGAGGGGACGCTTAAGCAGGGAGAAATAAGGGTACCATCTGCAGCCAGAACAGGCTGACTGCAGCACTGAGCTGTTGCCAAGCTATGCCAAGTTACACCGGTTATATAGGTTCCTCAGTCTGTGATGGAAATCCAAGCTCTGTGAGCCCTGGTCCTGCCACCAGTGGCAGGAGAAAGGCAAAGATCCTCAGCAAACAACACACTTGTGAAGATAAGGTAAATAAGATGCTCAGTGAAACACCCTGCTGGGCATTTCAGTAAGATAGCACATGCCTGCACAGTGCAAAGAAGCTGCAATGCATAAGACAATTGATATGTCAGAGGGCTATTAAAAGAACAATACCAATACAACCTAAACACCTGCAAAACAATACAGACCCACGCTTTGAGCCCTCGCTTTTTTTTACTTGCTGCTGACGTGCTGTTGGCAGTGCAAGGCAGAGAAAACTACCACACTACACCCCCCCAGTAATGACCATATTCTTGATTTATTTCAAAACATTTAGCAATTTATGTGCAAACATCTACAACTTATAAAAAAAATAATCTGAAATTTTCTGCATGCCTTTCTGCCCTAGAAGAGTACGAGAAAACAAAAACGTGGCAGCTGTGGAAATGCACAGAGCAAGACACAGAGCAAGTGTGGTGGGAACAAGGTGCAGTAACTAGAAAGAAGAGAACAGAATGCAAGTGAAAAGTATTAATTATTGATAAGGGACAGATAATTACCACACTTCATATCTGCCTACCTGCTATAAGGCCAGAGAAGACATTTCCTACCTGTCTAGTAGTAGAGTGGTGGGCTGCAGTTTGCTCTTTTGGCTCTGAAGGCAGGTTCTCCCTTGCTGGGTGGCACTGTCAGGCAAATTATTCCAGTTTACTGTGACTAGTCTATCAAAATCAGTTAAATAATAATAATGACAGTTGTTATTACTGGCAGACCTGATCAGAATACAGGCTACAACAAAAGTCCAGGACTCAAATGCAACCCTCAGTTGGGTCATTTACTAGAAGGAAGATAAATAAACACCTGAACAGAGTCCATTGTTTTATTTCAGATTAAAACTACTGTCATTGCATCAAATTTTAGCCTGTGCCATTTTGAAACCAATGAGGGAGTAAACACCTAGTGGTATATGTGCAGAACTTAAGGTATACATGACCTGTCACATACAGAATGGGTTAAAAAGCTTAAATGAATTCTGAACATTTAACTTCTGAACAAAGAGTTGGGGCAGCTTTCAGGACTGTTTTTGCTCTTTACCATTTTCATTCCATCACTTACTGTACTGTATGTGTTCACTCTGTAATTTCATATTTAAGAGCACATAGAAGTTGTGTTTCTTACCATTTTATTTCAATCGCCACCTCTTAATGACTACTTCTTTAATTTAATAAAGACTTCTATAGTTACTGTTTAATCTAAAAGATTAATATAAAAACGTGACAACAATCAAACAACAGCAAAGCAGAACCTCAAGGCACAAACTGTATGCTGTTAGTTATCCATGACACACTGTAATGAGAACATTCATAACAAAATCCTTCTTAGTGGCAATGCACCTGTCTTCAGGCTTGCAACATATTTGTTGTATCAGAGCAATCTTGCTAAATGTCAAACTGGTTTGTGTTCCTTTTTGTTTAAAACTGATGTTAAGTTGGTGGGTTGATAGAGATAGCACCAACATAGTTTTCTGAACTGTTTTTTTCCTGATACGGTAGGAAGTGAGCTGTCATTTGAGAGCAGCCAAGAGATTCTGGACCTTTGATGACAGACCTCTGATGTGCCAGAACCTCCAATCAGATCTGAGCCTGCTGATGTCAATGCTCATGAGAAATGCCACGTTCATACCTGAGAAACTGGTGAGCCACTCTGCTACCTGACAGGTAGGTGGCTGCCACAGCAACCCAATGATGATGTCCTCCTGACACCAGGTCCTCCTGACACCATGAACTCAGGCAACCCAGCAGGATTTCTTCGAATTGTAAGAGGACAGCAGGGCCATGTAATCACTTCCTGAGAGTCCTCTGAGGAACCACAGCTTGGCTACACTGACCTCATTGAAACAGCTGAGGAGCCTGAGCCCATCCGGTCTGCAGGACAAGCCAGATCATCTTTATGGAGCTATGCCTGCATGCTTCAGAAAGTCCCACTCTCTTCTTAGTATGTTTGTGTTTCCCTTTCACTGAGTGGAGGCACTGGTTAGTAGTGCAAGACAACCTCTAACTTCACAATTTATAAAAGGTGCCATTTTTTCTAACATTTCTTGCTCCTGTTGGTTCACAAAGGAAGAGACTTAAAGGACCTTATGCCAGGAGGCATCTCTGTGGAGGTTCAATGCTTGCCACTTTGCAAGATCGCCCTGATGAATGAGTTCAGTCATTCCCAGACAAGGGATCGTGACCTCTGGTGACATGAAAGCGACTCAGAAATGCAAAATGCAGCAGCTTTCAGCTGACAGACTGAGGCTGAACAGGAAAGTAGAGTATCATCTTTGCCACTGTTCAGATGCCAGAAAATGGGTCCTAGCAGCTAAATCACTTACCTACCTGCAACAAATGTGCTTTCCTTGAAGCACCTTTTGTGAACATTAACTGCCTAAAGATACATCCTAGACGCTGAAGGCCTGACCTTGTAGTCAGAATCTGAATTTGGAGAATAAAGCAAATCACTTCAAAAATAGACACAATAGGGAGACAATGGAAATAGGAAGCACACTGAGAAACAAGTATCAGATGGGAACACCACTACAACAAACCAAACCAGTTTTCCTGAATTGGGTTAGAGTCTGGCATCCTTTTTCTAGGGATCACCATCCTTCAGCTTGGATGACCAGGACGGTCCTCAGGCAGTGTCTTAAAGATATGCAGCAAAGCTCAGGCAGGCTCATCAACTGAGAGACAAAGCACACATTGTGAGGGCACTTGAGAGAAGCAGAGGCTCCCCCATCCTCCACACTCAACAGAGGCTGAGAAACTACGGCTTTGTGCAGAGAGATGATACCTCCAATAAGGTGATTGGCAGCATCTTGTTTCTGTGAAAGGCAGTAACTCCCAGCTCTTGCTGAGTTTCTAACAGCACGCTTAACTTCTAATTTGGGAAAGAAAAATACCATCTGGCACCTCAACTTTGAAAAGTTGCCAAACCTTGACTTACTCTCTGAATCCTCCCCAGGAAATTATGGGAACTACCTACCAAGAACAGCATTTCAAAGTGTGAACAAGGCTCACATGAGCTGGCTGCATGTAATCTACCACAAAGTGTCTTTAAATAGAAAAATAACTGATTTGGGGCAGTTTAGTCATGCAATTGCCTTAAGAACTTGCTCAACTCTCTGGTTCTGTCTCCAATGGACAATTAATGAACCACAACTGTAAATTCTTGGTGGATTTTCAGAATAAGGAAACAAGTCATCTTTCTAAATTAAGAAATTGGAGGTGACTTAATTTTAGAAGGAAGGCTAACAATGAGTCCTGCAGTGTCACGCTGGATAACAATGGACAACACACATGAACATTCGATTCATGTTTGTGCTCATTAGAGTCTTATTTGTATGTCATTTGGAATAATCTTTTTATGACATAAAATTCTCTCAAAATAAATAGTATCAAAAGAATCCCCTTGAAAGAGGAAAAGACATTCATGTCAAGGAAAATATTTTTATATTGTAGCCAATAAAAAATTAAAAATAAATTTAGGAAAAGGGGGAACTTGGGAGGAGAAATACATAAGAAAAGGGAACATCTGGAAAGAGAAATACAGTTTTTGTTTTTCACCACCTCATTATTTGTAACCAGTGGCATGTAAACTCCATATTATAATACACGATCAATTCAGAGCCTTAATTGTATATGTGTAAGAAAGAAAACATTGGAAATGTTAGAGTATTTTGGTATTTCTGTGTCCTCCAAGACATGCATTAAGTTAAAGCAGCTGCACATCAACTAGGTAGTTTTATACTGAAACAAGCTAATGAACGGCTTTACAAATATTACATGCAAACTGAAAACCATAGCAAGATGCGTTGTACTACCTATGGCAGGGGGGTTGGAACTCTATGATCTTTAAGGTCCCTTCCAACCCAAACTATTCTATGATTCTATACTATAGCCAGATAACATATGATATGTATTCTATAATAATCTTATATATAAAACTCACTGAAGTATTGAACTCATCCCTGTGTTGCTATACTCAAGTAAAATTTCTTTTGAGTTCAAGCATACAGATTCAAGCCATTTATCTTTTTGTCTTGTGCATGTGTCCATGAGAGAAGATGAAAAATATATCTATTTATTCTGTAACAATATGCTGAATAAAGATCAAGTTCACCAATTTTAGAACAATCCATTCCTTTGGTCTAATTGTTCAGTTGCTTTTCCATGGGGACCTATCTTTTTCTGCTCAAGTCTATTCTCTCTGTGATTCAATATATGCACAGTTCTCATTATGCTAACTGGAGCTGTGCACGTAGCTGGACAAAAAATTCACATCCCTCATGCAAAGCCAGATATCACTGTGTTTGCAACACCGAGTCCTGACATGCGGATTTACAGACAGGGAATGCCCTTCACCATCTGCCAAAGTACCAAAATCCCCCATCCCTGTGTCTCAGTTCATTATATTCCCATCCCTCCTGTTTTTCAATCAGGCCGTATAGTTTGCATTTCTAATTCCGGCTCAGGCCAAAGCTCTCATGAAGTCAATGGAAAGATTCCCCATCTTTGACAGTCTCTGGAACACACTGTATTTCCCTTCTCCACTGACATTCCTTCAATGCCACAGGAGACAGTATGATGAAAATCGGCCCCACAGTGTAAACAGTGCTACAGTGTTTCCCTCCATGAAACTTACTCCTTTCTTGCATTGAGTGCAATTATTTGAAGCTCAGTGTGTTCACAGCATGGGTGGCAGCTCAGTTTCACCCAGATTTTATACATGGTAAAGGAAAGACTCACTTAAGAGGTACTTCATACAGTTTCAATTATGAGCAATCATAATTATGAGAATCATAAACATATTCAAGACATTTATATAGTTTGGGAAAATATTTACAGGCTATAAAGGCCAGACTATTTACAGGATGGTCCTACTGAAGACTAATATGCCCAAAGTGGGTCAATCTTCTGGCTATAGGTGATGGCAAAAGGTCAGGAAGTTTTTGAGCTGTGCTGCTAAGTACAGAGGAGACTTGATTTCTCTCCAACACATCCCATCTTCCTTTCTTGTTCTGCTGAGAAAAGAAGCCTGGTGCTCACTGTGTGCATAAGTGAACTTCATCTGTGCTTCAACACAGAGGTGGAGAACTCACAGCCAGGCCTACTCCTGTCTACAGTGGAAAACCACTCCTGCGTTTTCAGTGATTCAACAATGCTCAACTTACCAGCACACTTGCTGAAATACATCATTAAACTGACACATATCCAACATGGGCAGAAAAATATTGATGTAGATAAAAGCCTATGAGAACATAACGCGTCCTGCAGCAGCATTATGAAATGTAACATACAGCCAAAAGTGCAAAAGATTGCATAACTGAACTATTTTTTCACTCCCCACATGTGCAGGATGCTTTTACCAATGGAAAAAAAAGGGTGAAAAAAAAAAAAAAAAGTAAAAAGTTTCTGACTTTCGTTAACCTTCTCTTGTAGTTCAGGTTATTTCTTTAATGCATTTATCTGCTTTAAAATTGTCTCCTTAGCCTCTCAAGGGAAACCAATATAATACACCATCACATTTCTCACAGGAGAAAAAAGAACACTTACTCTTAATAGGTGGCAATTTTGCCAGATGTTATTGACATAGTAAGTGCGAAATTTCAGTGATACTAAATGCAAAGTGCAGCAGATTAAAGAACAATGGAACAAAGTGCAAAATGAAGTTTAAAAAGCAGCAGTGTCAAAGTCAGAGAAAGTGTGAAAAAATTACATTTTAACAACACTATTAAGAACAAGTTTACTAATTACTGTAACTGGCACAAATTTAAAAGTACCTTCCTTAGACTTGGGAAAGTTTCTTAAACTGTGATATTTTTTTCTTGTCAGCATTTCTTCTTTTCTTTATTCCCTGTAGCAGAGACATAACATTACTGGTACTAAAACAATGACACTTGGCACTCTTTGTCTTTCACTTCTTAACCCTTTCTTGCCAAGAAATATTGCTGCAAATCCTGCAATTTGAGCAGGGTAATGAACTACAGAAAATGCTTTGATAACTAATACTGAACAGTTTAAAATAAAGACTTATGGGATTGATTCAGTCATGATTCACAAATTCACAATAATGGAATTTACACACTAGGAGTGACTTCTCATTAAACGTTTGGCAAAACCCTGTTTTGCTGTTACAGAAAAGATCTATACAACATATACAGTCTCCACATATTCGATGATCTGCTAAAATGCAATAATAAAATATTACAACTGAAATGCTCATCTTTGATAAATCAGAGAAGCTCCACTGCTTTCAGTGGCATTACATGCAACTTAAAAAACAGGATTTTCTAGATTTCATTTGGATTCTTTTCTTTATATTGACAAAGAGGACCCATTTCTCAACTGGTAGCTGTACATGGACCTGCACTGAACCCATTGCAACCACTCTGTGTTTGGCTCTCAGCCCTGGTACTGTAGCCCAGACAGTCTTCAGTGAGATTATGGTGGCAGCAGCAGCACAGCGAAGATCTAAATGTGTAACCCTTAAATAATCAATTAAATGCTATCAGAGATATGAATGGCTTTTCTTCTTTGATAATCTGAAATGAAAGCTGATTGTAGCAGTGCTTCAAGCACCTGGGGATGCAGCCATCCACACATCTATTGCAAGGAGCAGCTCTGGTGTGGGAGACATAATCTCATCAGTATTCCTCCTACTTTTTGGAGACCCTGAAGTGCCTCAGATTTCAGAGACATTTCTTGGGCCCAAATCTAACATGTCTAAAATTCTGTGACATCTAAAATTCTATGACTGCAAAAAAATAAATATTTTCATTTTCCAGGATAAATTATCAACATAATTAATTTCCTTTATTTCATTTATTTTCATTATTTCACTTATTTTCATTATTTCACTTATTTTCCTTTATTTCACTTATTTTCATTATTCAACCATTAAATCTACATTGCAAATGGAGAAGTGACTTCAGTGATGAGTACTCAAGATACTTCAATGTAGCCAATTCAGAAAGAAGAGTGATTGGACCTGCAGGCCATAGCACTAGCTGCCGAGGTAACAGCCCAGGGTCCTTGAACAACCCACACCACCACACATCATATCTTAATTAGAGCATCTCATAAGTTACAAATAAAGCAAACACAATCCCAAATACAGCCCCAGTAGTCAATTCTAATCTCCAATTATTGTCCAAGAAAGGGTTTAATTTAAAGTCCATTTGGAAAGAAAAGTAGCCAAGCATCAAGCTTTGCTAAAATACTACTACTTCTCTGTGACAAGGGAAAGTTGACTTTGCACAGGACACCAGTAGCTTCTCCTAATTATGATTCCATTAGTGGATGCTCTTCTAGCATAGCAATGGCTACCCTTCTAATGGAAATCTGATATTATGCAGATGAATATATCTGCACAGCTTTCTTGGGGCTTTTTCCTATAAAGAGCATCCATCATAGTCATCTCTCACTGCTTTTCCACCTCATGACTGCACTCAACTCAATCAAATAATTTGTGAACTAGAAATAAAATTGGTTCAACTTCAAAAATCATGTCCTGTACAATTTGATGCAAGGCCTAAGGTTCTACTCACTTAAGGAAGAAAAGATACAACATGGTAAATGATACATTTGCCAAGGATCTAATTTTTTCTAATAAATGAAACTCAACATATATGAAGTTATACCCTCTGGGTCTTCATAAGAACATAAAGAGAGCCACTGCAACTTTTTTGATGTGTGAGAAAAAGGCAGAGGTGACATTTCTCATAAATGTACTTCTTAAAGCCTCAGAAACCAAGAATAGACAGGAAGGGACTATATCAATGAGTGCAGCAACACAATGAGGGGTAACAGTTTTAGACTGAAAGAAGGTAAATCTCAATTAGACATTAGGAAGAAATTCTTTACTGCGAGAGTGGTGAAACAGGGGAAGAGGTTGCCCAAAGAAGCTGAGGATGCCTTGGAAATGTTCAAGATTGGCATGGATGGGACTTTGAGCAATTTGGACTGGTGGAAGGAGTACCTGCCCAAGGAGGGATATGATACAGTACATTTATGATTAACCAGGTCCCAACAAAATCCTTACAAGGTCCTGTTCTTTGTCCTTGCTCTCTGGCTGGTGACCTTTTAGTCCTCTCTGCAGTTTCTATAGTTATTTCTATTAGCTTTTTCTATAGTTTTAGCATGCCTGTTCTAGATGTAGATCTATGGTCTAAACTAGGCTCTTTATTTCCAGAATTTCAGAACTGTGGTATTATCCTTTTATTTCTTTTTCATTAACTAGCTACAAACAAGATGCACCTTATGTAAAAATAAGAGGTAGTTTTCAGTTTCCCACAATGGCTTTTTTTTAAATTTTGTTTTGGTACGTTTGCCAACCATGACTAATGTTGAACCATGGTGTCAAGAAGGGGGTGGAGGGTCCTTATGTGACTTGATATTTTTGTCTTGACATGTTTGTGCTAAAAGATAGTTCACTGTCTAGGACTTTATCATGTTCAATTATTGCTATCAGCTTGTACATTCAAGAAGTATTCCTAAAAACTACCATTAGAATAATTTGTTCTTCCTCCTTCTTCTAGACTGGCAATAATTGCCCACCCATTCCCTCCCCCCTCCTTTATCTCCTTCTCACCTACTGAGTCCCTTCCAGTTCCCTAGGGGGTCCTCCTCAGAACTACATAAACCTTTGCTATATATATTTTTTACCTCCTACTGCACTGTTAATGGAACTCTTTGATCTCTTGCTAAACTATAGAGGACTTCTTAAGATAATGTTTAATCCTTTGCTGGACTTACAGGTATTCTGTAAGTCAATAAAACTGCCGTTTAAAGTTACAACTCCATAAAGAGCCATCTCTCTATTAAACATTCTATATGAGGGACACTATACAATTTCTTTCTACACTATACTCAGGTTATAGTTCGTCACCTCATTCTTCTGGAAGTGCTTTTCAAACCACTTTGGGGATAGCAGTGTCACACATTCTGACTTCGACATATAATCCTTTTACTTTTGTGACTTTGCAGAGAAACTGTTGGAGTGCCATGAAGATTATCTTAGTTTGTAGCTAATTAGGCAGTTTATAAGCCAATTCAAGCCCAGTCAGAGAGATGAACAATCAGAAGATGTAGATGCATGAGCCTTTGCATAAAATATCAAAGAAAGAGAGATACCAGATCAGATCTGGGAAACACCCTTAATTCAGTAATTCTGCTATTCAGTTGTACACAAATCCATTTAAAAAAAGGTTTCTGGTTTGAGTTCAGCATAGCTCAAAATCATGGAATATCATTCATTCTCATGGAATTGCATCTTGAAGTGACAAACATCTCAACTAAGACTAGCTTTAGAGATGTCTATAGTTTGGTGCTGACACCACAGAACAGCTTCACAGCTTTCCCAAATCTGGACCAAGGGGCTAAAACAATTACCTAAATCTACCTGAAATCTGGTCACTGCTCCAGAGTCAGTCACTACCTGTTTTGTGAAAATTATATTAAGCAGTCTACATTCTTTTCAAAGTCTCAGTCTGACTATCAGCATTCTTCACTAGAAGCAGACAAGACTTCCAGAGAGAGATTGAATGAAACTTTGGGAATAGACACAACCCAATTCCAGTTTCCACCCCTTTGAAAGATATTTGTGATATTTTTCACCTCTCTCACCAATTAAGTTATAGCAGGAAGTCAAGCAAATCACTGAAAATCTGAATAATCACAAAAGCTATTCTGATTTTTCATTTAAAATTCAACAGTAAGCAGTTGAATGAAAGTGCTGCTTTCATTGTGTGCTCTATGTCCTCATAAACCTCAAAGGGTAAAAAGAGAAGGAAAAGTAACAGAGAGATCAGCCTCTTATAGTCTGTTCAAATAATCTGCCCACACATGGGTTAGGTCATCCCAATGACCTTGATACTTCTAGGTTACAACAAGGAGGCAAAACTATTTGAGCCTGCAGAGAACACCAAAAGACTCCGATTTAAGAAATCTATTTTTTAGACCTGTTTGGAAACTAATGTAAAGCTACATTTCATCATACATAGAGGAAACCATCATGTCTCCTGCATTTTGCCAGCATGATATGAGGCGATTAATATACACTAGGAGAAGAGTGTTGTTTTCATGATTATTACACTTGTATATCTTTTACAGTCATTACAGCTTTTATACTTTCCAAGTAAAACCTTCCAACCTATCTTTTCTCCCTGAATTTGCATGAAATTGGCACTTTTTCCTAGAACTCCCCATGAAATTAGCACATTTCTCAAAAGGTCACACAAAATTTTATAATACTGATTTTGCTGCTGTATTGTTTACTGCTACAGGTTGGTCTGAATATCACTTTCCAAAACAGTTATTGACAGGTAATTCCAGTATGGGGAAGTGATAGGCTACAGTAATAGGTAAAATTTGCCTGCAGTTATATGCCTGAATTGACAGGTCCTTAGAAACCTTCCAACAGGTCATTTCTACATTAACTTCTCTGTGATGTCTTGGGGAGGTAAGAACAACTTTGTGGCAAGAGAGAGAATAATTGGGAAGTTTTTCCTGTACTGAAAACATCATAATACTTCACTTGCAATTGACTTGCACGTAAAACTTTGGCTGAATTACTAGTGGAAGTTTAAACTTTGATTAAAGAAGTGGATAAAATTGACCTTTTGAAGCCTTCTTCTTCTATTCTAAACATAATGAAAGCAAGGAGTCTGAGGAGAAAATAGGAAAATGAAACTTGTGCTACAACAAAACCTCCCTCTTTTTGCCATTTGTTGTATCTTTATATGCAAAGTCAAATACCTGCTCCCTTTCTTTCCCTTGTTCTCATTCCCCAATAAAATGCTCTACCTACAGTCTTCTCAGCAAGCTGTCATTCTTCGGTGACTGCACTGAAAAATGCTAACAAAATAGCTTGACCTACCCTCTTCTATTTCTTCAACCAATTTCTCCCTAGGGAAATGAAAACCTGACTAAAATAATATGCTTAAAGCTGACCTGCAGTGGCTGTTCTTGATGATCTCTTGGTAACCTCCTGCTCTTGATTTTCCTTCTTCATGGGTCTTAAATAAGAGACATTACTGCAACCATGGGAGGTTAGGAAACCAAGACTTCTAGTGGTTGTGTAAATCTATACACAGCAAACAAGTCCTTCAAAACACTAACCATTCAGAAGCCATCCAGAATGTGTACTTAACTAAAAATGGGGAAGAAAAATTCATCAAGATAAATACTGAAGTTTGACAGAATGGCTGGGATGAGCTGCAATCTGCTTAGGCCCTCTCCAAAACCACACAGCAATTCACAGACTTGCAAATATTACCAGCAAGAAACAGAGAGAACTTCCAGCTCTCAGAGAAAATAATAAAATGTATTTCCCCCTTTGCTTGTCCTAGAAGCTCAGAAGAGACAAAATCATTCAGCTATAGAAAAAAAACATGAAATTACAGAATTTGTTTTACGGGAACTATTCCAAATAAAATAATGAAGGAGCATTAGGATCACAGAACAGTGGGACTGCACAGAGTTCCTAGTTCTGCTCTTAGAAAATTCCTCGATACCAAAAAAAGAAATCTTACATATAGGAATTACAGAAATAGAAAGGAAACAAGTGACACTACTTTCCAAAAGAAAGAGTTAAATATGTTCATATTCCTGCAATGTGCCTTTCTGTAATCTTGACTATTTTAAAATGTAAAGTTAACCCTTAATTTTCAAATCTTTATAAATGCTTTGATAATTACAAAACAGTCTCCAGTTATAAAAACTGTTGTATACATCTTCATTTCAGCTGAAAGATGTTTCCAGTTAAGTATTTGCATAGTGCCTTGGAACACTGTGATAGGCAGGTCACTCTGGACTAGATAATTTCTGTGAATCACTTTCTAAGTAATGGCACGTCCTCTCAATGGTTAGGGAAAAAAAACAACAAAAATCATATAAACTTCAAAATTTACCTTCCTGATTTTTTGGTCTCTGAAAATTTTTAAAAGTATTTTTTCTTCCAAATTGTGTGAGGAAAATACTGTCAGACCAGACTTCTTCTGACTGACATTTTTGTCAAGACAAATCTTATTCTAACTACCTTTTTTGTTCCAGAGTCTGTCCTGCAATGCTGCTACCCATCAAAAAAGTAGAATGCTGAATCCTTCAAATGCGAATATTTATGGAACAAAACAGAGAAAGTCTTATTGATGCAAAAGACAACTCAGGATAACACAGTATAACCAGCTTTAGTTAGACGGTGTCCTTAAACTTTTTTGGTTTCTGTTTTGGCTTTTAAAATAAAACAGGGCAGCTTACATAGGAAATTAATATAGGATGACAGAAGGAAAAATGAGAAAAAAAGGGAAAAAAGTAGGAAACTGAAGGGGGGGAGGTTGCATTTGAGGCCTATTGGGGAAAAAGCACAATGCAGTGAGCTATAGACTAGAAGTAGGGTTAGTACGTGAAGGTAATAGAATTTGTTAAACAAATTGACATAGTTAGAAAAGAACAGACAAGCTTTCAGGGATGCAAGCCCTTCTTCAGATCTGCAACAGCAGGGAGTACAATGGAACTTTTCAGGTACCAGATCTCTCAATACTCACCCACAGACGATGTCAGAATCCTGACTTGCAGAGGAGGCACAGATTAATGAAAGATGACACCATCTGAATTATTCAAAATACTGACACCAAGTAAGTATTAAGATACCAACCACCAAGATACACTACCAAGCCTCTTAGACAAGGAATCTGCTGGATCTGGAAAAGATAAATTTCAGGGTCTATCCTCATTCCATGGTTAACTCCTCATCTTTCCTTTGACTTTTTCCAGGGTTCTTCTGAGGCACTGATAATGCAAAACAAGCAGCCCTCAGAACTACAGCTGATCCCATAAGCAGGGCAGCATTGTTTTGTTCTTCCATTTTGGTGAGAGGGTGAAAAGTGCTCTCAGCTGGATGGTAGAGAGCAGCCTCAGCCCCTACACCTATCAAACATGCTGCTGGCATTGCCCAGTACTGGAAAGAACATCTGAGCAGAAGTGTAGCAAGTCCAAGAAATGCAATAGATGGGCAATCAGGTACACAAAGGACAGAAGAGACGAGGGGGGTAACACCTCACAACATTTAGCATGCCACAATGTTCCTAGCTTCAGTTTAGAGTGATGGTATTAACACAGAGGTCAGGTATTGCTCTTGTTTCCCACAGACCAAATGTTTTGCCCAATATCCAATACGGTCAGTTATGAATGTATCTATTTGAATACAGTTTGATTATGAAGGCTAGACTTCTCAGCAACTACCAGGGTCAGGGTTTGACACGGTAACTTTTACTGAATTTACTGTGAATAGGGACAATGTCAGTCACCAAAACCCAGAACGAGTAACAACTCTCAAGATGATCCTTCCACTTCACTTCAAACTAAACAGTAACAGCAACATGTTAGAATAACAGGCTGTTCCCCAGGTGCTGGTATTTATTGCAGGAGTTCCTGGAGGACTAGCAGGTCAGGGCCTCTTGTATGTGCTGTTCATGATACCCAGAAAATAACAGTCCCTGTCCCATAAGCTCCAAAACTAGTAAACTGACACAAAGCCTTAAAGATTTAATACACTTTCTATAACAACTTAAAAACCTCCATCACAAGGTGCTAAAAGACATAAATGTTTTCTAATACAGTAATCTGAACAGATTAATACTTCTTGGAGTTTGTCTTCCAAAAGAATTGGTCATTAAGGAGCTGAGAAAAGCTTCTGCCATACATTGCTAATGCAAAAGGTTATGCCAAACGGCAAACATACTGAATAGCAAAGTGGTGGACAAACCTACTGAAAGAGAGTACAGTTCTGTACTTATATATACCTACCCAAAAGATGTATAGTGACTTCTAGATACTTATAGAGAACAGAAATGTTATGTCTGAAAGAGCAATTCCTAGAGAATTCGTAGGAGCAAGGACAACAGGTATTTTTGTCATCTGGGTAAGTCCAACCACTTTCAGAGAAGAAATTGGCCAACATCTGAGTCACATGACTACAAACCCATTAGGACTGTCACATTTCAGAAATGCTATTCTGAGTGCCTCTCAAGCTGACATAATTCACTGTGTATAATAAAACTACAACCTTTTCTTTTGGTCAGGCCCACAGCTCTGACAGGTTCATTGGTATCCCTTTCCTTATTTTTTCTCCCATAAGCAGGCTGTATCCTAATTCTGCCATTTCTTCTTGAATTATGTCTTCAATAGTCAGATGCTTCTTTCTGACTGTACCTCTAAAACACACATTCACTTATCTTCTGCTTTTACCTCAATTACCTCCTTCTCTATAGCTCTTTCTTTCCATCCTCCCACATATTCATATCACCTCTCCCTCTGTACTGTCCTCTACAACTAAGGAACATCTGCCTCACCTTTCAGTCTGATCCAATGTATCTATCCCACACCTTGAATCAATCAATCCCCTGATTATGACATTTAAGCTCCTTCTCCCCATTCCTGAGCTTTGCTCTGCTTATTTATTCAAGTTGCCCCTTACTGCACATCTTCCCCACCACCCTGGCAGCAATTCCAGCTCTGACAGCTGACTCCCCAATTTCTCTGTCAAACTAATAACGACCTCTTCCTTGCTACCCTTTTTTAGCCAAATAGCAAGGCCACTGCCCTTTTTTTCTTTTAAATTCCTTGTCAGTTCTTCTGATGAAATGCCTACATAAAAAAGTGCAGCGAAGGGCTGGAGTTAGAATGGGGATTGTGAGATGATTTTTGTCTAAAGCATTCAGAGAAAAAACTGCAAGTGTCTCCTTTCCTGCATGTCCACTAAAGAGCAAGGTCTGAGCTTGACCATTCTGACTGAAGCAGTATCCCACTGCTTTACAAAAGCTATCAGCCAGGACAAACACCACCTCAGTCTCACATTGCCCCTCAACTTTGAAGCTGAAAGGCTTTTAACTGAGGGCAGAATTTGGCCATTTTCCTTAATTAAATATGATCCTGTCAGAATGCTCTTACATTAGCCTTAGAAAAGGCGAAGAAAAATTAAATTATGGAGAAAGAGTTTAAATCAGGAAAAGTCATTAAAAAGACATCATTAAATATATGGGAATTTAAGCAGCTTTTAACAAAGGATGCAGCTGGAAAGAAAGCCTAACTGTATTTTAAAATCTGACAATTATGTTCTGCTTTATAAATCCTAATCTCTAAAAGACAACACTACTGTGCATTGAGGAAGGCTGGGGAGAATTTTTCATACAAAGTCAATGACAATCCTAAAATTCAAGGACAGATAAGAGGTATGGTTCAGTCTTATGTTTATAAAGTGCTATCCATCCACACTTGCATAATATATTTGTGCAGAATCCTAAATCACCTAATAGTGTGATAAAATGCATGTTGGCCCAAGTGGCAGCATCAGAATGTTGCAGTAAATTAAGCCTGATACAGAAGCACAGCTCTGTATTTATCCATTTGCACAAATACACATTTGCACAAATACACATTTGCACACATACAGCAAACATGGGGCCAAGCTGACAAAACAAAAGCCCTGGTTCTACAAAACTTCCAGCAATGTAAAAGCAAAATGAACTGCAAAACCTGAATCCCACATAACTGCATGCACCATCCTGCAATATTCATACCGAATTTAATTAGAGCAGGTACTTCAGCCCTTGGTGAACATCACATAAAATATAGATTAATATACAGAATCAGAAATTGACTGCTGCCAGCTTTACCTTAATATTGGCATGACAAAATTGAAATTATATGGGCATAACTTTATATACATCTCATCAGACTATCTAACCTCTCTGAGTGTTCGTCCTTAAAAACATTACAGTTTTATTTTTCTAAATAGCTAACATTAGTCTGACTACTATATTGTTTTTTGTAGACAATGAACGGAATATCTGAAGACTATCAAGTTGAATTACTGATTTTCAGTGTTATTTATAACAGTTTTGATGGAAGTCACTGTATTCTCTCTGTTGTGAAACTTACAATGTAATAATTTCCTCTGTTTTCTCTGATTGATAAAAAGACTGCTCTAAGAGTTTCCATGTATCTCCAGCAGCTTTGAAAAGACTATTACTGCAGGATCTGAATATCACCTCAGTGTACTCTATATGTAATAGTAATGTATGCTTTTCTAACAAAAATAGCTGGCTAAGGCCAGCACTTTTTCCTCATTTATTTTATATTGATATATGACAATCTTGATAAGAAAGAGATAGACCTGCCATGTTTATAATGAATCATTTTATAATCAAAGATTGTATATTAACCTGGTCTCTGGCCAATCCAGCACCTGGCTGCCAAGTTCATAATTACACTATTCTATAATGAAGGGTATGAAATAAATTAATTTCATGCCATTTTTGGTCTTACTCTAAAATACGTTTATTAGCTGGCTAGTGTCAGCAACAATTAAAGTTTGCTAATGCAGGTCTTGATTTTCCCTATTTAAATTCTTTTTGATGTCTCTCCGCTCCATATTCTCGAGTCCAATCCATTTTTTATACTTATTTTACATCTTCCTTCTTTGCACAGTGATTTTGTACTTTACAGGCTGTTTTAACTTGTTCTCAAGTGAAAAGTTCAGAATATATATTTTTATCCCAACTCCAACAAGTCTAAAGCTAAAATCATGAGCATGCTTAATAAAAAATTGCATTTGGATTGCTGACTTTTACGGCACATCCAGCTGTAATGATACATTACTTATCAATCCCTCATTTTTAATGTTAGACATGTTATTGTTAAGCTGGCTTGTTCAAGTAATGGATTTACTGATTAGTTCCTGTTTTGGTCTGTAATTGTTCAATGATTTCCTCAATATTAGCTTAACCAAAAAGCTTATATATAATTCTTCGTAATATGCTTGACAGAAATACAGAAGCATTCACGAGAAAATCACAGTTTAAGTTAATCAATAAAGGTTTTATCAAGAGTTTTTATTTATAGCTAATGCAAATGTTAAAAAAAAATGTTACAGCCATTAATTATTAGCAGTTTTTTTAAAAGCACAAAGTAAGAGTTGAATAAATGTACTTTAAGACACTTAAAGCCCAGGCATTCTTTTTAAAATGACTAGCTAAAGAGCCCCTTGGGCTGTCTTTTTACTGCTTTTCAAAGCTCTAATAGCACTTTTTCACCAAAGACACACCCCTTGAATCCTCCGAGAGATACAATAGCATAATTGTTCTTTTAGGTTTTAAGGCCTTGACATATCTGTCACTGAAAGAACAGTGAATAATAATACCAGAACTATTTTATGCAAATTCCACTTAGAGGTTTCAAGATTTTTGTGAGACTGATCTTGCCTCCTTGTTGACAGTTTTATTGTCACATTAGCTTTACATGAGAAAGTGGTAAAGTTTTCTTCTTTGTTAAATAATACCCATTTTAAAATCTTTTAGGTAAAGTTAAAAACAAATAGAAAAACAATGAGATGGAAACATCAATTTGGAAAGGTATCAAAGGAGAAAACAGTAGTCACTTACAAGAATTTCTCTCCCACTGGCTTTCACATTTCAAATTATAACTCATGCTCATTATAATGTGTAATATGTACAAAATGAATATTTACTTGCATATATGTGTATATTTACACACACATATACGGTTATGAATAAAATATACCAGGATATGTATTCTTTGGTTAGTCAATGATGAATGGCTTATATCTCAAGGTCACAAAGCTACCAAATACTTTCTGTGTATATATATGTCCATAGGCAGCTGACTGTATACAAACAAAACAGATGCTAATATGTTGCAGCTACTAGGGTTCAGTTGACAGAGAGGGGATGAGAGAAATACATACATACAATCTTAGATTCTTTCAGGTCAGTTTCACAAAATTTCCTGAGATGTGGAGAGCTAAAGAAGATGCCATCTAAGACACAGTCAAAAATACTGTATAAATAATGTATTAATGAGCGTATCTTAGATGGATCCTAGAGTTTGGCTATTCCAGTGAAAAAGAGTATAGAGTACCAGGTTTCTACAGAATTTGCACATAAATCATTCTGCAACAAGTATTTTTATTTCCTGCTTAACTAAAACCAATTCTGCATATTGCCATACTATCTGCTCTCCAAAACAGGTAAAGAAACAGCTTTAATTTCAGAAGTAATAGTCTTTTAACTTATATTTGAAAGCATCAGCAGAATTTCTCAGACCATGGCTCTAGAACCAGTCCAGTCCCAATCCTTGTAACTCAGGCCTCACTCATTAAAGTGCTCTAGAACAAGAACAAGAATGAGTACAGAATACACATGTTTAAGGAACAAGAGTTGTAGGTGGAGCAACACCTCTCTTTTTTGGGGAAATCCAGTAGGATAGACCAAGGGATCATACTCCATTCATTAGTCACCGCTGCATTTTTGTGTATGAACTCAGAAGTGCAGCCAGCTCACAGGTCAAAATGTTTTACAGGAGAGAATAAAATTTATAGCAGAAAATTTTTGAAGACTTAAAGGATACTGCCCCATGTCAGCCCAGTTTCTGTGGAAACCAACCCCAGACCAAAATACAAACTCCCTGCAGAGCAAGGAAAGGGAAAATGTGTCAGTACAACCCCAATATTTAATCCTGAGATTTTGCATACAATCTAGCCCCAGAGACCACAGACAATCCTTCTAGGGAATGGGAGAGTAGAAGATAGGAACTATGCTATATGGCTCTATATACCACTGTGTCTAAGCATAGAGAGCTCTTCCACATACAGACAGTGGAAAGAAAGCATTCACAAATCCAAGAGATTTATGCCATGCAAGTGTTTTTGCAATGGATTTTCTACTGTTGAAATGTACTTCTCTGCATTTATATCATGCCTCTAATTTGACTGTTTTCAAAGCTTTGTATCAACTTATGTACACTCATCTAATTGCACAGGAGTGAAGAACTACCTAGTACTGGAAGAAAGGTAGGTCTGCTCAAGGGCATACTACAAATCCATGTGCTTATGAAAATAATCCTGGGATAATTAATATTCATGAGGAGAAAACATGACCTCCAATTTTAAGCTCTTACCTGAAAGCACTATTACAGAGTAAACTGCACAGAACTGTATTATAATAAAAAGTTATTTTGCATAAACTTGTGCAAAAACTTCTATGTTTAATATTATATGGATTCATACTATCTTTATACTGAATCCAACTGCATAAGTTCTTAGTACTTAAAATCACGAAAGTCACAAGGCATCAGGTTCAAATACATTCAGTTTTTCCTTAAGTAAAACTTATTACAGAGACACAAATCAGATCCAAATTATACCGGGCTATACCTCATTTGCAAAAATGTACAGATTCTCAGGACTCTACTCTCAGCACTGATTCAAAAAATACCTCTGATCTGCAAAAATTCACTTTTTCATTTGTAAAGCAAAGAATTGAAATTGACCAGACTGTGCATCATTTAGCCCTGGTGGTGAATAGCACCTCTACCAAGCGCCTCTAATACAGCCAAGAGACTTGTAAGAGTAACCATGAGAGAAATGCAACACAGCACTCAGTGAACCCAAAAGATACAACAAGAGACTTCCTATTAAGCGGCAGAATTTTATCAAAAAAACAACTCAAGCAGTTTTTGCTTTACAGATTGGACAAAAACAAAAATTTCTTGAGAATTTTTTTACTCTCCTCACTAAGCTGTTCTTTAAGTAGTTCATATGATTCAGAGGACAGGTACTGAACCCAGATCCCACTGGCTCAAGCTGACCCAGTCTGGACTGCTGGATCCTCCACAGCAGGTCATCTTTTTGGCAGGAACTGTGGGGAAAGAAAAGCTTTCCAAGGCCAGAGAGTGAGCAGTGAGTGGATACCAAAAAGCTGGAGACAAAGTAAGCAGCTACTGGATCTACTGCTAGGGAGAGCAGAACACCTTTTTTATAATAAGAAACAGGGAGAAAGACATGTTTTTTTCTGGATGTGGTGCTATCAAATAGCAGATTAGAGGGTGTCTGGACTTCTGGGTTGCCAGTGGTGTCTGGTGCTACAAGTAACTAAGGGAGATAAGTGAATTCAGCAGAAACCTGGGGACAGGACTCCATCTCAAATCTTACAATGCCGTCCTTCCCATTCTGCCTTTGATCATGAGAACATGTCACATGCTGTGGTCACATTCTATTAATGGAAGAAAGGTGAAATTGGTTTCTGAATGTCTTACATGTAATCAATGGCAATCCTGAATAAGGAATATCACCTTATTCAGGATCACAGGGGATTGATGAAGCAAAGACGCTACTGTGATCTCACCAGCATAAAAGAAATACTGATTGTGTATTTCATGACTTCTTTGAAGAAAACTGCCCAAAAAATGTGGTATGTGAGAGATATAGCAAGGACCAACCTAAGACTCAGGGATCCCAGAGCTAAGAGTTCCATCCTACCATCCCAACTAGAAACAGGAAAACAGAAGTGGCACTGGTGGCAGCCTCAGCATCTTGCACCTCACTGGGGATGGACCAAGGCAAGGCTGGAAGACAGTATCGGCTTGGTGGGACCCATAGCTGGGACAGGATGTGGCTGTAGGGAGCTAGATACTGGCCGTGACCTATTAACTAGTGAGCAGGGACTGGTGGCCCCAGGGGGCTAAAACAGGGCCCTGAGAGAAGGGCAGAGTGAGGGAATCGGAGGGGAAAAGGTTCTAGACAGAGACTCTCAGGCCCAGTAGATGAAAATATTTGAGTTATCTGCTTGGACATTTCAAGAGGAAGCAACCATTGCTAAGCAAAATGTGTGGACTGAATCTTAAACCCCAGCAGGGATATATAGATGAAAATGCAGTAGGCAACTCTTGTTTCGAGTGGTGCATCTGCATGATCCATAAAGAAGTTCTATTAAATTACTACAAATTGTGCATTCAGACAAGAAGTAATATCAAATCCCATACTTCAGGGCTTCATTTGGTCAGGAAAGATTTATTTCTTCTAAATGCACAAGTACTCAGCAGCAGGAGAGAGCTGCCTTGTTCTGAATCAGCACAGACTGGCTATGACAGGAGATAAGCACACTAGGTAATATATATCTAAGGTGAATTTTCATTTACAGATGCCTGGCTGATATAGCTTTCTTGAATAACTCAATCTGGTAGGATAGCAAGTAAGTTTAATTCCCTGAAATTTTATGTGATCATGTAATTTCTTCCAGTTCTTTAACTTTCACTCAGACACAGTGACATGGTGGTCTTTCCAGTTATGTGTTGGTTGACAACATTAGGTCCTAGGGACTGAGGTACCTGATTATAAAATGAATTTCTGGGATGCTCTGAATTAAACCAAATAATAACAACCCAATGCTGCATGAAGGTCCATTGAAACTAGGTCTGAGCCGTGACCTATTAACTAGTGAAATGGTACCTAATTTAGATCTAACTAATTCATGTGAAGTAAGTAATTCCAAACTGATAGCTGATCTAATATTAAATGTTGTCAGGAATTGCCAGTACATTATGATATAAATATGATAAACAAGTTCATCTGTTCCCTGAACTAAAAATGGTATCCTAGAGATACAAGCAGTTTGGGAATTTGTTTGGCTGTAATGCAACTTAAGAAATTATAAATAAAGAAGAGAATAAGTATCATCAGTGTAACTTTAGGAATCATCTCTAAACTGAGATCATTACATCTCCACATATGAAGCTGAAACTTGTCTGTCTGCACAAGCTTATTCTCCTTCATGTCTACATCCAAAAAGGACCTTTCTACAAATCCAGCCTACTGAATAAAACTCATTATTTTAAGACATTTCTATGGACAAAGGTTATGCTTTTCTAAGTTTTATTAATCTCTCTGTCTAAACACCACTATCTTAATAGGTTTGGATCAGAACTGTACTATTACTTGCCTTGTGTTGGTCTCTTCATTGCTTGAAGGCCAAAATCCAACTTCAAGAAAAATAATTTAAGAAAATAATTACACAGATGTATACATAAAAGCATCCTTGACACAAAAATTGTAAATCACAACACTTATTTTCTTTTCTAAGGCATAAAAAGAATAATAATATACAAAAAGTAAAACAAAAAAAAAGGGGGAAACCTGGCATAGTTATCATTCATGTTGATGTCAACAGCCTTACATAGACAGGTAACAGGAAAATACCACCCCAGGGATCCTATTCATGGAGCACAGCAGGGCCCTGTCTGTAATTACTGTGGCCTAGTTATTTCTCAGGGAAAAAAGTCCAGCACCAGATCCTTTTTTTTTTCTTAATAGGTGAAGTTGAACCTAAAGCACTGTAATTTTAATCAAATCTTTCCCATCTGTGTGTAGTGTCTCTGAGAAGTTGAAGATTTAAGTGTATGTTGTAGGGCTTGTTGAATAGTCCCAGCGGGAAGAAAGAGGGCAGAGAGATGGTAATTATGTTACACTTAAAGGTATTTCTGTTGCCAAGGAAAGAGGGGGTTTGTTGGGCTTTTTTTTCTCCTTTCTCTGTCTCTTTTTTTCCCCTTCCCCTAGTGAGGGTTAAGATGATGTTATGGATGGAAAGGAAATGCTACAATGCAATAGAAAGCAAAGCCAGAGTAAGAAAAGGCAATGATAGAGAAGCAGTTTATAATGTGTTCATGAATTGCTTTAAAAGTTTCCAAGAAAGACTGAATTAGTTTGAGGTGGTACTTCCAGTATTGCTTCTTTTCCCCAGTGAAGTCTCTTAATCAGAAAACGCAAGCTCATAGTGTATACCTTGAATATTTCTGATTTCCAGTCTCTCATCCCTCTCCATGAGGCGATTACATAGTTTGCTTCTCAGCTCTGCTCTTGTGCCACTTCAGTCAAATCACACAATTTTGTGATGATGGCAAAATTTAAACAAGAGAAGAATCAGCCTTCTATATCAGATGTTCCAGTCTAGCAACTACTTGGCCATAAAAGAATATTAAGTAAATACGTTCTTTAGCACTTTCCGGGAATGAACAGAAGTTGAGGAACTGACAGCTAATACAAAACGATTATCCAAAGAAGGGCTTGCTCAGCTGTTATAGTTTTAAAACAACAACATGCTTAAAATCAAGCTGCTATATGCTTGTATTCTAAAAACAAGTGCTATCAAAATACCATGTTGTTCCCTTAAGTTAGGGTTTTCTGATTTGATCCGTTGATGCTACATTCACTCGACAGTCCCAGCAGAACAAAGGTGATGTTTAGTGTTCAACTCTTGCTTGTATTTGAGCTGTTTCTTCACACTGATTGAGTTAGGCACAGATCTGTGCAGCTCTATAGCTCATCAAATGCCAGCTCCCATTCCCACGGCATGCTCTATGAGCAACGGGTAGTTGTGTTGATGTAGCAGTTAGTAATAAATAATCAGATCCCTCAAACATACTGTCTAGATAACAGAACCTCTGTTTGTGGTATCACTCTCAAGGAAAGTATGGCAAGTTCCTGTATTTACTGAAAGTGTACAGTTAATTAACAAGTTACTGACTGATCAGCTCCAATACTTCAGATCAAATCATGTGAGTTTATGTTCTATCTCTTTGAGAGGGTACTGTGGAGAATACAGCCGCTGAGCTTCCACAGGTAATGGTCTGGACATGGATTCGTGATTTCAGACCAAAATAAATTGTTGGATAGAAATAACAACATGAACAAGCTGTACATTGCCAAGCAATTGTTTCTCCCAGTCTACAGTTTTCCAAGAGATGCACTCGATGAAGAGACAAGCTCCAGCGGAGGGCAGTCCGTGCTGGGGAAGGAAATCTCGGCAAAAAAGACCGACACGAAGCTCGTTTTCGGGACTTTCGGAAGTCAGAGAAAGCTGCCAGGCCGGGCAGCGCCCCACCAGCTCCGGGAGGCGGTGCCCAGTGAGGGAGCGCGGGGCGGAGCCGCTGCCACCGGCGGCAGCTTCAAACGGGTCGCTCTCTGGCGTTACCAAGGGCGGGGACACGGGTTGTGAGCAGTTACCGATGGTCTCCACCCGGCGGAGGCTGCGCTCCTACTCCCAGGCAGAAAGACTCGGTGTCCCAGAGCAGGGCCGTGTCCCGGGGAGCGGCTGCGGGCGCCGCCGGAGCCTCTCGCTGCTGCCGAGGTGCAGCTCTGAGGGGCCGCTGTGAGCAGGGCAAACATCTGCTCAGCGCGGTAGCGGAGTGAGCTTCGTGAAGAAGTGGAAAGGCTCAGGTCCATCAAAGTGAAGTCGCAGGGGACTGGAAAGGGCAAACACCACACCTCTTTTCAAAAAAGGTATAAAGGAGAATGCCCGGAAGTAATGACCAGTCTCACCTCTGTCAGTGGGAAGATCGTGGAACAGATTCTCTTAGAGGCTATGCTATGGCACATGGAAGACAGGGAGGTGATTCAAAACAGCCAGCATGGCTTCACCAAGTCCTGCCTGACCAACCCAGTGGCTTTCTACAATGGAGTGACTACATCAGCGGACATAAGAAGACTCATGGATATCATCTATCTAGACTTCATCCCAAAAACATCCTTCTCTCTAAGTTGGAGAGATATAGATTTAATGGGTAGGCTGTTTGGTAAATAAGAAACTGGCTGGGTGGTCACATCCAGAATGTGGCTGTCAATGGTTCAATGTCCAGGTGGAGAAGAGTGACAAGGTGTGTCCCTCAGGGATTGGTGCTACTTAGTATCTTCATCAATCCTATAGACGGGCATTGAGCGCACTCTCAGCAAGTTTGCTGATGACACCAAACTGAATGGTTCAGTCAACACACTGGAAGGACAGGATGTCATGCACAGGGACCTGGACAGGCTAGAGAGGTGGACCCATGCAAACCTCATGAAGTTCAACAAGGACACATGCAGAGTTCTGCATTTCATCCAGGACAATCCTCATTACCAGTACAGACTGGGAGGTGATGTCATAGAGAGCAGCTCTGAACAAAAAGACTTGGGAGTATTGGATGAAAAGGTAGACACAAGTCAACAGTTTGCACTTGCAGCCCAGGTGTCCAACTCTATCCTGCATCAGGAAAGAGAGGCGATCAGGTGGCCATCAGGTCAAGAGAGGCGATTCTGGTCCTTTGCTCTCATGAGACCCCATTTGGTGTACTGGTTCCAGCTCTGGAGCTCTCAGCACAAGGACATGAAAGTATAGAAGAAGGTCCAGAGGAAGGCTGTTGTGAGGGCTGGAGCACCTCTCCTGTGAGGACAGGAGAGATGTTCAACCCGGAAAAGGCTCTGGAGAGACCTCATAGCCACCTACCAGTACCTGAAGGGGCTACAGGAAATCTGGGGAGGGACTGCTTCTAAGAGCATGGAGTGACGGGACAGGAGCAGTGGTTTTAAACTAGAGCAGGGAAGGGTTAGCTTAGACATGAGGGTGGTGAGGCACTGGCACAGGTTGTCCAGAGTGGTGGTGGATGCTCCATTCCTGGAGACTTTCAAGGCCAGGCTTAATGAGGCTCTCAGCAGCCCCTCACTTCAGGGAGGTTAGTCTAGATTTGCCTTTGAAGGTCCCTTCCAAGCCTATGTTAAGATCTTCCTCTTGGCCTCACTGAAATGTGGTAAGACAAAATTTAAAAGCACAGACAATCCAAAGAAGCAGACAGAAAATCCTCAAAACTCTTTCCTAATTAGGTGGGAAAGGTGGTAAAAATGTTTAGGTACCAGCTTATCTGTTGCCACAAAAAGCAAAATTATAAGATGGACCCTGATTTCCTAGCTCTAGTCAACCTGTGAAGCCAAAGGATAGATAGGAATTGCCCTGTTACAAAACTATTTTGTTCTCAGATTTTGCACCTACCCTTTCTAAATGTTCCTCACAATTAGCAGAGTTGTTTTTCTATGTCCTCTTGTATGCTCATCAGAATGAACTTCAAGAGGAGATTTTCACACAAAACAAAACTGACACAAATAGGTTGGAAAACTTTCTGATTTAGGCTTTGTTTCAGTTTGGTTTTGGCTTAGTTTATTAGACTCTGACAGTCTAGATCACTATGGCTTAAGAGCCAGAAGAAAGAAATAGCAAATTATCTGCTGCTGTGGCTGGTATCAAACATGGATTTTCTAGATTTGTATCATCCATGGTAAGTTGAACCCTGTCTATAAACTTAGGGATGGTAAAGGCTGGAACCTTTTGATGTTTAATTTAATTTAATGTTGAATAAGGCATAGAGCAGCCTTTTAACTTGGTACATCAGATTAAGATGGGGTTTATTTTCCAACAGATCTTCATAATTATAATAGGAGTCCTATCATGTTGAATCATTTTACAATTAATACAATTGCTACCTGCTGCCTATTTTCATACTGTACATCATGTTCTTCCTACAAGCCCCAAACAATTACAAGCAAACCATATATCTATATCTGAGGGAACAGGATTTCCAAATTGCATTTTAATGCAGTGGATTGCTTCATGAAAACATATAGGCAATCTGGAAGGAAGTTATAGAATGGAAGCAAATATGCATCAAATATAATATTCTCTGCCTAAGTTATGATTCCTGGTTTTCACAGGGCAGGAAATAGATCTCCCACCCTCTGAGTTTCTGTCAGCAATCAACACCATTTGCAACACATGCTGTATAGAGAAAAATTGCATTACAATGATCATTGATCTCTGTTATGACATGTATCTTCATGGCAACAGAGGGGAGAGACAACTCATCACTGAAATAGCCATGTGATGTATCTGTCTTTCCTCATAAGAAGTGTCAGAACAGATATTGGCCCTCATGTACTACCTATTTACAAAACCATTGTTCTTCAGAAAAGTTGCTCATAAAGGTTAAGAAAATTAAAGCCCATAAATATAACTAGAAAATAGCTAAGCTCAACTCTATATTTAAACATTAACATTATTACAGTCATGCTTAGAAGTAAGTGCACATACTAAGTGGAATGTCCAGCAAAATGGTATACCATTGCTTCATCTTTGAAGAAGTTTACTATAGCTGATAATGGGCAAGGCAAGAGTATGCTATCCACAAAGATGATTCCACAGGAACTGCAATAAAGTCTTTATAACATTCTGGTCTGTCACCTATACTACAGAATGATTGTCTTCAAAACTGCTGAGAGGATGGAATTTTGGCCTCCTTTCCTATGGAATAAGATAAATAATTCCCACATGCCTCCCAGACTCTCTTTCTACTACTTCAAACTGCTGACCAACTGCAGTTACATTTTAAAAAGTAAAACTTTTTAAAAGTAATTGAATTTCCAGATGTTTTATGAAAAACAGTGGCTGGAGAAGTCCCTTGTATCTTCCCATAAATAAACTGCAGGGAGAACTCAACCCTTGCTATCCAGCCAGCATCAGCACTCTGTGTGTTTGTAATGCAAGGAAGAACCTGGGACATCACTGTTGTAACACCCAACAAGCACCTTAGGAAACCTGGTCTTGCATGTTCTGCTACTCATTGGATTTTTAAAAAATTAAAACATCTTTTCTGTTGTTCCAATTGTAGTGAGGGCTGCTCTACAATCTCTCTTTGCCTTAAGCAAACTTCTTTTTAAGAACATCAATTCATGTGTTTTATGTCTAGAAGGAAATTTCTAAAAATCTTATCTCATAGATTGACCTGCATAACACAAACCACAGGATTATATCTCGTAGTTCTTTCAAGATGGTTCTCCTTTTCTATGTAAGTGAATTATACTGAATTTATTAAGTTCAAGGAGCAAAAAAGATACAAAGGTGCTGAATTACTCACATCTACTAAGGTCCCTGATCCAGCAAAATCATGTTAATACAGTAAGCAGGTATTTATGTTTTTGAATGGATTTGGACTAAGCTTGTTACAGATGGCTATGGGGCTAAGCAACCAAGTTCTTATCTATAAAATCTTTATGCTTCTACAATCCAGTGACTTGGACCATCAGAATTTCCAGAGACTTTAAGTGTCTATGGAAGATCTACTTCCTTAGTCCTTATTTAAATTTTCTAGTTTAATATTATACATACAAACACATATATAAATATTAATATTTAAGGTAAAGTTTAAATACAACTAGCCACTTTGGAGTACACTTGTGAGAATTTTCCTAGACAAAACAGATATTAAAGTGAACACAACACAGAAGTAACTTTTACCAAGTTAAAGTTGCTTCATACTCCTTAAGAAAAGATGGTAAAGTGCTAACCACCTACACAGTGAAAATAATAATTTTATTCATTTCTGCCCTTCAAAGTAGAACCCAAGTCATTAACCTTTGTAGAAAAAAGAGAGTTTTACCTCTTACCTCAGCAGGATCTTGAGAAAAATATGCCACACTCAACTCAGAGACATACTTTTTTCTAGTCTCTTGAAACCGTTTTTGAATATTGGTTGCACCTTGTCTTGTCTACGCATTGTGATCTGTACCCTTAGCAACAACATGCTGTACCAGGCCACTGTATGTGGAGATAATGAAATGTTTGGGTTAGGAGGCACTGAAGATGTACCTGTGATACTACATTATGTCAGTATGATTCTTCATCTGTGATGTATTATTGGTTAATTAAGGCATGGGAAATAATGTATATGAAAAGATATGTCTTCTTTATTTCCAATGAAATAAAAATTTCAAATCAAAAGCATCTGTCTTTTTTCGTTTCTATGTCAAAATGTAATTGGCTATGGTCGGGGTTTGTTGCCTTTATTACTTTTAATAGCTGTACAGCCACTGATTGCCCAAGCTGATGGTTAATTTAATTTCTGTCAATACAATATTGGGGCTGTCTGCATATTCAGGCCATGATTAACTGCAGCAGAGTCCATAACAGTAGTGTTATTATTACTGCATTTAACTACCTCTCGGGAGAAGACAAATTAAATTATGTTGAAAATGCTGTTGATTATCATTACGGACTTATTTGTAGAGCACAATTACTGATCTGTTGTAAAATAAATCAAATTTTTTATCATCTTGGTATAAATTAAATGTAATGTAGGCAAATGGAGAGTTGTTACTGAAAGAGTTCAGGCAGCTTTGTATAAGTCAACCGAGCACTGAATTAAAATAATAATCACAGATGAACGTGATATTATATTTTAATAACAAGCTACTTCATGACCAAGTGTGCCTCATAGATCATGGGACTTCAACAATAAGAAAAGTCAAACTTAAAATGCTTTATGTGCTGTTGACTTAAACAAAAGGTTGAGGCTTTCATATAAATTGTTTTCTACTGTTTCTTCTACACAAACTGGAAACATAGTTCAAGTAACCAATTTAAGGCACCACTTAAAAAACACAATTACACTAATGGCTTGCATATGATTGTACTTCATCTCTCCTCCTCCATGATATACTCATCTCTGCCATACTGCATTAAGGCTTTATGAAAGATGGGGCTTTAGTGATAAATTCAGTGAAAAACTATGTGCAAGATATTTGCAAACATTTAATTACATTTGACTCTCACTATTATATGCCCCTTATCCTCTACTACTTCAGAAAGAGGCAGGCAGTAACTCATACAGACAAATGTGAGCAGGTGTAATAACTTTTATCCTGTTCTTTCCATAAGTAACCCAGCTTCAGTCAGGTTTCTTCATGCCACCAATAATGCCGGGAAACCAAGAAAGCACAATGCAAAGGAGTCAGAAGTAGAAGATAACCCCACTTTCTCTCCACCTCAGTTAATGGAGATTAGCCTGAATCTTTCTCTTATGGGACCAGTTCAGCTATCATGTCCATTGTGTGTCCATCAGCTTCAGCAAAATTCCAGCAATTAGAATCAATCAGGGATCTGCTTTCACCACTTAAAATCATCCTTGCACACTCTTCTTGCCCTGATCAATCATTCCTCAATGATCTCTGGTGCAAACAAGGCCTTACTAACTACATGTATTCCAGCATTCCTTATGCAGAAAAAAAATCCTTTGGGCATCTATGAACATTTCACTTATAAAAGGAGACACAAAAAAAGCCTCAGAATAAGTCATTTCATTAGAAGTCCACCAACTTAAATTATGGAATTCTACTTTTACCAAAGTATTAATGTTTGGAAAAATTAAACAATCATCCATGAAATCTCTCAGAGATATCTCTTTTCTATTCTCCCCATTTTTTCAGGAGTCACTCACTCATTCCCACAAATGAACTGAAACTGAGCTAAGGGTACTTGAGCTCCCCTTTCCTGACATGCCAGCTCCTCTGAGTTTTTCCTCCCAGCACGCTGAGCTCCTAACTGCATTAGGCATGCTCAGAGCCCCATGGCACTCCCGATATGCTAATCACATCCATTATAACTCTGAAAACTCATATACAGCTCCAGAGTATACAAGCAAATTACGTCTGTAAAGCACCCTTTGGCCTAGCAGAAATATGATGGGCAGTGAGCCACAAGTTCTAGTTGCAGCTCTTCATCTGACGTTAATAATTCTGTGCACCACATAACCCTTATTATGCAGCAAGGCCTCATTAAGAAAGAGACAAAGTATCATTTGCCATATTTTGCAGATGGATTAACTCAGGAGCTGTCATCTGTGGTGCAGCAGGAATCAAACTCCGGGTTTTTAACGGAGCAAACCCAAGTTGCACACACTTCTCCAAGCTGCATCTCAAATCCATCCATTCGGCTGTGCTTGCTGCAGCTACCAAACCACATTTCCACACAAAGCCAGAAACTGAACCAAAAAATTTTGACACTGCTGATAAACCTATGAGCACTGCCATGATTTTTTCATGACACAAGTTTTCTCTTGTTTAAAGACAGGGAAAACATGCTGCAAAATTCCACCTTTCATAAAATGGCAATAAAAGTAATTTAGGGAAGTGTCTTTAATTACAAGATCACAGGACTCAAAAAGTGGAACTGCTCCCTCATATGAAACAAAAGCAGTGAAAATGTTAGTTTGTTCCTTGTGTTTCTATCTCTAGTTTGTTACCTAGATGAGTTGAGATCTGTTCCTCACTCTGCTGTAGGCTTTCTTTGGTCATGGCAAGGTATTGCTATCATATTTCTAACTCTTCTTGCTATTTTTTATACTAAAAATATATCCTTGCATTTCTACTCCCCTTCAGCTTGCTTTTAGTTCGGATCATTTAAAACGAGAATGTGTCTCTCACAAACTATTCACTTAAACCACATATATCAGCATCAGAGCCATCCAAAGAATCCAAACAAAAATGGAATTAAAAAATAAAATCTTTAACCATCAGTTTTACAGCACATTAAATTCTACTGGACGCTTCAGACTGCAGTAAGAAGGAATGCACTCTGCTACATAGAATTTATACTACATTTTCAAGCATGAAACAAAAAGGGTTAACAAAAAGACAAAGCAAGTGTTAGAAAAATCAAAAATCTTACATTTATTTTGAGGAAGAAAAGATATACCACAGAAGGAAAGAGAAAACACGCAGACATAATCTGTGCTTTAAATATTCTCGGAAATCATTATGAAAAAGGGTGATAGACTCTGAATGAAAGGAAGTTGCTAGCAAGCTTTCCATGACATGAGAGGAAAACACTTTTGTTCAGTTTATACTAGCAGCCAAATGGTTTTCAGTTTTCAGTGTAGGATCCACTGCTGACTTCCTTAGTTTCTCTGCTTTAAAAACGAGGACTTGTAGAAAACTAGTCCTTGAAAGCCTTAACAGATCACAGGAAAATAAACAGGATGTATAGTCCTAGGTTTGCAGAAAAGGCAAGACAATCTAAAATAATGTTTATTTTTTAAACCACTCATCCCAAGATGATGCTCTGTATTACAACAGAAGCCAACTGAAACTACACTGAAGTCAAGGGTTTTAAAAACCATTAAAAGTTCCAGTGTGTCTTCAGTTTTACTCCCACCAGCTCCCACAATTTAAACTTCTCAAAACACCAAACTCAAAACAAAACTCACCAAAATCTGCTCATGTGACATTGGCAGAAAAATACATGAAATCACGTATGTAAAAGAAAATTAAATCAATATAGCTAACTTATATTTTCTGAAGGGGTAAGCTGTGAGGCTTGCAGATGCAGGAATACAAAATACATCACTATTAATAATCTACTTGATTAAAGATAACAAATACCCATAAAAAGCAGTCTGCAGTAAATGGTATCAATATGTTCTCTAAAAAATAAATGCTTCAACCAAATTCAATAGCTGTGCTCAATACGGGTGAAATGCACTCTGTGAAGGGGGAGCTGTGAAAGGATCCCAATACAGTAGTGGAAAGCACAGAGCTTATTTGATGTGACACACTCCATTCATCTTCATGAAAGTTTCAAACTCATGAGATACAAACTGATGTCTATTGTCATTTACTGGCAAACTATGAGGTGTAAACACTTCACACAGCTCCCTCACAAGCATGAAGCAGGATGATAGCATTGATGGCACTGATGGATGGTGTCCTTATGGCCAGGGGAAGGAGATTCACATCAGCACTGACACTGTGGGATCTATCAGCTGTCTTTAAAACAAAGCTATAGTACCAGAGCACAGGCAGATAGCAGTGCTAAGGCTTCATTCACTCCTCAGGAACAAAGCCCAGATAGTCTGATGAGTGTTTGTGAGATGCCAACTGTGAAGTTCGTCAATGAACTGTCCTTCAGTATATGATTATGCCTTGTAATTATGTCTTCTATATATGATTACTATATATTCCATATAGATTTAATCATATTACTGTATGATTATGAACTAACTTTCCATATATGCTACAATAAATGGACCTCTCTCAGTACACACATGGGGAAAAAAACTGCTGTCACTGCAAGAATAGTTGCACCTCCATATAAAACATACCTAACAGATTCTTACAGAAATACTTGCATGTGAGAAACGGGCATCACAAGCTTAATTTGGGAAAGAGAGGTAACATTGCTCGGTACCAAAACACTACTCCAGTAGCCAACCAAGTTATTATCCCCATTAACTGTCAAAGCCATCTATCTGCTCTTGTGAAAGCAGAACCATCTAGGAACACTCCCAGAGCTTGTTCAGCCTCAGGACAGACTTTCTGCACAATCTTCATATATCTTTAGAAAAATACATGCAATACCTTTAGCTATCTGCATCAGCCCTTCCTTGGACCTCTGCACACTCACACACAGCTTTCTTAATTATAGTCTAATAGCTTTCTTAATCATTCCAAGTTATAATGAATAGCATCATGGAATAGAAGCAGATGATAATATAATACGTGGCACAGTGACAGAACTCAAAGCAACTGCTAAGGAAAGGTATAATTATCCATATTTCACAGATCTGTAAAATGAGGTGCAGAGGGGCAACATCTTTCCCTGGACACAGGGAAGCTGTGGCAGAGACAAAAGCAGTCATGTCACCTTCACTCCTGTACTATCCTACTGTTTCATGAAATATGGAGTAAATGAGACATTACTATAACATATGCTGTAATCTTCATTCTGAATAAAGCCCAGATCACATTAAAATACTGGATTAAATTCCATATTTTAAAAATATTTCCATCCAGTTCAGTAACAGAGGGACAAGTTGAGCATTTTGTTTTACTGAATCTGATGAGAAATATATGTTTATCATAGTACTCTCTATAGGAGATCCAGGTGCACAAGAGATTTCAGTCTGATGTCAGTAAGTGAGCAGGTTGGGAACAACCACTTTTTTAATAATTTAAACTTAGGTGTTTAATAACAAAGAGCAAAAATTATCTGCAGGAATAAGTCAGTGTCTCTTGTATCAGCACACTTCTTAGCTGGGATGAGACACTTAAGATTTCTACTTCTTAATTCTTCCTATGGAATATTAGCAAATATTTTCACATGGCTGTTAGACTGCATGTACATCCTCCATCCCATAGTTCCAGGCTTCATGTTATAATGAAAATTCTGCTTGAAGTATAAGGAAATTCTGCTTTCTGTATAAGGTAAACCTTATACAAGCCACTCAAATGTCTCCATTTGTCAATAATAAGACTGTTGTAATTCTGCTGGACCAAGAGCTGCATATTCACTTATATGGGGCAGATAAAGTTACTAATGCCTGTAAAACTTGTTTCAAACAGTATTTTGCACCACTTTTAGAAACCAAAAACTTTCCACTTACCCAGTGAAAAATGTACCTGTTCAATCTTGTAAATCAGATACTACCATTATGGCATATTTTGCAAACTACATAGCTAATTTAAAAAAGATTGTCTTTCTTTAAAACACATGGTCTGACCTGAGGCCTACCTTTGCAATTGAAGTATTTTAGACAATTATGTTATTTTTTAAGTGTGTGCTCTGGAAACCTTTTGAATATTCATGCTAGATTAATCTAGCTCATCACAAATTGCAACTGACATATCATTTATATGGCAAGTGCTAAGGAAACACTTAATTCAAATAAAATATTTCCCACCATTATTTCCATAAAGGGGAATATTTTGCTTGCTAATGTCTCCTCATTAATCCAGTTACAAATAATAAAATACCATTGCAAATTTATGTACATTAGCTTCCAAAGTATATCAACAGTGAAGGTGATTTGTTTTGCCAGCACTGTTTTAACCTCGTGATTTGGATAGTTTGTAATTTAAAATTTATTATTTTAAATAATTTATCTAAGCTATTAAAAACAAAACAAAATAACAAACCTTGTACCTAGCAAATCAAAAGAAAGCAAAACGTCTACCTAAGATCAGTTCTGAGTCAAGCATAGGACTTGCTTCAAGAAAATGTTGATGCAGGTCTATTGCTAGGCATCATATCATAGATATAACTTGTAACACTACACGCAAGAAGTCTCAAAGGACTTGATAAAGTCAAATGAACTATATTTTACTAATGACAAATCCAAGCTTCCCAAATTCAATGACATAGTACCACTCTGTCAGGTAGTGACACAGTCAGGAAAGAATCTACACATCTCCAGACTTGCTTTAGAGCTACACACACCACACTTTATCAGCCCTGTATCTGCCTTTATATTAACTGACCTTGATTCTTATTTTTGCTAAATGATAAAAAAAAACAAACACACAAGTTGCCAATAAAAGAAGAAAAAAACCCCCAACCCTCAACAAGCTACAGAATGGCCTCTTCTTACTGTTTTCTGTCAACTAAAACACAAAAGCTAAAACACTTAGAATTGCTATGACTTGTGCATAGAGTATGACACATAGCACAAATCCCAGATATTAATCAGACTCTTGATTCCACAACAGGTTTGTTGTACAAAAAAGAAAAGAAATCACTAGTCAGCAACAACATGTTTTTAACTGACACACATTAGACACAGTTTGTAAGCATGACTGAAATTTCACTCAGAAAGTTGCTGCATTCTCTTACAAAGACAGTGCACATGCTGTATGTGTTCAAAAAGAGCAAACAGTGGAGAAAAAGTATTTGCTATCACACTTATTTGATAGTTTTCCTATGAATTACTATAAAAAAATAAAATCTTGATATATTTTTAAAAATATGGAAGCCTAGATTAAGAGTGTTAATTAAGCTCTGTGTGTTATTACTGCTGATGCTGTTATTGTTATTTACTGATACACAGAAATTCTGAATTCATTCATGATTGATTCTACGAGTTTCTCTAGTTAACATGAAAACATATCAACAGAACAATCTGTTTTTTCAGGGCATACAGGCAAAAATGTCTGTTCTATATACCGAAGCCTTGATTCTCTTCCTGTTAATGCAGAGGCAACAGAACTGAGAGCAGTAGGTTCATGACTCTGACCCAGACCATCAGGCCTCATAGCTGGTTTACTCAGGCAAAAATTTCAGAAAAATCAGTACTTACAATTTTCATATGTTTGTTTTTATTGTAAATTAAAATACTTTTAACATTTCTTCTTGTATTACTCAGAGCAATGAAATCCAAGGGAATACAACTCACAGACATGTTCTGACCAAAATTGAATTATAATTTTCTGGGCAGTTACACTGCAAAGGGCATCCCAACTGCTTTTGCTTTCTCTAAATAAGAATCTAATGCAAACAAACCCATAAAAATCTAAGCAGCAGGAAAGAGAAGCAGCAGGAGAGAAAAGTATTGGAAAGGCAGAATGCAACAGTAGCTTGTCTCCCACAGGAGTGAAGAAGTTGTCTTTGAGGCAGGACATTCATGGACCTGACTTGTGATATCAGCTGAAAGTCCACTCAATGTGAACTTCCAAAGTATTCACCATACCATATTTTGAGCCTCATTCTATTAGTATGCTTTTGAACATAATACCATAAATGATGAAGTACACTGAAATCAATTGATGAAAAATGCTACAGATAGATAGAAATTTTATTGTCAAGGGCACTGAAAATGAGGTTGATTTGCTTTAAATGCAGATACGTGTTCCTAGCTAGTCTAATCGATCCCATACAATACATGCAATTGCAACTTTATATCTTATTATTGTCTCCACAGGGGTTTTGTGGCAACAAGATGCTACACATTACACATTTTGTATGATAACACACAAACACTAAATTATGTTTTTAAAGAACACAAACATGGAAGCCTTAATGGAAAATGGCAGAATCTTTTTCCATGAAACATTTACTGGTAAAGATGCAGTCCAAGGATTCCCTTCCCCTAGAATAGCACAGAAAAATGCCCAACTACCTTTGATTAAAAAAAAAAATTCTCAATTTTTAGTAATTTGCATTAAGCATAAAAGTGTATCAGTCAGTGAACGTATGGGAAAGACTAAATTAGAGAACCCAGCTGAGGAAAGATTCGAAACTGAGAATCTGTTGCAGCAAAATGAGTTCTCAATTTTAAATGCCACATCAGAAAAAAATCGTTACAAAATCTGTTGATTTTTTTTTTAAGCATCTTGCACCAATTCAGAAAAGAACTAGAGGGATGAATAGCTGTAAGAAACTGTTAAATTCCATCACCTTCAATAGGATTCAGGAAAAGGATGTGAAAACATTTAGGTGCTGTGATACCTAAATGACTTCAACAGTCTTATGATTCTTACTTTATGTCGAGAACATCTGTGGTAGAGGGGTAACAGAAATTTTCAAATCCTTACTTATTATCAGTTATGTTTCATAAAGATAAAGCTGTGCTTCATCAAGTCTGAAAAAACAGATGCTGAGGCGGTAGCCTGGCACACCAAGTAAAGAATAATGCAGAGATGCCTAAAATGACATCTCATTGCTGAAATCAGCCAAAGATTTTACAAAAGTAGAGTTGTTAGCACAGAGTAGCTGGTATGGACTTGGTTTGAAGTAGGGCTATTCATTCAGCAACCAACCAGATCTCAAAATGTCCTCTATCTATATTTCCAGCATGACATGTGAAATGTATGCTGTGATACAGTGTCCAATTTCTTTTTAGGAGTGTGTAGAAGAACTAGACAGAAAATTGAAACTTATTACTTCATACCAGAATGGGGACCACTTCTTTTGATTTGCTATTTAAAAAAAAAAAAAAAAGCAGATAAAGCATTAAGTGTCAATATATTATTAAAAGAAAAGAACTGAGAAATCACAGTTAAAGCTGCAGATGAACTTACACTTCAGAACAAAACAGTTCTCTGAATTCAGCTAGCAATAGCCACCAGAAACAAATTTCTTTGCATTCTGCAGTGTGCTTCAGGAAACTATAAAATGTTAAATATCAGCTATGAAACAGAAATAGAACTGTGTGGAACTAATTTATAAAGGATAAGGAATAACAGTTCCTCAGAAAGGACCCTTTCCAATATGAAAGATCAATGGAGATTAAAGGTGCTCTCAAAAGGGAGAAGCAAGGTCATCATTACAGCACGTACCCCAAGATTTTCCTTTCACATTTATCAAGCAAAGGAAAATAAACCAAGTATAGAGCAACACACAAGAGATCATTAGCAACATGATGAAGACAGACCTTCAGTTACTATAGTAGATCTTTTCTTGTATGAAATTAATTTGGTTGACTCTACTGCCAAGAGATGTTTGGGAGGGAGCCAAGAGACTTATGGCAATAAATCAACAGGAAAGAAAATAAACACAAATTACAGATATTGTCAGAAAGTTAGGATTTTGCTAGCTCTCTTTTTGTAACACAAGCTAATTTCTCACAAGTGTTATAGCTTTCAGTAGAAGGGAATATTTCTTTAAAAAATGGCATTCACTGCAAGGACAGTTGAAGATACCCCAGTCAGAATAAGTAGAAAGAGGTAAGTAAATCTTCTCTCTGTTCAATACAGTGTTGAACAAAATAAAATTTAAATAAAGAAATAAACCAAAACAAATCCAACCAACAAACATCAAACCAAAACCAAAACAACAAAACACCGAAACACGAAAGTGAAGAATAATGGGAAGACTGCAATACACAGTTCACTCCATGTTCAACTGACATTTATATTTGAGCACTAATAGCAAGTAAGCTGTGCTTATACTGATCAGTTATCAGAAGCAAAAAGTTCAACAAAAATCCAAGTACTTCAAAGCTACTGGCACAATTTGTACCCTCATTGCAAAAATCATGATAGTGGAAGACCCAAAGACCACTAAAGCCCTCTTTCACATTAAGTATGAAAAAGAAGTAAGGTACATGCATTCATCAGTCACAGCACTTTGTAACAGGTACGTAAGCAGGAATGCAAGTAATTACATGTTGTCTTTTCTAAAAAAGTGTGCTTTTTGTTCAGTCCTAAGAATCCATTCTTCCACAGAATCCACCCTGATGCAGAAGTGTGTACAATTTATAGTATGTTTTATCATGGGGAAAATGGGATATTTTTAAAGGAAAGGATCCCTGTATATATCCAGCTTTTGAAAGATATTACCATCTGATAATATTGCCAAGCTATAAATTAGTATTATTGTAACAAGGCACAATTTCCTCATTTGAGAGAATTTTCTTCCTACACAGCAAACAAAGATCCAAGAACCAAACTACTCATCCTTCTGGGACAACACACAAGCAAATGAAATGGATAAAGTAATAGAGAAATCTTACTTTCCCCTTTTCCTCCCTCCCCTACTCATCTATACACCACACAACAGAGATGAGGTGCTTAGCAGCATGATAAAATGATACTCCAATAGTAGTCACTTTAGGGAACTGACTTTCAGCTTGCAGATAGTCCTAAGGGCTGGCCTTATTGCTTAGGTTGTAGAGTCAGAAAGTTATTTAGCTGTACACATTATGTTCTGAGTGGGCTGAGTGCATGTAATTTATGACTGTTGCACTTTAATGCATATTTAATAAAGCTGCAGACATTTATACACCAAATCAACTGTGTCAATTTTGTTTGCTTTGGGAGGATGGAGATGTCCCATGGCAATGCTGACACTTCTAGTGTGAGATTTAAATTGTAAGACATTTCATTTGAGAGGAGTGCACTTTTAATATACTGTAGCTTGATACAGCAAAAAATAATCAGCAAGGGCCGACTAACAGATACAGATAATAAGAAAAATAGAACAAGTCTTGTAAAGAGTCTCACCTTTTGCTTTCAGACAAAAAGGAGAAAACTAGATGCTGTCTGGCTCAGAAATCCCCATACAACAACCAAAGCTGATGACTAAATTTCATTGCATCTCAGGCTTTAAAGGGAGAAGGGGAGTAGACGGAAAAAATGCAAAATCTTTCCAAACAAGCATTGTCTACAGAAGTTCTGAGCATCATTTCTTTTCTTCAAGAAAGTATCACTCCATAAACGAGGTGCAAACTCACCAACAACTACTCGCAGAAGAGACAAGCTCCAGTCCGTGCTGGGGTAGGGAATCTCGGCAAAATAAGAACCGGCAAGAAGCTCGTTCTGGGGCTTTTGGAAGCCAGTGAAAGCTGCGAAGCCCGGCAGCGCCCCGGCAGCTCCGGGAGGCGGTGCCCAGTGAGGGAGCGCGGGGCGGAGCCGCTGCCACCGGCGGCAGCTTCAAACAGGGCGAGAACTCACCAACGACCTCGCCCCGCCCTCACACACAGAAATGGGGACTTTCAAAGGCAGAAACAAGCGGGAAGGGGGCGATCCCTGGCGTTACTAAGGGCGGGGGCACCAGCTGTGAGCAGTTACCGACGGTCTCCAGCCGGCGGAGGCTGCGCTCCTACCCCCAGGCAGAAAGACTCGGTGTCCCAGAGCAGGGCCCTGTCCCGGGGAGCGGCTGCGGGCGCTGCCGGAGCCTCTCGCTGCTGCCGAGGTGCAGCTCTGAGGGGCCGCTGTGAGCAGGGCAAACATCTGCTCAGCGCGGTGGCGGAGTGAGCTTCGTGAAGAAGTGGAAAGGACCAGCAGAGACGCTGAGGCAGAAATAGACTTTTGGAGCAACAGGCTGCCCACCTTAAAACAAAAACCGGAGCCCCTGTCAGATAGGAGCCAGGATCGGGTTGCCTCGGCATCCTGACCCTTGGCCGGCAGAATATTAAAAGAAAAAGAAAAATGTGACCAGACTGAAGCGTGTTAGAGCAGTGGACGAGCTCCCTCCTGCTCACTTCAGCACCTCCAGTTCCCTTGAACAATAGGTACAAGGTTTTGGCTGTTGAAGGCCCAGCAAATGAAGACGTGAGGGACGAGCATTCCTCACTGACAATGTTTATGCAGTTTGGGAGACCTGTTGCTCCAACAAAAACCTCATCCATGAGGAGAAGAAGATGGGCTGTAGTCATTGGAGTCTCTCTCTGAAGGGCCAGGGGAGGCCCAAAGTGCCAGGCAGAGCCCACTCACAGGGAAGTCTCTGCCTTCCTGGAGCCCAGGTTAGGGATGCATGTGGCCAGGAACCTCCCAAATCTGTTACAGCAGCCCAACTACTGTCCACTACGTATTTTCCAGGTAGATGGAGGGGAGACTGTAACTCATAGGCCCAAGGGGATCAAAAGAGACTTTAGAACCTTGGGAAAGTTATTAAAGGAATCTGGTTCACAGGTTATTTTTTGCTTGCTCCTTCCAACTGAAGGAAATGTCAGTGGAGGAAAAATTCAGTCCAATCAATCAACACATGGGTCCATAGCTGGTGTCACCAACATAATTCTGGATTTTTTGACAATGGGATGGCTTATGCAGCACTGGGAATGTTATCGGGTGTAGGGGCACTTGTTCCAAAGAGGAAATTCAATATCATCAGTGGCAAGTTTGCTGATGACACAAAGCTGGGAGGAGTGGCCTTCTGAGGAAAGGCCAAGGGAACTGGGTCTCTTTATCTTGGAGGAGACTGAGGGGTGACCTCATTAATATTTATAAATATGTAAAGGGTATGTGTCAGGAGGATGGAGCCAGGCTCTTCTCCATGACCACCAATGACAGGACAAGGGGCAGTGAGTTCAGGCTAGAACGCAGAAGGTTCCCCAGAAATATAAGAAAAAACTTTTTCACAGTGAGGGTGACAGAACAGTGGCACAGGCTGCCCAGAGAGGTTGTGGAGTTGTCTTCTCTGGAGACATTCAAAACCTGCCTGGACACCTTCCTATGTGGCCTGCTCCAGCAGGGATTGGACTAGATGATGTCTCGAGGTCCCTTCCAATCTTGACATTCTATGATTCTGTGATAAATAGAAGTAACTTTTCTTCTATATGATTCAGATCGACTGCAGAAGCAACCCAAGTCTCCTGATTGCTGTTCCTGTATTTAGATGCAGAGGTAAATCATTCCAGGTTTTTAATGATATGAGAGGCATGCCTTGCAATATTAATTGCAATTTTAATCTGTGATATTTGTATCCATTACAAGGAAGATATATTTGTATTTCATCTCCTCTTATGCTTTTCAATCAAAATGTTAAGCCAGCTGACTGGATGGTTTACAGGGGCTTGCCTTTTGACTATCTGAACACAGAAGATGTCTTTCAACCATTAATGAAGTTTGCACTGTTATTTGAAGGGTACATCTGGACTGCAGTCCTTGTTCTGACAGTCTCGCATATGGATCTACTTTAGCCAAGCCTCAATAATGCTAAAAGTCTGGAGGTCTGCAAGGCAGATTTTAAAGAGTTCATGCCAAATTTCATACTGCTGCAGCTAAACAGCTATCAGTAGCCAAAACAGATAACTTGAAGATGTGTATGTCAGAGCAGTGATTTCAGGGTAGGCATGTCCTCGGATATCTAAGTTTCACCCACCTTCAATGGTTTGCGTATCCCTGCTGAATTAGGTTGTGTATCTGAGCCTGAAAAATGTGTTCAGAGAATTACTTCTTTCTTCATTGCAGACGTGAACTGCTCTGCTGGGTAATGAGCCAAGTAGTGACACACATACACATATATATGCACTGTATTTGACTGAGAAGCCTAAAATCCAAACTAACCAGCACAGCTGAGAGGTGTTAAGACTGCAAAATCCTTCTTAGAGAGGAATGTACAGAGACAAGTGCAATATATATTCTGAAAGGACTGATGACAAAAAAATATGGTTGTAATTGAAACCATGAACTGTAGCACTCAACAAAAGTGTGCCAGGATACTTCTCCCTTTTTATAAAATATCTAAGACATGTAACCATTTAAATTGGAATTTTCTGTTCTTTAGAGAGTGCTAAGAAAAATGTTTGGGACAAAAAATTTATTCTAGAGAAATTGGTGGGAGTTTTTTCATTGATGTCAATAGACTGAGATATATCTGGTAAGGGTACTTTTCTCCTACATAACTGACTGTTTTTGCACTTGTACTAACAGTGACAATTCACAAGCATAGAATCATAGAATGGTTTGGAAGGGACCTTAATGATCATCTTGTTTCAAGCCCCCTACCGGGGCAGGGACACCTCCCACTAGACCAGGTTGCTCAATGCCTCATCCAGCCTGGCCTTGAACACTTCTAGGGAGGGAGGAACCCTGTCTTTCACTCATGGAATCAAGCCCCTCCGGAGCCCCAGAATTCATTATAAGAAACAAAACTCAAAAAGCAAGTATTTGTGCTAATATGTGTGTGCAAATCGGTAAAAGTGAAATACCCTGCTTTTCTCAAATTTCACATTATATTTCCACTCTTTTTTTTCCAGTTGGTTTTCCAGCTTCTTTATTGTACTGCTTATCAATATTTTTAAAAATGTTCAGTAATTCTGCTGATGCTTCATTTAAACTTGTACTTTTAATTTCTACCACCCCCCTAACAAAATTATAAGGATTTCCATCATTCCACAGCCAGAAAACATATTAATATAAACTAAAAAAGTGCTAGAAAAAAAATTAACCCTGCATGTCATAGTGTTTTCTAGTCTGAGAAGCAAAGAATGTGATCAAAAAGTGAAGTAAGTTTTTCTGGAGACAGGCTATTTTTGTGATAGCTTCTAAGTACAGCACAGTTATGCTATGGGCTGCCTATGCTGATAGCATGATTTATTTGTGCTCATCTGTTGTCACTCTAACCTCTCTGTGGATGATTACAGGAGAAAATCATTTAAGGCTACAAAATGCTACTAAAAGATACTATTCAGTCCAGCAGCTCAAGGGTGTAAAAAACCCTACACTATTTACTGTTTTCTGTTTTCTGTTTTACTTTATATATTTAAATTGGACCTTGGGATGACCATTTATTACACTGCATGTTGTGGGTTCCCAAAAATAAATGACTTTTTGACACAAACTTTTGAGGCTTTCTAAATCCTGCTTCCATGCTGCTTGAGGCTAGAAATTTCATCTAAATATTATTGAATTCCTTCACAACATTAGCATGCAGAGATATTTACAATAACACAGCCATTACAACTCAATCAAAAGCTGATTTCAGCCAGAATTATGCAGAATTAAATCTTGCAGGATTCAAATTATTAAAAATCAGAGACTCAATAAAGTGTGGTCTAGAAATCCCATTTATCAAGGGAGCAGAAATGCTTCTACAGTTACAGAGACTGTTTCTTATATATTCTGCAAGAATTTGCATGCATTTTAAAAGAACTGAGTTTAATTCTCATGGAATTCAAGTAACTATACTATATTCATATGGCAATAGGAGCCAATTCAGAATAATTTCTTTACATTTTCCTTTCTACATTAAACATGTCAAATACATTAGGGTAGGGTTTTTTGTTCCCATGGGGTAGAAAAATGCTAAGCCAAAACACAAGAAATGTATGCATCTTTGCCTTCAATAAAAGCTAAATCAACATACCATTAAAAGTAGTTAGAGTGAATTCAAAGAAACAATTAAAAATAATATTGTTATGCCAGTAATGGTGTACTGAAAGCAGTCTCTCACTTATAGCTGACCAGTGATTGTTTTCAAAATTCAGTATCTTCATTTTGGCCTTTTTCCAACACATCAAATGCAGGCTGGGCAGAGAGTCCTGTTCTCAAAAGTAAGGCATCTCTTCTCTTACCTCTTCCCACCCAAATTCTTCAAATAAAACTTCCCATCATTAATTTCAGGACTTTTCTTTGGCCTATTCAATATGTGATGGAGGGAATTCTGGCACCTGTCTCACTGTGAATTTTTTTCATCACTTGCTTGTTTCCAAACTACAGCACTAAGATTATAATCCACACCTCCAATGCTCACAGGAAAATCCAGAATCTGGCTTGGCCCTTACAATATAAAGGTAAGAAGTAAAAGAAATAGATCTTCAGCCAGAGATCTTGACACTCATTTTTCCCCGATTGAAAATTTGGTTAAAGAATGGTAATTAATATTACCAGTTCCCCTGGTTTTACCCTTTGTCTAGAAATTATATCAACTGTATTTTTATGTTCCATTTTTTTTCATATTAAACAAACGTAAGGAAATAATGTCATATGCAGAAGTCAGCTACACAGTCCAAACAGGCTTTTGATTTTAGAGGTTATTAAAAATTACCAGTGTCAGTGATGAAATACCACAATTGGAATTCTTGTATCATGGCCCATTTTCACAGAAACTGAAAATAGTCTAAATAACTAGAGACTACTTTATATACCAGTACCAACAGAAACTATATTTGTTAGAACAGTAATCTTTAACACAGAGAATTTTCCTAAGGAATTAAAGAACTGAGTTACTTTCTTCCTCAGTCAAGCTACAGAGGATGAAGCCAGCTGATACTAAAAGCTACTGGCTAAAGTGACATCGTAAGGCAGCACGAATAGTCCTGCACACAAGACAAACTAATCATCAACTCACCTTCTTCACCCTCATCTAACTCCTGCCTTTTGCACCAAGGTAAAACACTGTGAATACACACAGGCTGCCCAAGCTCTTTCTGAATCTAGATTTCAGTAGTCATTGTGCTGTTTTTATGGAACCAGTTTCTCTGTCATCACACATTGGCAATGAAACTACTTCAGCTTAACACCACACAAAGATTTGATCTCAGGCCTTCAGCTCTGATGACTAGAGAGGGAGGATTTGGCTCCAATTTCCCATATTCTAACTTTAATTTTATTCTTATTTAAGATTAATTTCAAATTGACCAATAATTCTTTAAGTAAACAGCTTAAAATTAAAAGGAAATCAGCTCAGTCAGCAGTAAGAACAATCCAACAGCTAAACCACCACTAAGAAAAGGTGTTAAAACACCATCTGTAGATGTATTTAAAAAGGGATTATAGGACACACTGAAGATTAGACGATCTAACATCCCTTCTAGATGTAATCTCTATGATTCTATTGTTGAATTGGCTTAACAAAGCACAACCATATTAAAGGCAGTCATAAAGTCCATCAGTGAAAGCTTTCTCTGGCAAAACCATCATGGACTGAACAGAGAACAGTCTTAAATTAGTCACCAATTATTTTAACTTCTACTTAAGTTCCAAAGCCTAAAAATAGGTGTTCTTCACTTTTCCCCTTTTTTAAAAAATTAAGATTACATTTAGATGAACAAGAGGAAAAACATTAGACAGTATTGGCCAAAATTTGGCTTGGATTTAGGATGTAGAACCAGCATTCAAATCAACAGAAGCTATAGGGGTACACCTATAGGCAGAACTGGCCCCAACACAATAATATAAAATTATACAGCAGAAGAGGGTGAAAAACTAAAATAAGGAATTAAGTAATTTAAAAATAGAGATGGCAATTTCTATCAAAATTTGGATGTCTATAATTGCAAATATATTATGCTCTTTGACATGTCCAAAGTAAAGTGATTATTTTCCACTCAGGGAATGTATTTTAGTGTCACTTAAATTTTATGCTTTAACAAACTTCAGAAATGAGCCTTTCCTCAAAGAAAATAAATTGTTTCTTTATATTGAATTTTTTTTGTCACGTCCCAGGAAATTCCTGAATAAAATGGTAAAATTACTACATGGAAATTAGGTGTGCATGTGGTTGCATGTGTGTGTATGTCAGGGAGAGGGTATTATTTTTAAGCAAATAAAAAGCACTATAAAATCTTTAAATCACATTTATGAAATCTAGTACTTTTAACAGACTTCACTGTGGATGGGTAGAAATTTTCATTCACAAATGGTTAGCTGAATTAAGACACATACGCAGATATAATTAACCTTAACTGCAAATATACAAAGTGATTTAATTCAGATATCCTTTATGCAAGCACCAAGTTAACAATAATGCATCAAGAAATCATCTCTAATATTTTTAGTTCCTCACATTTCTTTTACACAAAGGAAATTATCAAATGAAATCTGAAGATTATTCATAAAGAGATGTACATTTTATTGCACCATTTTTCAGATCCAGTGTTCCCCAAAGTGTTTTAGAAACCAATAGCTGTGACATATGTGGACGCTAGAAATGAGTATCATCAAAATTTAGCATCGAAAATTATAGCTGGTTTCAATGATAAAAAGAAAACACTGTCAAGAGGAAGAGAGTTTCAACTTTCAACTCTCAACATGGATGATCAAGAAGGAATATTTTCTCAAAGCAGCCACCAACAGTGGGCTGGAAGGAGCTCAGTCTAAAGGCTGGAAGCTTTTTAACCCTTTAATACTGCTCACATTACAGACTTCAAACAGAGAATGAATGAAAACTATATTAAATTACAGATGAGCCCAGTCTTTTTTTTTGAAGACTGAGGTGTCACCCCTTTCATCCCGGCATAGACATGCTGAACTTCACACAAACCAAACATTTCACAAACTCATTTTGATACATTTCTCTGTATTGCTCAAACAACAGTATTAAACAGTACACTCTTAGTTGGGTTTTACTTCACACACTCTCCCAACAATATGAGTGAAGTGAAAAAAACAGGGAGAGAGTATGAATTTTTGCACAGCACTTACCACAGAAGTTTTTGGCACTATCTAATGTAAACCAGAGATCTAATTCTCATTTAAATTAGTGGGAAACAGGGACTTAGGATCAGATAAAAATATCTTAGCATCATAGTTCATGCTAGTCTATCTCAACTGAATTCCTTCCTGACAGCAAAACATTTTAAAATGGTTCCATACAATTTCTAGTAAATACGTCAAAATTAACAGAAGTAGTGTTAACAGAAAATGAATCAAAGATGAATGAAAATTCAATTGTGTTAGCACGAGTAAACAAAGATTATTCTCTGCTAAAAATGGAATTGATAGAAAAATTATTATATTTCTTAATTTTTAAATATCAAGTATGTTCTTTTTTACCTTGCAGAAGCTGAAATAATTTTGTTTTCTCCCTTTCAAGCTAGCAAGTCTTAGAATCAATCATCAATGCTCCTCTTAACTTTCCCTCCTTTTAGGGACTGTCAAGCCAGCAAGCTCTGCTTACATCTAGCTCTTTCTGTGGGATTTAACCTAGGCCATTTCTAAATGTTACAAAAATTACTTGGTATGATATAATACTTATTTTAATCAAATACAGTTTTTTTCTAATTGTCACTGCTATGGCAAACTCGCAGGGGATGGTCTGACTTGTGTACATTTCTGACAGTGAAATCGGTAACAACAGCTGCTTTGTGCCAGCCAGCGCATGTACCATACCTCTCAAGCCTTGTCATTCACATCTCCCCTAATTACCAAACATCTGCTTTCCGTTTCCATTAACACGGCACTACCAGCTTGTCTAGTTTAATACCAATGACTTTTGACCTCCCCCAAGGAAGGCACTTTCTGTCAAAATTCCCCCAAAAGAAGCCAGCTCTGCACACTAAATTTGTATTTAAAAAAATAAAATTAAATGTAAAAAAAACCAACCAAAAAACAGAACAACAAACCAACAAACAAGCACAAAACACTTCCCAAAGGAAAAGCCTCCTGCAATCAGATAAATAAGATTGAAAGTAATTTTGAAGAAAAGCAAAGACCCTTTGCAGTATGTCTGCAAGAAGCTTAGAATCTTTAAGCCCAGAAACATGAATATTCAGGTATAAGGCACAAAGCCATGGGTTACACGAGAGGTTATAGTAACAGCCTATAGGTTAGGGTGACTGCATATCTGGCCAATATAGCACTCTGATCTGTAATGATATCTGTCCACTAAAATAGAGATCGTAATGGAAGGCCCCAACTGCCTTTATTATTTTTTTTAATTATAGGTTATTATAATGGTGTTAATGTTCACTGGTTAATCCAGGATCCTAAAATTCAAAAGAATTATGGCTCTATAACTTCTAGCAATTCTTTTTCTTTATTCCAGGTTGTGATCTCATAAAAATTTATTCCTATTTGGAAATCAGATGGTACTTAAAATATTTAATAGCTTCATTTTGTTTTCAAGTTACAGTACAATGTAAAAGCACAAGAATAAAAAAGGTTAAAAAAGGGGAATTGTCTTCTTTTAAAGTGACTACAGAATATAACCATTGCCCTCAAAATCACAGAGAAGAGTAGATTTCCATTGCTGCAGTGACATCCTTACCCTGGACAATTATACACAAATTAAGGGAATGTTTTCTCAAATTGAAATCTGTGGGAAAAGGCAGGTTTTACTATAGAAATTCTGATAAGGAGCGTGAAAAAAATCAAGCTGAGTGTCTTCCATTTTCACAGCCATGATCTAACTCATATTTCTTTTTCCACTTCACAGTTTTCCATACAGTTACTTCACAAACTGTGGGGCAAATAACCACAATACAACCAGGCATTAGTTTGCTTCTGTGATCCTGTCCTTAAAATGTCGGTAGTAGGTTCTCTGCCTCTTACAGCACAGCTACTTTCCACTGGGGAAATGGACACTTAGGAGAGATTTCCACCACTGATAACACAATTCTAGAGCACTGTCCTCAAATATGACAGATACTGCATGTTCAAGTTTAATTTTATTAATGAATAGGAAAGATAAATTATATCAAGGGAAGGAAAACCAAAACATAAAATCATTAGCTAGTTATAATTCAACAGCCTGCTATTTTGTCCCTGTAAGAATAAGGATTTCTGTTACTTTGCTACAGGAAATCTGTATTGGTATCAGCTTAGTGTCAGTGGATGTCACCATGGACAATGAAACAAAAGAGAATTAAACAGAGGAGTATTGTTTGGAGGAGGTTCTATGTATTTTGGTTGTTTTTTTAATAAGAAAACAAGGTGACAGGATAAAATGCTGCGAAAATGATGATAAAAACTGTGGGCTTTCAATGTATAGTATCTTTCTAATTGTCAGCCTCCCTGAAGAACCTATCACAGAAAAAACAGTTTAACGAAAGGAGAAAAAATGATCTTTTAATCTCAACAATAAAAGCATTCCAGCCTTTGTATCTGCTGACTTACAAAAAAGTGCTTTCTAACAACAAAAGATGGAGCAGTAATTACATAAATCTCTTCATTCTTGATGAAGACACAATGGAGTATAAGGAAATCAATAGTGTTTCTGCTGTAATTCTTGTTTTTATTATGAGCTGAAAGCAAACTTGTTAGAATTGGATTCTGCTTCTTGTGTGTGTGTGCGAAAAAAAAAAAATTAAGATCCAACAACACCAAAGCAAGAACGTGCAGCTTTTGAAAGCTTTGAAATTCTTTTCCTTCTATAATACTTATAAGACTTACAACACTGTGAAATCTTACATTAGGAAATGGGTATTATAAGAGCAATTTAGCATTTTACATATATCTTGAAAAATTGATAGCAACATAAAAAATACCATTTTAGTGGTTATTCTGCAGACAGCCAGAATGCCTAAAGGTTACCAACAGAATTGAAATCCATGTACTAAGTAAACTAAATGCACCCTGAAGTCAAATGTTTCCACCTTATTTTCAATAAATTGGCTGTAATGATTTTATCCCACAACATAGATTTATAATATATGTTGCTCAAGAATGAGTAATACTGTTGATTTTGCAAAGAAAAGGTGGAAATTATTGCATTTAAAAATAATTAATAGATGGGTCTGCATACCTTTGAATTAAATTAAAAGAAAAATATTTCTTTTTTGTGGAGATGATTGCATTCATATCCTGTTTGGTGTGAAAAGTAGATTCCAAAAAGCTTTTAACTAATTTGTTCAATTTGTTTCAAAGCCAACATGAATAGGCTTGGTGCAAATTCAGATTCATTAAAACTTAATTAATATGCATCATTATGCAAATGAGGTTGCAGTTAATGAGTTCTTAAAAGAAGCTTTCTTTAATTAGTTCAGTTTTAATGGCATCATCATTTATCTGACTTGTTTTTAAAGCCACATGACATACAAAAAGTGACCATCCTCTACAATGTTGCAGTTTTCTGTTTCCTAATTGTGTTTCATCTTAATTCTTTAATGCTGAAAACTTTGAAAAAGTTAAATGTTTTGATGTGCAGTTCTACCGAATATTATTTCAATTAAAAATACACTGTTTTGTTTAGACTAGGGATGTGTCTCTCTCCTTTTTAGTCATTTTTTGTCTCCTATTATCAACTCCCTGTTTTTCAGCATAAACATCCTGCCTTTTCTGTTAGTAATTCTTAAACTCTGGAATGATTCAATCTATGTAATACTAGTGGAGTTCACAAGGTTATATCTATACTGACTGTCCTCTACCGAAATATGATGGTTCATTGAAAAGCAGTAGAACAAGGAGAACCAGAGCATAAACAACAATGTAAAACTAAATAGGACTGGGAAGACAAGAGTAATCTAGTTAGTAATTTCTGTAGTTTCACATCGGGAAGCTTCAAGAAATGTAACAAGTTTTAAAACATCTTTAAATCTACAAAATACTATGTTACATAATTACAATTATGTTTTGACAAGATTTCTTTCAGAATGTAATTCTATGAGAGGAGAAATTATAACTCTTTTACCAAGTTGTCATTTGCAGTACAGCCAAAGAATGATTCTAAAGCACATGAGAGCAGCAGCATCTCTGCAACAAGCTCCACTGACCACCTGCATATGCTGATCATATACTAACCTGAAACTTCTGAGCTTGCTTGTTTGAACGTCACAAACTTTACAGCCTAGGCTTTAGGCAAAGGAAAAACTGCTTGCAGTGACAGTAAACTATTTTTAACAGCTTCTTGAAACAGACATGATCCACTGTAGTGCTGGCCTGCAGCTATGGATTTCAGCTGCAAGTAACTGGAACATTCAAGGCTGATTCCAAAAAAATACACACCTGTAGTTTGCATTTGTTTGCTGCTTAGGTTGTGACAGGCAATCAGACTGATGGTATCAGGAACAACAACCAAATCGGAATTACAAATGCCCTTTAAGTTTTCTTTATTCATGTCTAAAAACCAGAATGAATTTATGTCAACACCAGGACTTCTAATATTCCAGGAGAGTTCTAGATCAGCCTGTTGGCATGTCACACATTAAGGGAAAATGGGGTTCTAGATAGCTACTCTTTCCTGGTTACATCTGCAGAGCTGTTTGCAGGAGCAAGGACAGTTTACCTGACTAGATACTTGAAGGATCAGATAAAAATAATTTTTTTTCCTACACCATCACTTATTGACTGCTGATTTGTAGCTGTACCTGTGAGGGGACAGTTCTTTTTCTAGTACCCTACCAATGACAGTCTCTTTTCCAGGCTGCTCCTCATTCAAAAACAGATCAGTAGAGAAGCTGAAGAGATGGAACAACAATAGGCAAGTGATATCTAGGTCGATTAGTTTTAATGCTTAAGGATGAACCTAGTGAGATGGAATCATGCAGAGAAAGTCACTGGGGAAAAGGCACGAAGGTGATTATAAAAGTTTGGTAGAAGATTCAAAAGAAAAGGAAGAATGTCAGATACAGGCAATAAGCAAGTGTTCACATTACAGAGGCAGATAAAATATAAACAGTATGGGAGGCACCTGAATTTGATTAGCAAGCACTTGAAAAATATTTGGAATTGAAGTAGTTTAAATGACAAAAAGGAGCAGAGATGCAGTTACAACTTGGAGAAGAAGGGTTTTTTTACCACGTATTCAGCTGCAGCTTTCTATCACATCTGGACTTCGAGATCAGCTGCTCTATTTTGACTGTGATTCTCAGAAAGCTGAATAGGCCCATCATAAGAGTCCAACACAGATCTACTCTGTCTTCTGTATCTAGTCTACAGTCTTTCCTCTGTCTTCCATCTCCTGGAATCTGCTGTGATCTTCTGTCACCAATGCTTCATCTTCATGAAGGTCAGGCACTGAAACTGACATTCCACTGCTCTCATCAGCCATTTAAGAGACAAAAAAACCTAGCCAAATGTTTTGAGAGATAAACAGGTACAAAGTACGATTTATAGATGTCTTCCTGGACAAGAATGTGGTTCACTCCACCTCCATAAATGCTCTTCATGGAAGTACACCAAGAAAGGTGTGCAGACATGAGAGGATGCAGCCTGTTCTGTCTTGCCTACCATAACCTCCTCCAACTGAGAAGGATGGAGTTGACAGCTGTGAACTTTGTCAGCTGCAATAACAGAGAAGTCAAACAAGATCAGTGGACAAAATCCAAAAATTTCCAGGTACCAACTGCTACACAGATCATCCATATAGATTCGCTATTGTAAATTTCTCTGTCTGTGCCTTTCTAATAATCAATTGCCAAACACTGATATTAAACAGAAAACATTTTGACAGAGCAAATTCCTCTTCTCTCTTTTATTCTTTTTCTCATATAAATATTACAACTAATTAACATCATTTCTATGAGAGGAATAGAGTTTGTCCGCCCACGAGTTGTTCTATCATTTGAAGCTTGGGTCAAATATCTGAAATGTCATGCTATCATCATTAAATTGATGTTTTAATCCTCCTTAATACATGACATAAATGAGCTGTCAATTACAAGAGGAATATTGACATTTTATTCCTGACATAATTTTCAATGGAAGGAATAAAACACCAATTAAACAACAATTATAAACCAAGGTATGACATGTTATATATTTGACATACAGTATAATAATAATAAAAAAATCATTCCTCACTAATAGAAAGGAGAATAGGAGTTTATTAAGAACATCAATTACTTCTTGTCTTGATTCTTTATGTTTGTACACCTTCATACTTCAGTGGGAGTTATGGCCCGAAAACACAGCTCCAACCTTTGAAGTTAGAAATAGAGGAAAAATACTCAGCTAAATGTTAGTGGAGGCAATGACTGATTTGTGAACTTGGCTCTGGAGAATTCGAAGAGGGATGGAAGTCTTTCAAGCAGGCAGATGGACAGAAAAAAACAGAAGAAGAGATTAAATTAAGACTTTGTGAAAATTACTTCCATTTGCCAGTGCTTCCTGATAATGACTTAACACCTCAGTCTATGCTCACATGTCCAGGAAATGTTCCCTTAGATGCAAGGAAAATGCTGTACCAGCAAATCACACAATTCTAGGGTATCCATCTATGCTGGATTCCCAGCAGAGCACTGGGAAAGGAATCTACCATTAGTACCAGCTGTGTGTATCCCATACAATGGCTCTCTGGTGATTGCAGAGAAAAGGCAAGTGTTAGTTGAACTCAGTTGCATCTTTATTTTAGAGACAGCAAAAGGCTGTAATGTGTCAGGTCCTTCACAACTTCCAATGCCAGCTCATTGTGAGAAAACTTCCTTGTATTAAGCTTGAATGAACTCCATCTTCTTGGAGGACTGACTGCACAATGAGAAAAATCTATGAATCTAGCACAGGTAAAATTGCTGCATCCTCACACATTCTCACAAATTAAAATTATAAGCTTTTTTCTGATGCCAAGATAAGGGAGATTTCAAGAGAAGACTTTATATTTTTACAGAGTAGAAAAATTTTACAGTCCATTATCATTTGCCTTGATAATTACCACCATTGACTGAGACCAGAACTAGGCCTTAATTTTAGCCATCATATAAAGATATTTCCTAAAGGCTTAGATTCTTTAACTATAATAATTACTTATTTTTAAACAGTGGACAACAATAGAGAAGACTACAAACTCAGACCCTACACACTGCATAGAAGATATCAGTAGGAGATATCCTACTCCATTTTTCAGTTTATCTTCTTCAGTAAGTCAGACCTTCATCTACATTTAAAGCAGGAGACAATTCTCACTCGATCTCACCCTCAACTTTTGCATCATTTTCCTCTGGTAGGACAAATGCATTTAACATTCTCTACAATCTTTTTGCTTTTGAAATGGTTCTCTCAGACTACAAAAAAAAGTGTTGAATAGTGACGCCCTTTCTTAGCCTGGATGCTCTCAGGCGATTCTTCTTCTAAAACACCTTTTCTTTGTTTGCCCCTATGCATCCTATTTGTAGTTATTACTTCTCTCACAGCTGACATAGCAGACCAGCCAAGAAATCAAAAATACATTTTTATTTATGAAGCACACAAGAAATCTCTGTTTATCTAGTTGTAAGACACTGTAAGAGGTAAGCAGTAAATAGAAAAGTGAACATAAAACTGATGAGCACTTACCCTCTATTCCCTACTGATGCTTCTACTTAGCCCTGCTTAGCATTTCAATCTATATAAAGTCAATGGGCCATATAACCTTCTCCTATATACACTAACCAATTAACATTATTCTTTAATAGGAAGAAGTTTAGGGAATTCTTTTTATCAGTCTGATTCAAAGTAATATTGTTACTAAACAACAATGGTAAAGGGTGCAAGAAGACACACTTCTATGAAGACAACTAATATCTAACTACTGATATCTAAACTACTTTTCAATAACTTCTTTTCAATAACTGAGCAACAGTTTCTTAATATTAAGTAAATGGTGGAGATTCCTGTTACAACATTTGCAGTAAAATATGTGGTCCTCAAAGTAAAGGGTTACAACAAGGTAGCACAAGATAAAACAGGGATAAGCTAATGCCGACAAGAATGAATCACTTCCAGACTAAGGGGATGGGAGAAGGAGAAGTAGGGTTGCCTGAACATAACCTAAGATAACCTAGTACCAATTAGCATGGTAAGGAACTTTGGGGAGGAGACCTTACTTGCTGATGTCAGATTGCTTTTGAACTGGCCACTAATCTGATCATATGCAGAAGACCATACAATTGAAAGGTGACCAATGGACAAGTTTTGTCTAACTTGTCCTTTGCTGTAAAAAACGGCACAGCTCCTCTCAAGAGATGTACTGGCTTTGTGAATTGTTGTCTGACCCCTACTTTCTGCTCAGAATGCCATTAAATCTTAGAAGGTGGAACTCAACCAGCACACTGAACCGAACCTGAAGCCTGACTGAGGGAAAACAAACACTAAGCCTACAGAACTACCAATGTAATCATTAAAGATTTTTTTAAAGATTCAGTAAGGTATAGGAAAGTGTAAGTATTTCAGTCAGGCCAAAATAAAAAATTACCTTGCCTGTCTGGATTTTTTCTGTATTGGCAATGAAAATAAATTTTTCAAGTCCATCTGTGTTCAGAGCATGTTTATAACTCTTCACTTGCAGTCATTCAAGCACAAAAATAATGCCTGTTTACTTGCAAACCATTTAAAGGGAATAGATTGGCTAGTTCTGGTGTAGAAGTTACGTTTGGGATTTGGAGTGGGTTGGATGACTTTGAGGAAAATACATCTTGTAGAAATCCAGATTCAATTATTTCAGTTGGTACAATCTTTTCAATATTCTTCTCATCTTATTACTGCAATGATAGCACCATGATTTGAAATTGGGCCTTTAATATGACTCATAACCAGGGCTCAATTGATATTACCTTTGCTCATTCCAATATCACTTATTTAGTTACAGTTTTTAAGACTTCATTGTAGAGGCTGTCAGCTACACCATCTTAAAGAAGGACACTGCCTCAACAGCAAGAAAATAACCCAGATTCTTGCAGATCTCAAGCCACACCATCTGTTTATTAAGTATTTCTGGAACCTCATTTTTATTTCATACCAGAGATGCTTCCCTGCACCTGCCCTTCAGAAGCAAATACTTATGTTTCTCAAGATTCTTCCCCGGGGTTCTTCCCACCTGTCTTTACTTTTAAAACAGTAAATGGCAAATGCAGCAACACAAAATAGGTGAGATTTTTCCTCACATGGGAAGGATGCCATGTAAAAAAATGCTCTGTCCATCTTCTCCTTGGCTTCTCGTGTGCAACACAGGCAGCTGCACCAATCATTGAGACATGGAGTGGGAGAGATTATAATGATAATTTAGTATTGGTGAGAGTTGATAGACTGATAATGCCGGAAACTGATTAATCGATTTAATAACACAGCAGAGCAGCTCAGTATTATTAATTCTGACCACTAAATCAGGAATAGGCAGATGAGACATTTTTGGAACAGTTAATAAAGAGGAGAGCCCAGGACCAAATGGCAACAAGGATATAATTTACTGGATTAGCAATGCTGCAGGACACAAGCTGTCCAACATTTCCTTGGAACACAGCACCGAAGAAGCTGGATTTAGATGAAGAGGATAACTAAGGAAAAAGCTCTTTCAAATTTAATTCTGATTAGTTTGATCTGAGTGAAAGTCTGAATATGTGTAGTAATTTGAAAATTCCTATTAAGAGACTGCCATTTGAAAAATAAAGGAAAACCATAAAGTATTAGTAGAAGAATGGAATTCATGAAAGAAGAATCCAGAAACTTGTGAGAATTAGTGGCTAAAATCCAATGGAAATGTGAATAATTTACTACAGAAAAGGAAACAACTGACAAAAAGGCTACCAATTCAGTATTTGAGTTACTGTACCTTTGTCCAAAACCAGCAATATTCAAAGTTTTCATTAACAGATAGGATGATACAATGAAGAATAAATTTATAAAATCTGTGAAGAATGGCAAGAAGGAGCATAAAATTCAAAACAACCTTAGTAAATTAGAAGAAAACAGAACAGAAAGAGGGAGAAATGCCTAATGCAGGGATAAAAAAACCTAAACAAACCATGCAGAAATCTACAGTAATAACTTGCTATGCTAGTACTGCATGCAGCCTTTAGGGAATTACAGTAGATCTCAGACAGAGAATGAACCACTGCTGATACTTTAAGAAATGTCAGTGTCATCCTAGAATTACTACCAGAAAGAGAGAGTTTTCTTCTCAACTAGAAATGGAGTATCCTCAGCATAAATTATGTCCATTTGGGGCACTCTATTTAACCAAGACATAGACCAAATCTGCAAAAGTGTCCAGACCAGCAAGAAGCTTAGAAAACATCTACTATAAATTAAATCTGAGGGGACTGAATATGTTTAGAACAGAGAAAAATGAAGGAGCAGACTGATAAAAGTCTTAATATCTATATATATATATACACGTATACACACTGGTGAGGACAAAATGAGCTCCTTGAGGGGGAAAAAAAAAGGTTATAGAGATTTAAAAAATCTTTCTATGTATAATACTTCAGAAAAAATAACCAAGTTCACTAGGCAAACTACTGTCTTGAAAGTTAGGTAAAGAACTAGCAAGGATGATTATATATACATTTTAAGAGAAGATGTGAACAGATTATGTTAATTAAGAAGGTGCAAGCTTCCCCATATATCCTCTCCATTTTTCTCTTAGAAAATAGATTTGTTTGGGCATTCTCTTCTTTTTTTGATACATTTGAAGGCTATTCTAGAATCTGATCATTTTAACTGTTATGAAGTTTGTTCTCCTAACCACTTGAAATTTCCCAGTTTCCCTTTCTACCAATGCTTCCTTGCAGATATTTAATTTCCTTCTACATTTCTCAACATTATTTCACTCTATATGCAAAACACAGATAAAAAATACTTGTATTAAAATCTTATACAATCAGAAAAAAAAATTACATTCAGAAAACAATGACACACAAAATTTAAACAAGGACATTCAGATAAAATCCTAAAATGGATACAAGGTTTGTGATATTTGAGTAACAAACTATTGAGTGTCAATTTTGGATCTCCAGATGGTTTCTGAGCTTTCTCCTGATTTATGATTTCTGTCAAAGATAAACTCATAGTTGTTCACTACTGACCTGCAGTTCTGTTTTTTATTTATAATTTTTATTTGTGTTCCTTTTCATATATGTGGACATGAGACTGTTTGCAGATAATTATTCAATTTCTCTGGGAGCTTGAGTTACCTGTCTACTGAAATAAGAAAAGTCCATTTCACTTTCCTTCTCATGATGTTAATGGACCCTCTGAGTGTACATAACCATAAGAAAACTCCACAGTCATACTCAAAATACTTTTGAGTCTTTTGTTTTGGTTAAAAATCCTGCCTCCGCAATAACACAAAATTGTAGTGAAGGAGTACAACAGGTTTTTTTCCATATGTTCCTCTCTCTGTTCCAGTGCAGCACCTTGAGAATATCCCTTAATTTCTCCGAGCTGTTTCCAGCTGAGATTGTTGGCCCTGCCAATTAAGCTTGTAAACTCTTGAAAGACAGAGTCTATACAAGTTCATCCTATAGAGCTAATCAGTATCTAGGATGATGAGGCTTCAGTTTTAGTTAAGGCTTTCACATACATTGTTAATAGTAATGTTCTTTGATACTTGATACAAACTTGCCATTAGCTTGTCTGATAATTACTTGATAGTGTGAGAGTGTCAGTTTTGGTATTACATGTTTTTTATTCATTTTTAGGCTTAATAATATTAGCTAAACATTATTAATTGAAATATAATCCTAAGTGCTCACCACTCACATTATAGTGTAAAGATTTAAAAAATAGTTCAACTAAAATACAATTTATGTGAACACAGACAGCTGCATCTAGTAAAAAATTGCAAATAATTTGGATAGGGGGTAATTCTACCAGCCCTCTTCCTTTCATTACAACTCTAAAGTTTCATATTTCTCTGTCATCACACGAAAGTTAAAGGAAGAAACATGGAATTAAACAAAAACTAATTTTAAACTGATAACTACAACTCCATGCCAGAAAAATCCCAGACTCTTTTCTCCTGAAAACAGGAGTTTGGCAGGATTAAAATAAGTTAATTATAAATGCACATGGATAGAAATATACTTAATATCAGATAAAATATTCAGCACCCAATTAAAACAATCAGGATACTTCATCAGACTGCTGGATATGAATCAACTGGAAAGCCTTGTCTAAAGCATAGTGTTAGAATGCCTCAGTTAACATGAGTCAATTAGCAGATTATATATGTTGGCAAAGAGAAGCACATGACCACTTTAGCATGTCCTGAAGGTAAAGTTCAACTTAGATTTCTTCTCTAAACACAAAATTTATGTTGTTGTCTATATGAGGCCTAACAAATTTTGGATCATGCTGCTGTCCTGGCCTTCCTTATAACCTCCACTGATGCATTTGCTGTCAGTTAGAGAGCGAGCATATTGGACCAGAGAGATTTAGAAATACTCAGCCTGGCATCCTGGGTAACAAATCTACAAGAGAGATACTGAGCTGAAGTTCAGGATTTGAGCCAGTCCCATTCAGCATGACCAGTTTTTTCCGGGAGAACTAACTGTGAGTGTTCAGTCATGAATAGCAAATCACTCACTCTGTCACCAGCCAAGTTTGGGATATTCCTCTGAACCTTTACAGCTCTTCTACAAAAAATTTGTCAGTTTTGGGGGACATCACTTGATAATCAGTTTTCTCCCTGAATCACATGGGAATACTCAGCTTCACAATCACTTTTACTCAGTGGTAACTATGGGTTAAGCAATGAGGTGCTCCCACAGTAAAAAGAAATTGCACATGTTTTCATTTGCAAGCTTTTTCTGTGAATATTTTTCTAAAGATATCAAAAAAAAAAAAAAAAGAGAGAGCATGTGTGAGTCAAAAGGTTCATTTACAAGGCTGTCATGGAGACAACATTTTTAAATAACCACAGCTACATCAAATGATAATCATCAAACCAAATAAACTAAATGCCAAAATACTCTGAAAGATAAAAATAAGAGCCAGGTCTCTAAATTACTCTGATTTCTAAGGCTTTACAACATTTCAAAAGGTAAGTCACGTTCTGAGTGTATACTCTTTGTTTTTCATTCTTGAAGAGCAGTGAAGTGGTTTGTGAATCAGGCTTTTAAGACATTTGGCTGTAGCAAAATTGTAATAAAAAATGCATAATATGTACTTAACAAGGAAAGTAACACCTCTGCCATAAATTGGTTCTTTGAAATATTTAAATTAAAAAGTCTAAAGCACACTATGCTTGCATAAAACAGAATTAAACAGTGTGTAACTAAGATACGTGGGTTTCCTCACAGGGATAAATTTAAAATTGGGATTGCTCAAGGAAAGGAAACTTTTTTCATGACAATATCAACATTGTTAGCGGGATTTTCTCCAACACAAATTTTCTTTTGTCATTCTCAGAGATCTTCCTATCCATTGTAATTCGTGGAAATTATCATTAACAATGAAAAATTACTCATTTACTTACACTCCCTTTTGAATAGTGGAGGAATTTCACAGGAAAAAAAAAAGCTTCCTTTAATGAACAGTAAAGTATAATTCTATGGCTTAAAGCCTTGTTCTATTCTCCAAACACAAAACCTTAAAGTCCTTATACTCAATTCCCACTCAGGCATAATTCCCACTCAAGTAAGCTGGCATTTTGCCTGAATAAAATGAGTAACATGATAGGAATTCAGCCATGAGACTGTATCAGTTTATTGCGATATTTCCCCACAGACCACAAGCAAAACTGTACTCTGGATGACAGTAGAAGGCTGCCCAGTGCATATGCAGCTACTGGAATTCTGCCAGTCGGGCAATATCCATTGTATTTGTTTAGAACGGAGCAAGAAACATATTGTGAGAAGCAATCGAAGTAGAAGCCCAGGGCAGAGTCAGTTCTGCAAGCAAGGACATATGTCTTCCTAAGATGCATTTTAATATATTTTGGAGAAGACATTAAACTTAAAATAAGATGCAGAGAAAAGACAGATCTTGAGTTCATGCTGCTACCAACTAATTCTAACTCTGAAATATGTTTATTCACAGCAAAGAGATAACTCAGAAGCATAGAACAGAATCACAGAATTGTTTAGGTTGAAGGGACCTTTGAGATCATCAAGTCCTATCATCAGCCACTGCCAAAACCCACACTAAATGATGTCCCTAAGCACCTTGTTTTCTTGTCTTTTAAATGCCTATAGGGATGACTGTTCCATCACTTTCCTGGAGAGTCTGTTCCAATGCTTGAGCACCCTTTCAGTGAATATTTTTTTCCTGTCTAATCTAAAGCTTCCCTGGAGCAACTTGAGACCATTTTTTCTTATCACTTGTTGCTTGGGAGGAGAATCCCAGCCCTACATCTCTCCAGCTTCCTTTCAAGTAATCATAGAGAGCATAAGGTCTCTCTTCAGCCTCCTTTTCTCCAGACTAAATAACCTCAGTTCTCTCAGATACTTAATATCTGATTTTAAACCCCTAACCATCCTCACCACACTCCTCTCAACTTACTACAGCACCTTAGTGTCTTTCCTATTGTGAGGGACCCTAAACTGAACACAGTGCTCAAGGTGGGGCCTTACCAGTGGTTTTTCACAATTTCTCTATTACTCCTGAATTTGAAATGGACCATGAACCAAAATCTAATAATACATACATTAATGCAAATTCAGAATACCCAGAATACATTATTCCATAGTGGAAGAGGATAAAGCAAAGTAAAAATAGCTGAAAGCAAGTACAATCCCTCCCATCTATATGTGTGTGTCTCTCTTCTATCTTACGGAGTTTGTTCCATTCAGTGACTTTTATGGGGAACCCCTGCATGTTTTGTTTGGAATTCTTCTGTATTTGTCTCAGTTTAGCCTCCTGGAACCTGTGGTTATTAGAACATTACTAAGGAAAGTCCTGATCTAAAATGAGAACCACCTCTATGGGCTATAAATACCACACAATTAACTTCAACCATAAATCTACTACGGAGTGCACCAACCCTCAATATTGACTAACACTTCAGAAGAAAGAATGTATATCAGTAGATATATATTTATTACTGTGCTCATTCTGCTCATCATGTTTATATATCACATATGCAAACAGAATTATTAATAGCTTACTGTCTTCATTCTCTCTATCTTCAGTGGATAATAATAATTCCTCTACATCTTCTGTTGCTCCAAGTCACTTCAATGCATATTCTCAGAAAAAAAAGGCAGTATTTATTAACTTTACAATTAAATGTATATATTACATAGTTTTTCTTAGTGCTATGGTAGTAAAGATTCTGTCTACATTTCCCTTCAAACCCTGCTTTCAGATGTTTGTAACTACAGTGTAAAATATATCACTACTGCACTTGTATCATCAGTTGTTCTGTATTATCCAAGCACAAATGTAGGTCCAACTCCTCTTTTTCACTCCTTCTCCTTTTTGAAAATGTAGATAATAACCTAAGGTAGGAATCTAAATGTGGTTGTTGCAGTTTGTAAGGACCTGCACCTTTGCTCTAGATTTTTACATAAAAATACTGCAAAATGAAATACATATAAACACAGAGAAAAATTATTCCTACAAGTATCCCCAGTGACACAGCAGTCACCAAAGCTCTTAAACATTAAGTTGTAATATTTTTCCTAGCTTAAGTTTGTCCAAGACCCCCACGTTTAAACTTCAGGCATCTCCGTGTTTCTCCTAAAATCTCACCCATTATTCTTTAGCTCCTCCCTTCATGCTAGCCTAAAAATGGGGCTGTGCAGCTGCAAGCTACAAGCACGAGATCCAAGTAGGTGGTCTGTGGTGTATCTATACTGGCCTGCAGAGGCACTTGTTCTTTCCAAATTCATTAAATTGATTCTCTTTCCTCAAATGTTTTCACAGAAAAGCTAGTCTGACCTCTGAGAAAAGATACTAAGCAGCAGTTCCTGGTTAGGAAGTCTTTCCTTTGGTTTTGACTGGCAGCCCCAACTAAGAATGCTTTAAGTGCATTAGAGCGGGGCAGTTGACAAACAAAGCCAAACACACTTTTGGACGAGATGCAGTTTGGATGAAGAACATGATGCAAGAATGGGTTTTGCTGGAGCTCTGAGAATAATCACAATTTTAGTATGATGCATTTTACCTTTAATTACCTGTTCCCTGCCTCTGACCATGCTTTTATATCTTTCTCTGAGGGAGAAAAATCTCCTGAGAGGAAAATGCCACCCTCAGGGTGGCCTCTGTCAAACATATCTCTCAGAACACAAGTATAACTACATATGCATAGATAAATTATGGCCTAAAGAAGAACCAGCAGAATAACTTCAAAACTATTTCAACACAGCTCCTTTCTCTCTCATCTCTCCTAATTTTTATTTTCATTCTGCTAAAGCAGTGCACAAACGTCCTGCTGAGGCAGCACAGAGACCAAGGAAAATCAAAGCCTAGAAAGAATCTGGATAACTTCAAGTATGTTGCTTCCATACCATAGTCTAACTTAGATCACCTTAGAGGCACCACTTTAGCACCTTGAGGCTGTACTGTAATCTGCTAAACTGTCAGTGCACTGCATCCTCCATTTCCCTCACTGGGCTCTTTCTGTCTTTGATACCATCTGGTTTGCAAGGTCATCTTTAGAAGTCCTCATTGTATGATTACCCTTATGTATAGACCTTCTTCCCAAAGAAATGGCAACTTCAGCAGCTCAAAAGTCCCTTCCAGAGCTACTTCAGAATTTCAGACTTAACTATTTGTCCCCCTGTGCTGCACCTGTCAGTGATTTAATGTCAGCTCTCAGATGTTGATGATATTTTTGTTTGATCTATTGTGGCTGGAATCAAATCATTAACCTCAGCTTGTTTTAAAATAAGGCTAATTCCCAGCTCTCAGTCGCTAAGGTAAGTACAGAAATGTGAACACTGCCTTTTCCAAAAAGCAGAGGGCAAATAAAAAGAATTTCAAAGGTATTTCTTTTCTGAGTTTCATGAATTTTGAGTCAAACTCCTGATTTTTGCCAGTGCTTGGACTTGGCAATACTATCTAGCTGAGTAATTTTGTAGTTACGGTTGCATCACAGAGCAGCTGAGATAAGGAGAGATTAGCACTCCCTCAGATTTGCCAATGCAACTGCACATGGAGCTGCCTTCTAATTCCTCTCTGTAAAAATGATAGGGAGTGAGGTGCCTAAAACACAGCCATTTTTGACTAATGTAATTTTAGGATATATTAAAAAAAAAATTCAACTAATACAATGGACTGAAGTAGTTGTAACTTTTGTTGTGGGAGCTGTGGCAGACAGGTGGAGGAGAGGCAGAGGTGATCATCTCCTCAGCCAGCTCAGCTACATCCAGGACACAGTGCTGAAGATCGTTGATTTTAAGTCAGAGAACATGGGGAGAATGAAAAAGAATTGACTGTCAGGGCAAGTACCGATATTATAGAAAACATCTCACATAACAAATTTTGTCCTAACTTGCAATACAAATTTAAAAGTTTTATGTAGTTATTTTTACTTTTAATTATTAATGTTATATTACAGCATTAGTAACTACTTTGCAGTTACAAACAACTTTGAAAGTATTTTAATGCTTTCACATGCCAAACAATGCAGATTGTTCTAGGAGCTATGTCCACTCAAATTTTTTTCCAGACATTAAGCATGGTTAATATTAATTTAACATTAAAGATGGAATTCACAATGGGATTCTCTGTTATTACTTAAAAAGGAATGTTTAAACACATATGTCTCCAAAACTGATCTTATAAATGGAAATCAGAAGTTAAAAATTTCACCCAAATTTTCAGACTATTGGTCCTTTCACACATCACCTGGCAGCAAGAATGTGCATAGTCAAAAGTCATCTATAAATCTGGGTTTGTTTAAAAAATATACCTGGCTTCTCCAGCACCTTGATTGTTGAGTGACTAACAAGTCCAGGTCTGATCTCAGACACACAACCAGTTGTCCAGAAAAAACCTTTTCTGGTGTTTATGGAATTTCACACAAACGTGGCCATGGTCAGAGTCCCAGTTTTCTATAATAGAGATGAATACTTTTGGAAGTTGAAGGCAAGGAGAGAGGGAGGAAAATAAAACCAGAAAGTAGTAACACCATATTAAAATTTCATTTAAAATACTGCTTTGAAAGATGTAACTGTATATGTAGACAGAGAAAATTGTTTTACTGTATTTAACTTCATTGCTAATAAGAGATATTTTCACCACAGATTTTTATACAGAGCAGAATCAGACTGCTCTGCAGCTGCGTGCCCAGCCCTCTGGAAAACATGTTTTCCATGGAATTTGCCACCTTGAACCACTTTATTGAAAAAAAAAAAAAAAAGAAAAAAAATCAAACGGATTTGTTATAACAGGGCTTTAAAACAGTTTTTGCCAAAAGTGTTAATGTGTCATTAAAGCTGCCAAACTGCACAAAGCATACAGAGATTCTTGCTGGAGTTTATAGAATCTGACAGAAGAATGTTAAAGAAAACAGAGTGCATGTATGAAGAGTGACAGCTGATTATTTTTACATATTTTTTCAAAGTATCAATAAATCCATCTGAAACTTCATGGGCCTGAGATGTAAGAACAGCAAACCACAAATTAGAATTTAGTTTCATTTTCCCTCTACGTAGTTTTCTCCCAGCCCTCAGAGAAATTTAAACAGAATATATGCCCCAAATGAACTTTTAATAATCTACCAAATTTCCGCTGTCTGGAAGGCCTAAAAAGTTGTTCTCAAAACAAAATTATATATTCACTTCACCAGACACCTAGAACTATTTAAACCTCATTTCTAGCTGAACAGTTCAGTGGCATAATTTTAAAAAATAATGTTTGATCCACCACAGAACTTATGCTCCTTCAGTTTGCTGCTGAAGAAGCAAATCCTGCCTTGATCCACAGCCTGAGAAGCGCAAAGTTCAGAGACCACCTATGCATACAATCATAAGTGAGGCTGGTGATATAAGGTAATATATCATACAAAGCTAGTTATAAAATCTTGCCAAATTGTAGTCATTTGGGTTAAATTATATTCTTTATTTTCCATCTGCTTCATAAAGTGAATCATTTGAGACAGGGGTTTTCTTTGGTCACTGGTGCACCTTCTGATACTACTGTGTGGAATTTTTTCTACATTTTATCGCTTATTAAGCCTTTAATATAAATGTATTTAGAACATGCTCAACAAGGTCTTGTTGAGAGGTCAGCAGGACCCTAAATATTTTGATTGTAGAACCTCTAAAGACCATTTCAGTCCTGTGGTCAAGTTGTCTTCACTAGTGACTGCAAGAAATGGTTATGGGCACAAAAGACACTGATGGAGACTTGCATCCGGCTTTCTCATGCTTTAACTAGATCCCAGCTACTTCCAAGAACTGGCTCAAAATGTGAGCAAGGTCAGGACCACTGGTTCAGGGAAAAGGAAAAAGCTGCTGCTGAGATCATGCCTCCCCCACAGCGCTCTCCCCTCCAGTGGCAGTAGCAAGCTTGACTGTCCTGACATCTCTCCCAGCTCTACCTCTTACTGTTACTCCTCCCGACAAAAGAAAATGCCCAGCTGAGACTGTAGACCTTTATCCCTTTAAATTTTGCCTACAGAACTGGAAGGCTTTGAAGTGGCTCGGAACACAAAGCTGGCTCCGGGTCTCTCTCTCCTGTGTTCTCAATGGGCTGCATGCCTTGCAGCCTGCAGGAAAATTCAAACACAGTCGATTCAAATACAGTCTGAACAAATGCTAAACCTACTGGAAGACCAAGAGAGAGTCTATGAAATAATCCAGCATTAGTTAAAATTGCGACTGGAGGCTGCTAAGGAGGCAGAAGAACACAAGGAGCAAGTTCAAAATAAATAAAGCCTTTCCTTGAGACATTCTGAAGACATTCCTCACTGCCCAGTAATAACTTACACTTGGAACACCAATGAAAAGTAGGAGGTGTATTCTTGTTGTAAGAATGAGATCCTAGGATGCAGCTGAAAATACTTTTGCCAAGATCTATGCTCCCTGTATAAGCAAAAATGGCTAGAGGATCTGGACACACGTAAACGGCTAAATTTAATTTTTGAAAACTTACTTTTCCATTGCAATCAATCTGGTGCTTTGTGCATCTCATCCCAAAACTGAAATGTAAAAAAAAAAATAAAAGAAAAAACCCTCCTTGCTCATCTGCTACCTGAATTCAAGAGAGACCTTTCCAGTCACCTTAACTTCCCTTAGTGCATTGAGGGTTCTCAACTTGCAATTGCCAAATTTCTCCAGTCTGCAAAGGTCAGTGCCACGGATCAACTGGAATCCAAAAGTAAAGAACATCCTGCAGAATTCTTCCAGTAGACTTGACCTAGTTCACTAGCCAAGCAATGTAAGGATATATTTTCTGATAATCTTAATTCACTATTTAAGTGGAGAATATAATGACCAGAGTCTCCAGTGTAATTCAACTCAGAGCACAAAATTCCATGACAAAATAAATATATCAAAAAGAAAATCTGTATTAAATTAGCAACATGCTAGAAGGAAAAGATTTCCTCTTCCTTATTAAAAAGTTGCTATGTATTATACTTCCTTAGAGCTTGATATTTAAAGATAGTCGTGCTCTGGGTTTTTTTTGTTTCCAATAACATCTCAGCCACAATTACTTAATAAATTATAAATCACAATGTAGGTTTTATGTAAATCTATTTTTGTGTTCAAGCACAGGATTACTATTTGTGTATGCAAATGAACAGAGGATATGTTCAAAAAGGTCATGGTTCAATTCGTTGCAAACTTTAAAATCCTTCATTGTGTTAACAGCTGAATATGACACTGATCTCTTCTCTTTTCATCCCCCTTAACAATTAATAACTTGTTTTAAATGCACCTGTTGCTAACATCCAATTTCTGTTTAGTGCAGCTTCACAGCAAATATGGTCATGTGTCAGTGTATAGTTCCTGCTTGATGTTGCATATAATTCTTCTAATATTCTGAATGGCATGTGCTAATTATTTTAGCACAATAGCTCATCTTATGGAGCTGTAAGGCTGTAAAAGAAGGGTGGTAATTACTTCAGATGGGAATGTCTATTTTTTTTTGTAAAAAACCAAAGTGTGGGAGGAAAAAAAATTAAATAAAATAAAAAGGGAGGAGAGACTGAGCTACAGCCTATGAGCAATGAAAATCATTTGAAGGGTTAATATTTTGAAGTTTTTATTATTTGTAAGGCTAGAACTTAAGATTAAAATGCAGATAGAAATCTACAGCAGTTCCTGAGTGCTGTACTAAGTGGCCAGTTTCTTTACTTCACTACTTGCCACACAGCTGATAAGAGTAAGTTCTTAACCTACCCTTCTCTTCAACATTGATTACAAGCTCTTACCTATATACTTTATGCAGAGGGGACATTTGACAGATGTTTAAAACAGTAAAAAAATATCTATGCACAGATAAAGCAGATTAAACTTATATAGAAGTGAATAAACTACAAATCGAAAGCAACTAAGAAAGCAGATTCACAGAAGTATATACTTCCATGCATATGCTAGAGTCAGATTTAAAAAAAAAACCAACACCACACCCCTGTAAGTGGAATAAACAGAAATAATTAAAAGACTTATATCTTAGAATACATTCTCTTGGACATCCTCTGAATGTCACAACTACTGCAAGCCAAAACAAAGAATTAAATACTCAAAAACCTCATTCGGGCAAAGATGAGATCATGACTTGGAAAATAATCTGGAGATTGAGACAAATTGAACAGGGTATGTACAATTTATGGGTCTAGTCCTGTCCATGACTGTGAGTTCCACTGCTTTAGTCACAAGATCTTGTCAGAAAGGCTGGAGAGACACTGGATGTGTGAGCAGAACCAAGACTACTAAAAAAAAACCAAAACAAAACAAAACATGGAATTCATAAAAATCACCATAAAAAACAGCACAGAAAACACACAGAACAGAAAGTCCTTCAGATTATATTCTGAAAATTCAGTAAATGTGTGGAGAGAATAAGGAATAAAATTGTATGAATATTCTTAAATCTAGATGTAAACACTCTCCAGACCTTTTCTCACCATATCATGCAATTAAGATTTCAGGAACAGTGAATCTTTGGTTTCTATGTTCCACAATTAATGCAGACACAATTTAAAAACCACACATTCTCAAATCCTTGCAGCAGAAGGCAGATTAAAAGGCTTCCATTTATCCAGCTCAAGTACAAACAAGGCCATGAAAATCACATCACAATTAAGCTATATATTTTATATTTATATTTTATTTCTTTGTAACAGAGAATTGATTGTAAGTTTCCAGTTAAAAGTAAAAGATGGGAAGGACTCTCAAGGAAAGACATTTTCATGAAATTCTGAGAATAGAATAAATGAGGAGACAGCAATTTGCTTGTGAATATCTGTATAAGTGAACTGGTGAAGTACACTGAACAGATTATACTCCAAGTTGTAATGACAGACCTCCAATCACATTTTAAACCTAAAAAATTATAAACTAATATTATCTTAAACTTCTACAGATCATGTTTCAGCCAGAACTTGATACAGAAGGATCCAGTTTATGCTGAAATTTTACAGGACATCTGTGAATAGCTACTAGAGAGTTTACAACAAACTCTATGCCAAGCATTTCTCTACAGTGGGCTTCCTGCTTCCAGTGATGTGAACATTAAATTGCCACTGACTTCTAACGGAACCAAATCAAATACTATAATTATACACTTTGTGCTATCTGTACTGTACTGCATTATTATCTATAATTGATTATTCAACTCAGTAGCTATTGTTCTTTAAAATGCTTTTGACACATTGTAGAAAGAGTGCTATATAAAACAAAGTTGATGAGCACAGAGATTTCGGACACACTGTCACATATAACGATGAAACTGGTGAAAAGCAGACTAGTTCCACTTGAACAAAGACAGCCAAATTTTTTGAGCCTGTGCTCCATGCTGATAGTCTGCTGCTAAGAAACAGACCTCAATACTGTGGATACTCTGTAGCTAGATAAATGGATGTGGATAAATGTAGCTCGAGAAAAAACCCTAGTGCTAATAATTTTTCTATATAGACAAGAAAAACATTTACTATGGTCTAAGAGAGGTAAAAAAAGCATAGAGCAGCATATTATTTGCCAAAGAGGTATAGGACCTTATGTTACAAAAGTACAGCCTAGCTCAAGTTTCTAGAATCCCCCTCTCAAGCCACAGTTAGAGCATCATTTCCATCAAGTGTGAATCTAGAATCAGCCCAGAAAGGTCTGGCTAGTCATGTCCTGCTTCCTCTCCTGGGACAATACACTTACAGTCATGTGGGTACATAACACTGGGACAAATAACAGATACATATTTTGAAGAACTCTTTAAAAAATTTTTTAAAAAAATCTTTAAATAACCAGTAGTGAAGTACTTGGATTCTATTCTCAAAACTCTGTTGCCTTTCCTCCTGGATTCTTTATCAACCTGTTTTGCTCCATACAGAAATTTGGTTTTATATTCTCCTTTTTTATATGCCAGTAAGATAAATAAGGGTTGGGTTTTTAAGCCATCTAAAACTAGTAGGCTTCATTCCAAGTAGCCTCAGTATGTACAAGAATGCCAAAGTAATGTCTACATTATTTTTGGATTAAGAAAAGAACCCTGAGAAAAAAATTATTGTTGGAGTGTAACAAGTTTCCTAATCACAAAAATATTTATTTTTGTATCTTCAGAACACATACTATTGCTTCCCATAATTAACAAATGTGATTAAATGTTAGCCAGTTTAAAGATGTCAAAATATTTTCATAAGGGGGGGCAGATGTTCTGTTTTGTTAAGTATCACTATTTACTTTATGAGGTAATAATAACCTTACCTTTACTCTGCAATAGTTAATAGTAAATGGTTGGAGCTTGCCAAAGAGCAAATAAATCATTACACTAAATACAGGTTGTCAGGCTAGTTTAGTACCTTGTACACTCCATTTTGCTTAGATAAATGGCTTAGAATGGGATTTACTGTCTGTGCAATTTTCTATAAAGATTCAGGCTATCCCACTGCATGGAGTTTCATATCAGATATTAAGAAAGGTATGATATCAATATGTAGATTTTCCAGCGACAGGCTTATGTGTTTGGGTTGACTTCATAAATGTACAAGTGTGAGACAAGTTGCAGGCCTCCCGAGAATATCATTAAAGAAACTACTTTTCTGGAAAGTTTGTGGCTTTTGCAAATAAATGTACCAGAGCAAAACTCAAGCAAGTGGAATGGTACAGAGTTGAAGGTCTGAAACATTCCTCACAGGTCTCTTCGATTTAACCACATTAATACTTTTCACACTCTACATAAAATTTGCAATTGTTGAGCTCAAGTACAATACACAAGCTGGTTTTAAAAGTATCTCACAGTAAGTGTATGTTAGATGTCATGCTTTTCTAAGCACCCAACACATTTTCAGGGCTGAGCACAAGTAGATCTGGCCAACACAAGACCCCTACTCCTGAGAAAGGTTCTGGTGAGCTATTGCACAATTGAAGCCCCATTAAAATCCACCTGTAAGCTAAGGACTTGCTTGTTCTTACAATCATATAGATAATGGCAGGGTCTTGCACAAATAGACATTTGAAATTTTGTACAAAACAGTATTTGCACAGAAGTATATTTATTAAAGATACACTGTTTCATCTTTTCTCCGCTTTAAAAGTCCTGCCATCCAACCTCAGAGAAGCATTAATTTGGAAAATTATGCAGGGCTAACAGCTAATACTGGTTGAAGGAAAGAGATCAAAAGTTCCATTGACTGACATTTGTATAAACTATTTGCAGAACACTTGAGAAAAGCAACTCTGGTCATGGAAAGAAGGATGAGGTTGTGAGTGATCTGTGAACAAGGAAAAGGTCCAATAAATTGGCTCACTTATTCACACTGAATAATTCAAACATCTTGACTCGACACTAGACATACTCCCTATTCCTTTTAAAGGATTAAAATATTCATGGTTTCTTCTGTCAAATACCATTACCGCTCTGTAATATCAGGAGCAATGGTTATCTTCCCAAGGGCTGTAGGAGACTTGGATGTGGGTCATCAGCTCCAATTGTGAAAGCTGCCTGGCAATCCCCATTTTCAGCAGTGATCTCAGACTCATTGCTGTGTCCCCCACATTGCTGTAGTCCTACCAAAGACAAGATGAAATGCTATTACTGTCTTTACTCCTTAAGTTCTGGTGCCACAGAGGTACATTTGTGTTGCCCAGGAGCAATGTGCAGTGAAATCTCAGAAAGGAGGATGTATCCTCTCTATCACAACTGTAACATGGTCACCTCAGATAACATCCTTACCTCAACGCAAGACGAAACTCCATCCACCAGCTCAAGAGTTAACCACCTTTCCACAACCAGCCACACAAAGCTGGATGGAAGCGAGTAGAGACAAGGAAGTCCTAAGTCAGAGAAACTCACTAACGGGTTTTACAGAAGCCATCAACTTCCTTAAAACAGCCATTAGCACCTCTCCTCAAAACAAAAAACAGTACAAAGAGCCACCCTTCAGCACATCAGCTTTCAACCATTCTTTGACGACATCAGCATCCCAGTCTACTTCAATGCTTGTTTTACAAGATGAACACGCTACTAAGTCTTTAAAAATTCTCTGTGTATTTGGTAAATTCCTCTTTAAGACAATCCAACCTGTTAAGTTTTTTCAGTAGGTTTTTTTTTCCGCTTTCTTTTAAAGACATCTTAATTAGTCTAATCCTGACTGGTCTCTTTCCAATGTTCCTGTTGGCACAGTAGGATTTCAATTAGCATTCTGCCTTAGCACTGCAAATGCCCTTGCTCAGATTTTTTTCTTTTTTAAATGTGCTATTTTGGATGCCATCTCTCTTCTCTTTTCTTCCTCAAAAATTGTTCAGCTCCTATAAGGTTTTAGAAGGAGAGGTTGTTCTGCCAATTTCTGCTTTCTGAGCTTATCAAGAGATAGCATCATTATTAATATTAATTTTTTTTCCCCTCTTGTGGGTTACATCCTATATCTGTTCTGACCACACCACTTATCCCCTTTTCAGTCCCTCCTGGTTTCACAACAGCAAGTTCATGCTTGATGCTCAGCATCAAGACTCTTTAAAACTCCACCCTTCTTTATTTGCCTGCTCTTCTCTCTTCGTTTCTCTTTCTGTTTCACACACACTTTCTTCTAATCCACCAACAATAACAATCTTCTCTGCTCTTTGTCAGCTTCTCTCACACACAGCTCCACCCTACCCCTCACACATGCAGTGCCCTCCCTGAACTGAGCTGTCAAGCGATTGTCCTCGCTTCTTTGAAATCTAGCCTTAAAAATCCACCTCTGCTGCAACTTCTAAAAGAAATCAGCTAATTAATGACGGTTATGATGAGGGGCAGATGGACTAGCTGACATTTACATTACAACAATAATAAAAAAAAAGAAACCCAAACCCTTTTTGTGCGAATGTGAATATCACAATCTATGCTAGACTGCTCTTCCAAATCAACAGCAATGGATGGAGGAAGCAGCGACTAGATCCTGCAGGCTGGGCACATCATCCCTGACTGATTTTAGATCATGGGAAACTCTCTCTTTTCTTATTCTTCAACTGGTTTGCATGTTTAAACCATAAACTCTGCAGGACAGTATCTGTGGAAATGTCTGCTCTGCATACCATGTAGTAACTGATAACCGTTAAGTGAAATAGGAGAGGATAGTCACAGGAGCATGGAGCTAATTTACTCCGAATGTATTCTGTATTATGCAATATGTGTCCACAGCAATTTACACAATGACAAAAATTACCTTAATTGAATTATCTTGGAAGTGCACAGCATAAACAAAAATAACCATATTGAGCTAAGTACCTTGCTACTACTGCAATGCCAAGTAATAAAAATGTAATATAACTGGGCTTATGCTTAACCTGCAACAAGCCAACTGCTCAGACACATAGGTTCAACTTCATAATCAGTGCCATACGAAAGTATCCACTCATATCCACTGTACATATAGCTGTTCACAACCAAATTGAAAAGCCCTGTAAGCCTCAGTTCCAGTCCAAACTTCTGTAAAATTCTGCTACTTGAATGCAACTGGAAACCTCATCTATCAGGCTACAAAACAGTGTGGCACATCTGTTGCTAACCTCTTGTTTACATTGCTCTTGGCCACAGAGATTGGCACACCTTAACCACATGAGCCCAATAAAACAATCAGACTTTTCTGTGCTTACTCATCTTTTCTGGAAAACCAGTTTACCATCTTGGTGCATCAGTTTTCACTCCCTAAAAAAAGCATAACATATCTACTGCTTGACAAAATCCGTTGCAAAACTTCAGTATTTAGAGAATGACAGAGGAAGAATGGGAGAAAACTAGGATTGCTGCTGCAGTAAAAGTGCCTAAAAATGGAACAGTTAATCCAGATAATAATCTGCAGTAGGTGGTTGAAAGTTTTCAGCTGTTCCAAAAGATGTGGCTGAGTAGAAAGTCTCCTTTTATAGAGACTGAATAGTGCTTACACTTTGTGATTTCCTATCACATTTCCCTGCTTCCAAAATCCACCAGAAATCTTGCAAGTAATAAAATAAATTAAAAAACACCAAACCATCACCACCACAAAGCCAGAAAACTACTGCAACTGCTTCTGTAATAAATTCAAGTACACTTTTCACTCTACAGTCTTACCTGAAAGCCATACAGATTACCACTATGAATTTCCAAGATTTCTCAAGAGATCAGGTAGAACCATATGAAGACCTAATAACACCACTACTTGAGAAGCCCAAATGATCATCTTATCCCATTTCCACATTTCCCTTTTAAAACCATGTGTATGTGACCTCTTTGTGGCTGCCCCAGGAGTATCCACTTCAAGGTAGAATGAACAGACAACTCCTAACACCTTCTCAATAGTCTTCATGCTAAAGAGCCTCACTCATGGGATTTGATGTAAAGGAAGACTGCAGAAGACACCCAAGCAATTCTGCCAGAGTAGAGGAAGCTAACTGAAAGAGTTTGCTCTGAAAAAGGATCAAGTGTATGTAATTTGGAACAAACAGTTCAAATTGTGTAATGTGTCAAAGTCAAAATTAATTTAGCATCATCATCCTCTAATATTACTGGGCTATTAGTTCTGTCTGTCAAGGAAATAGAAATATCCTATTATTTAAGCTTCAGAAAACAACATCTGAAATAAGGTTTCTACCAGCTTTATATTTTGAGCATGCAAACCTACACATGCTTTTTTCCCTTTTCTTAATTAAATTAATGATTCTACCGAGTACGGGAGTAGAATGTAGCTGGTAATGGCAAGAAAAAGAAGTGTGTGGGATCTTCTTTTGAGTATAATTCTTCAGTACATTAAATGAGACGAACAAAAGAGAAATTAAATATAATACTGTGCCATGGTACTGTGACATAGGTGTCAACTTAGAATTTCAAATACAATTATAAGAGTCTTCTAATAATTATATACGTGGCAAACAAGGCTTTAGGGCAAACATATGTGCCAAAAAATTACTAATGGCATTCTACAGAAAATCAGCTAAGTTGACCTCTCCTATGCATCATATTGTGCTAAGGTCAACTTGGTGGAAAGGTTAAGAGCAGTTAATGTTAAACACTGACCCATCCCTCCTCAGTCTTTTCCATATTCATAGGAAACTATCATCCATATTCATGCAACAAGATAAGTACCTTCAACATACAGAGGTTAAAAAAAAAAAAAGATATTTTACTTCTTTACAATCCTATTCAGTACCATGACACTAATTCCCAGTCCATGGATCAGGACATAAATTAGTGTATCTGTAAGGCTGGGCAGGATGGGTGAGCAGAAAACATAGAGCAGCATCTTGGTGACACTTCAGCATTGGAAACAGGTATTTCATAATCTGGAAATTGTAACAAGACACACAAAGCCACAACTTTTGTACAGAAATAGAACACAATGTTTTCAGGATATATGATGCATGCAAGGGTCTGCCTTACACAGATCCAGCTGCATGCCTGGAAACACGTAGATACCTGGAAACTGAACCTTTCTCCTCACAGGTAAGTGGTATTAGAGGCCCAAGCCTACTTTATGAAACTTTAGTCCAGCATCCTCAAACAACAATACAAATATGATGCATAGACAACCTATTGCGACTGCAACCCTGAGGCTACTAACACTTTTCTTTTTCTTCAGAAAAGAAAGCTCTCATAAAATCATAACTTGTAAAATATCTCTTCAGGGGTTTGCATTCTTCTCGTGCTCAGTAGTGATTGCACTTGGAAAGGAAAGAGCTCAGAAACACTCAGTCCTCTTACAGGACTTACCTTCCACATACCTTGTTTAACCTTTCCTGGGAACTAACTTTCCAATCACAATCTGTCCTCCAGTTCCTTCTTTCACTGCCATTATTTCTGTCACTTAAAAAAAACCCCAACCAATATTTACTTTATAATGAGTTGATAATCCTTTGCAAGAAGTCTCCTTTTTTAAGCCAAAGTGTGAGAAGCTGAGTTGACATTAAAAGCAGTTACCCCACCCCTTTTTGCAGGTAGAAACCATATCCAATTAACTGGTCTTCCCTCTTAAAGGAATTTCTTCCTTGTCTACTGAAACAGAGAATAACAAACTCCTCTAGAAATTTTTTTTTTTTTTACAGTAAATGCCAGCTTCACTCCTGCCCATTTTCGCCAGGAAAAAGTTACCATCTTTCTTTCCATTGCTATAGAAGCATTGATCCTTCGGTGTATTTCAGAAGGACAAACAGCTCCATTTTTCTTTCTGCTCCACTCATCATTATTGCCATAATAATGGCAAAGCAGTAGGGAGGCTAAAGGCAGCTAAACTAATAGCTTTCTGTTGCAATTATTGGTTATAGATTTATACAGCACTTTTGCAGCCATCAATTTACTGTTTTTTAAATGCAGATTGTATCTTCCAGGGTTTACTCACACAAGACCAGGCACCTCTGCTGGGGCATTGCTGAGGTAATATGCAGAGGATGGGGATTCACCTCAAGTGATTTAAAATAAAAATTAAAACAAAAAAAAAAAGAAAAAAAAAGGGAAGAGAGTAGGTGACAGAGGACTGCAGGCAGCAGAGGAGGTCTGACAAGCTGGCTGCACCACAAAATGTCAGCCAGAAGTGGACAGGCAGATTTCCAGGGGCCCTGAGGAGTGGGCCCCATGCCTTCACTGAATCACTCTCTCATCAGTGCAGTCTTAAATAAAAAAGGTTAATTTTTTGAGAGGGAATGAAATTTGGCCTCAAACACCAGTTGAGCCCCATGGGTCTTCCAGGCGGTTTTTGGACAAAGGGGCTCTGCCACCTCCCCCATGCCACAACATTGCTGAGACAGAGTATGTTCCCTCCTGCCCAGGAGCCAGACACAGGGGCAGCAGGAAGACATGGGGTGTCCATCAGGGCTGACAGGGACAGAGAGGCCCATTGCCATCACTGCCACCCACACATCGTTCTCCACAGCTGCAAGGACAGGGACTGGGCACCTGGCATCAGGAAACCAGGTCTCTGAAGATTAATTGCCTCTGAATATTAAAATCATTAAAATCTCCACTCTTGTTTATAATATACAACTAGATGGTAGGGCCTCCTCTAATTCCTAATCATCAGTGTTACAATAATAGCATTGTAGAAGCTTTTCATTTTCTTACCTCATACTCCTCTTGCTTTTGAAGGATAGGGCATTTTCTCCCTTTCAAATTTACTTCAAAGAAAGCCAAGGTTATATCAGTATTAATCGCCTTCTGTTCCTGGGAAGATCCCATGTTCCCTCTCCAAAGCTGTAACATCTAAGTACCTGTCTGTCTTTAATAAGTTATTTCTTTGTTACACCCTTCTGAAGCACGGACACTGTCTTGTTCTGGACGGGTGCGAGTCTTGGGGCAGTCCCTTGATAGAGAGGCCCCTTCACAGCCCAACGTCTGTGCCCAACTGCTCTGATCTCAGAGCTGGAGAGTTTCTTCCCTGCTTCAAACTGTGAGGTTTTGCACCCGAAACAAGTGTGATCCCCCACCATGCTTCAGAGACCATGCTGCCCCTGGGTAAAGCACTGAGAGACAAAATCTAACGAGCAACTAAAACTCAAAAGAGTTCAGCAGTTCCCCAATTCACATTATGACTTTCACACTTTCCTCATCTTAGTGTTTTAGAAGACAGGGAAAACAAAGAAAAAGATTCATAACTGTTACTATGTAGTGCATTTTCTAACACACCACTTTCTTTTGCATGAGCTGCTGAGGAGTTTTATAAAAAGCACTGAGAGTTTATAAATATGTAAGTAAATGCTTCCTTCCCTGGAGAAACATTTTTTGTCACTAACTGCTGCAAAGGGAGTTTATTATTGATGAAATCAACTGTCCTGGATGTCCCAATTTAGTAGGCACACACGAAAGAAGTCCTATTTCTGAATTGCTATAGAAAGGAAATTATCACAGACTTTTAAAACTTCATAGATTTCTTTTGATGGGGGAGAAACCAGGCACAAGTAAACACTTGTAAAAAATTATAAAAATTGAATAATTTTATTTCATCTTTGCTTCTGTATCAGGGTGGTTTTTTTCCTGTTTGTTAGCTTAAGAGCTGCACTGTGAAGCAGATCACTAATCACAGAATTAGCTAATGATACTGTAACTAGAAACTCTAGAAAATAATTCAGAAAGAAACGTGGCCTTTAAAATCCAGGGACCCTTTCTTAACCAAATATTAATTTTAGAACATATTACCCAGATTTGTCTTTAGACAGCAAAAATGAAGTGGTGAAGGCAGGTCACAGTGAGAAGAGACTACATAGCATGATAAAGTATTTTTCTTTTCTGGTTGGAACACCACATTCAATTAACTGAGATGCTCACCAGCATCATGTTAGTCCCATTACATCATGTTATCCCATTGAGACTATGTTTCTTTAAGTAATCACCCCATCAGGTTGATCATGCCTAGCTCTGTGGTTGTATCCTTGATATATTAATTTTTCCATATTCATGATTGCTTCTAAAAGTTTCTATAGATTACTAAAACCTAAACATAATTTCTATGCATAATTTTTAGCTCTATCTCACCTGAATAGTGTATTTGACTCTACACATATTGTGGCCTTCTCACTGGACAGATTGAATAGTCACCTAACAGCAATGTTGGTGAGCAGAAGGTTTGCTTATGCAGCAAGGAGAACAGACCTGCAAAGAAACATCACAAAACATAATAGGAATATTGCATGCAGCGGTAGAGAACAGCAGGTCTCCAGGCTGGGTCCCAGAAGATCGTCTCTTTCACAAATCAGAATTTGTGGGTTAAAAGCTCTTCAACAAACACTATATAATTTTATTCCCTTCAAGAAATTCCGTCTGCAGAGTTCCACAAGTCTATAAGAAACAATTTAGCACATTTTGTGCTTTCTTGGTAAAGTAGGAGAAAGTCCTGTCAGCAGCCCAGGCTATGCAATGTGGAAAAGCTAAGTAGACATGCTGAGAGTTTAGCAGTGGTTTAGTTTAAAGTATATCTCACTGCTTTGAATTACATGTTTTTCTGTGTTTATTTTATGTTTCCATTTGTCAACATATTTATAGTGAATTCTTTGTGGCTTTGGCAAATTGCAAAGGACAAGTTCTTCCTCCCATTAATCTGCAGTTCACAATGAGAATGACAGAGCCTTTTACTCAAGTAAATCAAGCACTTCAGGATTCATATGGATCTAGTGCTGAGAGAAGTTGTAGGGCATGGGCACACTTTGCCTAGGATTTTGAATGCCTTCAATGAAGCCTCTCTTGGATAATATGCTGACTACTCTTCTTTTTTTCTGTTTGCTCATGAAACTTGCAATTTTCCCCTTCGTTCCCAAAGTTCAGTTCAAGGTGCCATGTTACAACCTTCTTTGCTACCTTTTTTCCTGGTATGTCAGTGACAGGGAAGGAGGCTCTTTTTCTTCTTGCTCTGCTGTCCAGCGTGTCTTGAAGAGAAATGAAGATATGGCAATGTACCCTTTGTCCATAGTAAGGAATTTACCAGCAAATGTAGATCCTGACCTTGCTGAGTATCCCATTTTCCACAGACAACACTCTCTCCTACTAGGAGAGGCAAGGGGTTTGTCTCCTGAATCTATGAGGCCACAACATCAGCTCTGGCACCCATCTGTGCCCTGATCTCACTCCACTTTGCCTTTTATTCTGTAACTCTTCAGTCCTGTAAATAACAAAGCTCAAACTGTTTTTTTTTTCCTAAATCTGCTTTGTGTCTTCTCTTAGGATTACATTTTTAAAAAGTCTCTCCAACACCATCTCTTGTAATCAATAGAAAGGAATCAATATTTAAGGGTCAAGACCTTTTCTTTTTCCTTTGGCTAAGCTTTTTCCAGCCTTGCATTTTAAATAAAACCTGTATTCCCAGCCATCTGTAAGAAGGATAGGAGGAAAAAAGCCCACTGATTAGTGTCTCTCTTTTAGGTCTTAGGGTAATGGCTGCTTTTACCTTTCTAGTTTAATTCAGCACATTTACAAAGCATTAAATCTGTCAGCATGGCATTAACTTCTATCATGTGCATATTAATAGGAATAATAATCAAAACATCGAGAGAGTTTGGGTGTTAAAACTGGTAATATTTTCTTTAAGTGCTGGTACATATTTGGCTTGGAAGGTGCTCAATATTGCAGAGGATTTTAAATCCCAGATTTATCTTCTATCTATGGGGAAGAGTTTGCGGTAAACCTGCTCATTTGTAGCCCAAAGGGCATGACCATGTCATCGTGCTGATGTTTTCATGGAACACATTTGTACAACACAATATCTAACTTTTGTTGCCTCCATTAAAAAGGATGTTGATTAAGTGGAATCAGCATGTAAGAAAATATTTAGCAGATGTTCTCTTACTGCAATATCGTAAATATATGGAAAAATAATCACACAGATATTTTATGCCAATTAGCAAATACTTCTTTTAATTAAAGCATGTTGAACATTACGGCATCATCTTAATATTACTGGAATTCAACTAAAATATAGGGATGGTAGAATTAGAGAGAAAACATCTTCATCAATATATTAGAAAGGTTTTGTTAACAAGCCAGCTGAATGGGTTCAGAGAGATTCCTGCTTTGTATGCTTTTAAAATTTTCTTTCTATACATTTTACATCATTACAAATGCTTTTTTTTTTTTTCAAAAAAGAAACAAAAAAAAAAAGATGCTGCTTTCCTTTTAAACAGCACAAAGGATGGGAAAAAATACTGCATTACTACAAATTATTTGTGGCTTTGGTGTTGCCAACTTATAACAGCTGTAAATCAAAGATATATATATTGAAATATACTAAGTCAGTACTTACAAATCAGCACTCTTAGCCACAGCTTTCAAAGAATAAGAGAGTACAGCCAGGGGAATTCATATTTATGGCTGAAGATAAGTGAGAATTAAATGTATCTATTTCACTTATGTTGCAAAGTACAATGGTCCAAAATATTATCAATTTATCTGTATTCACTTTTTATTAAGAAAGAAGTGCACAACCATGTGGGTATCAACGATGGAGATAATAATAACCAGGAAAGGAAATACTCCCTGGTGAAGATGAAAGGAATGCATGCTACTAAAGTAATGCGACGATTGGTGTAAGAAGGGGCTGACCTCCACGATCAATATGATCTGCCAGAATCCGTTTATTGAGAGCATGAGACAAGCTTATATACAGTGATGGCTAGTTATCAATGCTACTAACATACTGATTGGTTACAAGTTACATTCTTGCGTTAATTTCAGACCCTCCTCTTAGAGTTCTTCTGCCAACACACACAGCTGGGCACAAGTTCTTATCTGTTGACTCCCTCAACTTTCCCAGACAGTTGAGGACTCTTTCCCAAAACAGTGGAAGACACAAGCAAGCTCCAAGGCCTTCAGGTGTCTTGATAAGATTTGCCTCAGGCTCTGAGCTGAGCAGTTGTTAACCCTTTGTAGCCTGTGCCCATATTGCAACATGCTACTTTCTCTGAGTCTTAGCATTCTATCTTTAGGAAAAGCAATAAATGGGCAAGAACACTGTCCTGGAACACAGGAAAGAAGTTGAGACTGGCTTTGTCAACTGCAAAGTAAAAGCCTTCCCTGTACCTTTTGCTCATATCTCATCATTTTTGCTTTGAACACACCACCTACACACCTAACACTTCACTGACAATGCTCTGCCTCTCCCCACTACCCCCCAAACACAATGGAAAGTTAATTGAATGTTTTATGCTTTAGTAATATCAAAGAAATGAAAAGAACGTAGGTTTCAACTGTATTTCAATAATAAGTGCATTAATTTTTACCTTTTAACTGACACTTGTACTAATTTCCTTAAATGCTCTTTTTTACTCTTTTTTGATCTGTCTGGCTTTGTCGGGTCTGATGATGAGGGCTTACTTCAAATGCAAAAAGATTAGCTCTCTTTCCTTTAATAGCACAATTATAGCTTGTGTGATGTCTAAATCATGAAAGATATCAGGGACAGACTTCTAAAGTCGCATCAGTTTATTACAAAAGTGGTAGTAATCATTTTAATATCAAAATTACTCAAATTTCCTAGTGGCATTTAGGAATTGTTGGGCACACATATGCACACAAACCTTAGTAGCCATTAACTTCTAATTTGACTTAGATAATTGTTATAAATAACAAAATGAAATTAAAAGGCTGTGTGTTGCATTTTCACCTCTGCCCAAGATGTTGCTCAAGTACCACAGGAACATTGCCACATCAAAGCAAGAACCAAGAGATCCAGTTCAACATTTTTAGATATGCCAGAATGTACATCTCATCTCTGGATTTAGTTCAACGTGGGACTTAGCACTAAACACCAAAGAATAAATGTGCCTTCCCTAAAGATATGTAATGTGTTTAATCCCATCAATGCTTAGTCTAATTTTTAAATCCTGGATTTAATATACTTTACCATGATAGGGCAAGTTTAAGATACCCTTTCTCATGCAGGATTGCACCTGCCTTCTTGAGTATTATCATTAGTAACAACAGCAAGAAGAGTCCCTCTTCAAGATGAGGACCTGCAAGTGATGAAGCAGGATGCAAATCCAAAGGGAGAAAGAAGATTTAGCTTAGACTCTAATCTGACTTTAATTCACATACATTCATGCACTGGTCATTGCTGGCCAAGAGAGAGATGACGGATCTCAGACAAGATAACAGCTATCTTCAAGAATATTTCTTAAAAAGACTGTGCTTCTCCTACAGATAAAGATCAATCAACAATAATAATGCCCCAAAGCATCTACAAAACATGTTCTGTGCAGCAGTGATCTTTTTCCAGTATTTTAGGAAGTTGCAGCTGTTAAACAGTAGTTTCAAAGGAGAATTTGACAGTGAATTCCAAGAGTAAAAATATGGATTGCTCTGGGAAGAATGAGTACTAGCTTTGATAAATTTTAAGTTCATAACAGATGAAGTGGAACAGTTTGACCCATTGTCAGTCTATTTTAAGATGAACATTTGTTAAATTCTCATGAAAAAAATCTAGCACTTAAACTTTGGCAGAAGGACAATTAGGTTTTTTCCCCCACACTGAATTGTATAAAATCACATGGCACTGATTTTTACTTCAACTACAAGCAATAAATGTGAGCTGCAACAAACTCTATTGGTCATATCTACATGGATACATCATACTAGCAAAGTTCACTTCAATTTCAAGCCCAACAAATTTATGTCTACCCCCTATAACTTATCATGCATAAAGCCTGTTCACACAAGAAACGATTTTCTTAGTGTTAAGAAAAACTTGCACCTTTTTCTGACATGCTGGGCTCTAATCACCCCAGCCAATCAATTCTGCCTACACCAAGGAGCAAGAAAAAGGCTGAGCAGCTATTGTACACTATCAGCCAACTCCTAACCACTGCAGGCAATCCAGCTTGGCAACTTTTAACTCAATTTACATTAAAACTTATCCTTCCTGCTTGTTGTATGCTACACATATTAGGATTATGTGTTTGTTTTTCATTTTCAGGGATTGCTAGGTAAGGGCTGAGACTGTGCCTCCAGCAGGCATTTCAGAAAGTTTATAGGGCAAACCAGCTCCCAGTTTGCTCAGTTACAGTCAGTAGATTTACAAGTTACTATAATGAGAATGAACAATAAAATGTCATATATCTGCAGACACTGTCCACAGAGAGAAGATTTGGGGAATGGATAATCTTTGCATTATTCGTCACTGCTTTGTATGTGTCAACTTAGAGAGAAATAACAGATAAAGACAGGCAGACAAAAAAAAACCAACAGAGGTCTGGAAAACCTCTGGAAGCAAAGTTGATAGTTAGTGTCATTTATAAGATTGAGCAAAGTAAGGGAGGAGGGGGTTGTTAGCACAAGTTCCTCTTCTGTGACTAACTTTTGCACGAACACAAGCTAATGAGAGGATGCACTAGCTGAGGATGTCAGCACTGATGCAGCACTTTGTGAAATATATAATGGGAATTGTGTCTCAAACGCTGGCTCACTCTCCTATAAACATGAGGCATAAGCTCCTGGATTCGAGTTTTAAGCTAACTGGACACAGAAATCATAATAAGGCTTTTCGTGATACCTAAAAGCAGGCAAGCTGTCCAGATGGAGATTGCTAGAGGTCTGCTGGCCAAAAATGCACTTTTCCTCCCCAGCAAGGTTCTCAAAAGCACCCAGTGATTATTATTGTATGTATGGACATCATATGTCCATTCCAGCCCAACAGGGCAAGGACAGACAAAGGCTGGTTACAAGAATATTAACATAAACAGTCTCCTTTTAGCAGCTGAGACATGTATCCTTGAGAACAACAACATGAAAGTTTTATGCTCCTGTTTATTTGAATTTCATTTTATCTTCTAAATACACTAAATTCTATATTACTTAGCATTTAAAAATGCTGAATAGGGGAAAAATTCTGTCTTTAGAAACTGAGCAAAAAAAATAATAAAAAATTAACAAAATATTTTTTCTTTTGTTTTAAGAATTCATCAGTGCAGGCAGAAAATGACATTTTATTTTATCCAGCAATAAGATCAAACTTCTTAATTGTCTGATTTAATAAACTTAAGAGGAAATGAAGATGAATTTTGTTACAGAATTTCCAGGAGAGAAATTTTAAGGGAGAAGCCAGAGCATAAATGAGTCCCAAGATGAGAATTTTTCATGGGAGCATAATCGGCTCTTACTAAAATCCTTTGCACTGATTTATGATAATTATGATAAAGCATATGGCCAGAAGTCTTTTTTCCTTTACTATGTCCAGACTTTGTCCTACGTACTTCTGCCATTAGGATCCAGCCTTCTCTTCCCTCTCTTGCCAAGCTTATTGAATTTCTATCTGTCCACATCATCTACAATTTCCTGCTGAATTAATTTCTTGTAGCCTGCTTCTTGAACCTATTTAATCATATTTTCAGTCTGCACTCTACTGAAACCCCTCTTAAAGGTTTTTTTTCTATTCTTCTCCTTGTCAACTTTCAGAATGTGAATCTTCTTCTATCTCCCTGGGGCGTTTCAACAGCTTTTCACATAACTGGCCATCCCTTCTCTATGAAATCTTGTCCTCACCAGTTTTTTTTACTTCAAGTTCTCCTACTGTTGTTCTTTCTAAACAATCCTTTGATGGCTCACTCAGTGCACACTCCACATGTCTATCCACAGCTGTGTGGGGTGACCTCTCATACAGAAGATCACATACAGTGTTTTGTAACTAGCATATTTTCAATGATGTAATATAAATGAATAAATATTTACTCTGCGGTGGCTATGAAGATAAGGATGATGGATAAAGATGGTACAGATGCTTTGAAAAAAAGAAGTGTTAACTATTTCAATGACCAAGTGGAAAAAGATATGCATAAGGCTAAATTATCCATTCTAAGCTTCATAAATTCACACATGTGGACTCCAGGGAGGGAAATAATGCAACCCTAATTGTGTCTTGTTGAACTTGGCCATTTAGATGGCTAACCCTTTTTTAACATGGTCTTTTTTTATATTAATAACTGTTCCAACTGATGTCTTTTCCTATTAGAGTGACATTCTGTCAGCAGTTTTGGCCTGATAAAAAAAAGTGAGGCAGTGAAGCAAAGCAGTCTTGGCAAAATGGAGAACATGATGTTTGTCAGGATCAATAGTTAATGTCTTTTAAACATCTTCAAAGAGTGTTTTAAATTTCTTTTCAAGTCAAATGCTAAAAGCAAATATCTCCTTTCAGGCCCTATTTGGCAAAGGGGCAAAAGACTTATCTACTGTAAAATGACATTGCTTTTCCAAAAAGATGTGACAGAATGTTTGGATGGTAAGATCTGGCTTTCTAGACATTCCTGGCAGCTGTGCCAAAGGACTTCCCTTCTTCTGTATTTCTTACAGTCTCTTTCTGTGGAGTATTTTCTATAAAGTTCTCCATAAGTCAAATTTTATTTTTTTTTGCTATCTATGGTAGGCAGTGTGGAATTCATAGAACACATTAAGGTAGAAGGGAGATTCAAAGGTAATCCAGTCCAATCTCCCTGCAGTGAGATGGGACATCCTGCACTAGATCAGGTTGCTCAGAAACTCATCAAGCCTGGCCTTAAATGTCTCCAGGGATGGGCCCACCACCACCTCTCTGGGTAACGTGTTCCAGTGTCACACCAGCCTCATGGTGAAGAACATGATGAAGAAACTATGTAGTTCACATAATGGGCAAAGTCTTAGTCTTATTAAATATGATTTACTTTTTTAAAAATTCAACTTACCGGGGTGGTTTGTCAACTTTGGATCAAAATATCTCCTACAGTAGATAAAAATAAATTAGACCAAATCACACAGCTGTGACATCACACACAGGGACACTGCCTTTAGTCAGATTAAATGAAAGAAGAGATCATTTTTTTTTTAATTGCAAGTGGATAATTCACTGATTGCTAAGAACTATTAATAACTAATTTATATCTCAAATATTAAACTATGTATGGGATGAGTTACTGCAGAGAAACACACACCTGCAACTCTCCCTGTCTGTAAAGTCTGTACTAAGCTTGGACCTGTGTAACACCTACCTGTCAGTTGGTTTAATGATTGACCTTAATGCACATAAACAATCAAGTGATTTATTAAACATTATTAGAGAACATTAGTTCTTAGGATTTTAAGTAGAAGTCTCAATGTATAAATAAAACAAAAATGTTATAGGCCCAAACTGGATCCTGCCATTTATCATTGAACACTTGCAGATTGTGATGACTTTGCCTTTCTAATCTGGCCTACTTTTAAAACTTTCATCACCACAACATTGTCTACATACTCACTTAGTATGTATATACATGCAGAAAAACATACATAAATACACACATTTATATTTGCTCCTTACCATTTATGATTGTATAGGGCTTCAAGGAAGATTCATCCCAGCCTGAAACAAACCACAGCAACAGGAAAAGACAGAGAATGCAAAGGTCTGGGAAATGGACTTCATAAGGAGATTCTTCATCATAACAATAAGTAGAAACACAATGCTTAATTTCCTATTTCTTTTTGCCAAGCTCATCTCAAACATTTTTATGTCTTACAACATTCCTGGAAGGCACAGTATCTAAGTTCTAGTGATTCCATTTTACATCCAAAAAATTAAAGCACAGTGAAGTGAGGATTAACGCTTTATAAACAAAAGTTCTCCATTTGAAACATGTGAGGTCTGACTACAAAGGTCTAAGAACTACAAAATTACTGTGAATTGAACTGCAGATTATTGGCTTACCAAATAAGCTCTCCTCAAACTGACCAAGCAAACAGCAGTAAGTCTTTTCTAAAAGTGTCACTTAAACAACATACTGGACATCAGAGTTGTGTCTGACTGACCTCTAAGTTTTGTTTCCATTCCCTGTGTAGGTCTTTGGGCAGAACTGGATTCTGAGGACACATGTTGCCCAGGTGTAAGAGAAGGTACACACTATAGGGCCTTCTGTACAGGGCAGGAGTGGATGATACTGCTACAGCAGACAAAGCCAAGGATGCTCGCCAGACTGTATCCAGTGGAGGATGTACTCCAACCTGAGTACTACCAGGACTCCAACCCTGACACCCCAGCAATTCAAGCTAGGAGTCTGTCCTCTGACTACCTGGAGAACCAACACTTCACATACCGTGTACCACCACCTGGGACACAGCTCAGAATGATTCAAGGGAAAGAGTGCCACCTACTGAACCTCCAACACGAGCCATCAGTTCCTGCAGCTCAGGAGAATGCTATTCCATGGAGAGAGCCTGGTCCGAATCAGACTGTGGGCCACAAATCTGAACTAGAAAACAAACACACACAATCAGATTGGAATCAATTAAAAAATAGGGCTGGATCATAGAGCAGATGTTGCTAAGTGTTACTAGGCAGAGCCGGCACATGCCTGTGACTGCCATGCATATGTCAATGCATGAGAAAATAATGTGTCTATTAAAGATCCCAAATTATGATATTCATTTGAATAGAGAAAGACTGCACTGAGCTTTTCTCTCAAGCATTTACCAAAAGGCCTGCTGAAGCCCATCAGAGAAGAGGACACAGTGCTGAATCATGGGAAAGAAAAATGCAGAGTTTAATCAGCTCATGTTTAAAAATACTTTGTTCTTCCAGTATTTTTAAGAACCCTTTTATTTTAATCTTGGGATCCATCCATCCATCCACACAATTTCATAACTACTATGGAGATGCATAGCTTGCACTGCTAAAATACTTCCACTGCTCACTCACTATGTCCTGTTTTATTTACAACCACCATCAAAATCACCTGAAACTGATATTTTTCATGTAGAATCCATTATGTGACAGATCGCCATATTTACATCAACAACTAAAAATATATACAAGACTTAGCTGGAAAACCCAGCTAGCTTACTTCTCAGTCCAACTTATCTTCTGAAGTAACAAGAAATTTAGATCTTTAGCAATATTTCAACCACAAAACATTTTCAAAAGGCACTATTAAAAAAAAGCAAATTGGAAGTGAAACGGTTAAATATATTATTATTCACATTGCATTCATAGTAAATTGTGTAATAGTTTTCATGTCTTAATTACTTAAATTTTATATTGAGCTATAGTGATATTATCTCTCTTTTTGTCTCCACACAATTGTATTTTATAATAGCTTTTATTAGGGCCTACATGAATGGAATTTCAAATGAACACATCATTTCTGGTACTTCTGCAGTTGAGAAAAAAGAGCGCTTTTCTGAGATTTGGCGTGAAAAGTGCCTTCCTTTGTGCTTTATGACATATAGCAAATTGTCTTCGTTAGGGAGGTGTTTTGAGCAGGGAGGTAACTAAGAGGAGTGCAGAGCACTTCTGGCACTTCTACTAACTCCACCTCAAGTCTGTGTTTGGGCACAACGCCCAGCATAGAATGAGGGGGGAAACTCCACCTAGAAAAGCTCCATCTTGTTCTCATTGAAATAAAGTGGCAAAACTTCCACCAGAGAAACATCAGAGTAGCAGACAGATAGGTTAATGGTGTGCTGATGCAATCTGCCTACCAGCCTTTGAAAGCAGGGTCAAGCCCCTACCTCACGCGCTTCACCAGCTCTGCCAGCAGTGCCCACCTTGATACTAACACAAATGCCTCCACTGCCTCACAATGCTCCTTGCATTTGGGGAGCCTCCTTGAAACCTGGCTGCTGAGCCGTTTTCCTTCACCTTTCTGAAATCCCTCCTAAAGCCTCCCGTGTGCCAACACACCTACACTCAATCTGTGTGTAGGATGTGTAAGTAAATTTAAATAAACATTTGTTTTCCGATTTTTGGCGGCGCTAGCAAGGCGTGCACATCCAGGGCTTGGGCACACAAACAAGATACCACCAAGTAACAGGTTGCTGTGGAGCTGCAAGAACCACCTGCATGCATGTTATTCCCCCCCCCAGCAAAGGCAACAGGAGCTGAGTCAGGCACAGGCACCAGTGCTGAGCCCACCCCAATCCCCAGGCATTTCTTGGAGGCCAAAAGGACTCACACAAGCAGTGACCTGGCACTCACTAACCCATTTGGGTACAACTCAGTCGCTCACATTTATTGTTGCCATCCCTGCTCCTTCTCACAAGTAATTTTGGAACTTTAATACCATCATTTAAAATGTTATGCACACATATTACAAAATCAAGGAAGGGGGAAGAAGAAGAGGGGGTAGCTATTAGTTCTGTTAAAAAACCTCCAAAAACCTAGATGAACAGACTTTTGCTTATTCTTTCATTATAATGCAATTAATGGTGTTTTTAAAACTTGTTAGCAAAAGTTCTAGTGACACCTGAACATCATGTCACGGATCACTTTCAGTCCTGAAGCCAAGAGGAGATTTCAGCAAGAGAGGAGGCAAAAAAGCATCCTTCCAAATCAGCAATGAAAAATGAAACAAAATCTGAATTTCACTCAGCTCCCCACAAATATCTGCTTGTGAGCTCCAATATCCCTGTTCAAATGTTGGGACAGATTCTTCCTTCAGTTATTACATTAGCAACCAAAGGAAGAATTTGGCTTTTAATTTCATTCCCCCTTAACGCCAAAAGCTGTGACATGTCACCTTATTACACACCAGAGCTCTCTGTAGAACAGCCAGCATTTGCTAAACAAAGCCCCTTCAGAACTGATCTCCAAGAACAGTTGCTCATTCTGAGCTCATTTTTTACTCAGATGATTGGCTCCTTTTCTTTTTTTTTTTTTTAATTAACATGTCCACACTGTTACTAAACATAAAGGGTTTCTCAAGGAACCAATTTTACCACATTTGTTTGGGTGTTATGTGGATGTTCAGAATAGAAATCAAGAGTACAAAAATAGATTTCCCTGATTTATGAGACATCCCTGTTTTCAATTCACCATCAGTATGTGCAGACACGACGCAGTCAAGAAATGAAGCATCTGGTTCTCCCACGTTTCATTTATGAACTTTAGCACCAGATGTAAATCATTCATAAAATCCCAAAGTGTTGGAAGAGTCTCTTCCTTCATTTTAACAAACATATACTCCAAGTACTGTACCTAACACTTCACATCATTTGTTACGAATGATGGGATCTGAATTTTAATGACTCACTGAAATAAATTTCAAGAAGGGAGAAGAAAAACAGGTGAGTCTGGCATTCCTTGTTTCTGACCATAAATTCCCTTTGAAATCAAAAGATGTCATTTTAAGTTATTACAAACAAAGTCTACATGTTATTACCTGCATGCAGAATGTTTTGAAGAGAGCAAGTCTATTAGCTTATAACTATTCTTTTCCCAAATCCTTTCCATTAGTGTCACATTCATGTCAGCAAAAGCTGATTCAACTTCAAATCTGAATTGCTTTCCCATTCTCTTCCACCAGTCGCCCTTCCTCTCCTTCAATCCCTCTTGTGGTCCCATTTGTTCAGCGAGCCCATCTTGCTTTTCTCTCAACATCTGTAATCCCTTCCTCCTCCCTTCCCACTCCTTTGTTTCACTGTGTGCATTGAATTTCATAGGATAACTCACACTTTGGGAATTAAGCACCTGCCAAAATAATTACGGGATCGAGACCTATTCTTTATGTCAAGGAAACCTGTCGTCTTCTCTGCGTACAAGAATTCTTTCAACACTATGTATTAGACAATGCTTTCACCAACAAATCAGTCTTTTCTGGCCCTTTTAAAAAATAATATGTTTCTTCCATATTAACTGCAGAATTATCAGGCATTTGTTTCATGCACTGTGGTTGCCTTACAAGGTAGAGAGCTGAGGAAGTGCACAGAAAGCACACCAGTAGATAGAGCAAGATGGTCCCTCTGTGAAGGATCACATTCTGGAGAAGCCTCTACAGGAGGGAACAGAGAAATTAAGAGTATTCATGGTATCACAGATCCTCCTCAGGACTACATTCTTGCCTCTGCTCTTTCTATCCAGCTACTTTGCTGGCTGTTTGGGGCAGCTCTCTTTGCAGTCCACTCTCCCATCATACAGCCAGTGAGTTGCTAAACTCCTATGAGAACGGGCATAATTAACCCCAGAATACAGCCATCAGTAGTAGAAATCTCATGGCAACATTAGTATAGCTACAGTAGCTATAAACCCACGTATAAATTTTCTTCTGCATAAGAAATTTTCCTTGCACTTCCACAAGATCAGGCATTTATCTAGCTCTCCATTAATAGCCAGAGCACTAACCACTACACTCACTGAGCACCTGGAGTCCTATATAACACAGCGTTTACCTCCAAGAATGAACCAGAGACAAGGAAGAGACTCTCCAGTAGCAGCAGCCAGGCTGTGGGCAGTCTACATGAATAGATAAGGCAGTGGGGTAGTCTCCAGACAGCCCCCAGCTCGTAGTGCAATGCTTTCTGCAGGGATGGACATGCTGGGAACGCACTGAGCTGCTGTGAGCAGGCTGGGAACACAGCAGGGGCAGATTCATGGGCTGCAGATCTCCTGCTGAGATCACAGCTGCCACGATAGCCCACAGTTTATAGAACAAGCTGTAGATCAGTTGCCCGGGTGCCCTAAGCCCTTGGGCGGAGAAGGATTCTTTCCAGTCTCATGCAGCCTTGTTCTCCAGCACAAACACCATTCATTGTGTCCCGAGAGGGCTGGAGCTGCAGTCGAGTTAGTTCCCTTAAAACTTAAAAAAAAAAAGAAATAATCTTTTCTCTCGCCAGCAAAACTCAGCAACTTTTGAAACAGCAGATGTTCAACAGTGTGAGCAGCAGCATTGCACTGTACTGATTAAGGCACCAAATGAATGATACTGTACCAAATCAAAACTTTGGGGAAAATTTAGGTAGAAACAATATGAGTGCTGAAGCTTAAATCTGGCCTGAACATGTGGACTTAACCTCCCCATTCCTGAGAAATGTGATACTTTAGTGATGGCATATGCTTAGCATCTTAGCCTTCTAAGTCAGCCTGAGGATCTCATTGCCAGGAAAGCAGTGGACACCCCACTGGGACATTGGTGATAGGAAGCAGAGTGTCTACGGACTGATGGCATCTCCTCTCTGCCGTCACAGGGTCCCCTGACTGGTGTTAAAACTAAAGCTCCCCAAGGTTTCATGTTACAACTCCTGGCCCAACCCTGAACCCAAATCAATGGCTGACCCAGTGCTGTGAGTGCCTGCATCTGACTGCCAGGTCTGTGGGGTGGAAAAATTCCATGGGTGGGAGACACAACATTTCTTCTTTTAAAATATCCATTTAACAGTTTTAAAATAATTTAAAAACAATTCAAGATTGTAAACTAGAAGAGAAAAAAAATTTTGGCAAATTTCCAACAAAATTTCAATTAATATGTGTTTAAGAACCATAAAATCACAGAACATGACAGAAAAAACCTTCAATAGTGGTTGCTTGGGGGTTTTTTTCCTATTAAGCAAATATGCTCTTCTACAGAAATACCTTTCACTTTTACTCTTTAATTCCTACCAGCTTTCCTTACAGCCCAGAATTCATCTAATTCATTACTATACATAGATTAAGACTTCAATAACTATTGCCATCTGTAAATGTAAATATATAAACATCATAAGCTGCACTCTAAGAGATTTTCCAGAGAAAGATAATACCAAAACTCAGATTGCCGTCACCCTTGCAAACTGTAACTATAGAGGTATTTATAAGATTACTGTCTCTGTCAGGCTCCTTATTAACTTGTGGGTTTTTTTGCTAATACTCATTCATATTCTGCAAACGTTTTTCATAGGGAATGGGTACCTCTTTCCATAAGTAATTGCCAGCAACATCAATGGACTGGTAGTGATGCAAGTTTCTCCTCAATGCCAGTGAAAGCATCAGACTTCAGCTTCTGTATTCTGAAAGTGAAAACAGTGAAAAATGTATATAATGCACTGTTAATACATTTTCCTGTTTTTAAAATGCACAAAGACATATCTATTACAAATCTGCCATTTTTAATTTTATCTATGCTGCCAAAGGCCAAAAAAAAATACTAGCAACAGAACCAGTTCAGACAAATGATGACCAATGCCTGCTGTTTGAGAAGTTCTGCCAGTTTTATTTTATTTCCCACCTTCCCACCATGTCAAAAGCTGCATTCTGAGCATTTCAGAACTCTGCACAGTCTCATCCTAGTTCCACAGTATTTGGGTGGTCTCTCTCAAACTAACTGAGGCAGGGACACCACCTCCTTGATCCATAATGCACTCATCCATTTTACTTGTCTGCTTAGACATCCTAAGCCAATGATTTATTTGCAAAGGTGAAGCCAGGAAAACCTCCCTCCTTCCAAACACATGTACACATACTTCTCTAAACTGCCTGAAATATTAAGTAACTTTCCCAGAGGGGAGTGGGTTTGCCCCCTCCCTCTCCTATAAGTTTTATACTGTTTCCATTATTATTTGATAAATGTGTTATGACACACTATTTACCTCGGTCAGCAGCTCTGGGGAGCTTTGTGCAGCTTTGCTCCCACCTGTGCCACCCACTAGATTTTTCTCAAATAAATCACATTCCCAGATTAAGACAATACAGTTTGGTACTGAGAAGGGAGAGGAGAGCAGACGAGAGATCCTGGAAAAGGATCTGCTTTTATTTCACTCCTCTGAGCATTTGGAGCTTATTCTCAGCCTGTAACGGAGGTTCTGCCTTAGTCAACTCCTTCTTATTTTGAGGAAGACATTCTCTGTTCACTGCACTGACTTCTCTGCATCTCCCAGAAATATTCAGAGTTCAATATTCAATACAGGCATGTCCTGGCTTGAGGTAAAATAGGGCATTCTCTGGTTTGTAATTTCACTTATGAGCTAGGCCTCTTCTGTCTGACTAAACTCTTAAATTAACTGTATATTGTTCAGAAACTGCTCACTCTCAAACAGATAGAACCTGATTGTACCAAGGAAAGGTATGCAAGAGGCCCCTATTTCATTTATTACTATGCAATCAAGGTCAGCAGATTCATCATTTGCCCCCCCCCCGGGGTTGGAAGCAGAAAGATGTAGAGGAGTCCCACCTGCAGGGAGGAGTGGACAGGGCAGGTGTCCCAAAATTGACCAACAGGAGTATTACATCCTGTCTGCTCCATGCTCAGTAGAAAAACTGAGGGATCAAAGGGTCAGCCCCTCTTCTCTCTTTCTTCAATGGCTGACATCCAGGAATGACCTTGTCCATCTGCTTTTGATCCCAATCCAAGCACTCCTGACTTCAGATCTGGCATCCAGCTCCTGACCTCTCACCGACCCTGATCTGGAACCTTCCCTGTGTCTGCTGGGGACTTGATGGTCATCCTGGGAACTTGATATGGTTTTGTATACATTGTATACCTTTTTATCTCTTTCCTTTTTATTTTATTTATTATTTCACTATCTATCAAAGCAGTTTAGAATTTTTCTAAACTTATCAGTCTCTTTATTCCTTCCTCTCCATTCTTGTGAGAGATGAGGGGGAGCATCTGACATTTGAAGTGGACTGTTTGGCCTAAACTGAGACAAGGCAGGAGCAAGTCTGAGGACTTTTGTTGTACTGCACAGATTCACAGGCATTAAAACAAGGGCGGGAAGTGTGGCAGGATGTACTGCATGAAAAACAGGCTGCAGACTTGCCCTACTGGAAATAAAATAAATATATTTAAGGAGAGTTTTGTAGGGACTAGTTACAATCAGAGATTTGTGGCAAGGAGCAAGAGTTATCCTCCAAAGAGGTTACCAAATCACATCCCTGCAGCAATTGCACATACACTCAAAACAAAAGTTGGCAGGGAAACACTTGGTGTCATTGTAACTTGTTTTTATGTGAATTTTATATCAAAATCCAGAGGGGATGCCATGAGTAGAGTCTGCAGACACAATGAGCAGTTTGGGAAGCATTTTGAACTCCAGGATGCAGATGTGTGTACACACATGAGTATCAGAGTGGGGTAATATCAAACCTGTTTAAGCCATCTCTCTTAAAAACTACTGAAAAGATCTCTCCTAGAGTCACAGGGTGATTTTCCAAAACCAATCACAACCAAAAGCTCAAATGAAATTAGGTCCATGAGAAAAAGGAGCCAGTTGTAGCAACTGCAAATGTTTCCAGCAGCACCATGGTTAACAAACTCTGCCTTGCTCATCCCACCAACACACAGCAGTATCCATAGATAAGGTAAGGGCCTAATCACACAAACTTTTGGTTCCAAACATTCAATAAGTATGAATTAATACTCTAAGAAAGAAAGAAAGAAAGCTGGATGAGAGTCCCGAGAGTTTTGTCTTTTTTTGCTCTGTATGTTTTATGCTAGAGACATAACGGTATCAGATAAAAGAAACTACTGCTTCATCCCCCATGACAACAGGGTACCTGACAGCCCCCATTAGGTCAGTGGAAAAGCACCTCTGAACTATTCACAAAGCAAAGCATTTCTTGGACTCCAGAGTTGTCTTCCATTCACCTTTACACTCAGGTAGGCATTCCTTCTTTGGGGTCCCTAATGAAAGCAATATGGGGAGGTCCCTCCTTCAGGGACTGTGTGGCTTAGTCTATTTCACTTTTCCCCTACCTCATATGTTTCCCTTCAATTTTTAAGGCTTCTGTATTCAGTATTTCCTCTTACATTTATCAAAGCGGATGAGAACTCTCCCTTCTCATCAAGACTTCAATGGTAGGCTTCAGCCAACAAGTAAGATGAGCCAGACTGCAAAGAAAGAGTAGTCAGAGACCTTCTGTCCTTCTAGCTCTAAATATCAGACCTCATTTTAGGGAGGCAGAAGCTGTTACTGGTTCCTGTTCTGTACACTCTAGAATAGAAACCAGTTCAAGAGCAATGCCAGCAAACTGGCCGGTCCTACAAAACATTTCTCATCTCCACTCTCCACTAGAGTGCTACATGCTCATTTTCATAAGTTATATTTTCATATTATTCCAGACTAACAGCAGCAAAATACCAGTAGAATTATGTCCCCCAAATTCCTATCTTAAGGAATAAGATAAATTTTAGTTACAGAAAAAACTTAGAAATATGAGATGTATAATGAATAGGAAGTGATATTATGACAGATTATAATAAAAGATGCCATTGTTCAAAAAAACACAATATGCCAATGTAAGATGATGTGGCACACTCAGATTGGAATTATCATATCTATTCTCAGAAACAGGATGAAAATTAAAGGAGAACATAGGAAAAAAACTCAAGTGGTAAAAAAAAATTAGTTACTGGGAAAAAAATCGAGGAATATAATTTTGATACTGAAAATCAGTTTGATTTGGTAACTGATTCATATACAAGCAGTGGTTTTTCAGCCTGAGAACTGATATTTCTGTACTTCTTGAGTCTGGATTATTATGGTGTTTATGTGCTCCTGTGCCTTTGTTTCTCTCCATCGCTACTGAAGAGATATGCAAATTATCAGTAATGAGAAGAACAGTAAGATCCACCTGAACATGCCAAAATAAAGGAATTACTAGATTTTGACATGCTGCTTATGAGTTTGCTGAAATAAAATTAATATAAATAAGGAGAAACAGGTAAAATATATTTGTTTCATTCCTAATGAGAAACAGGATGTTCTTCTATGAAAATCACCAGCCTAAAAAATAATCCAGAGATTATGAACAGTTAACAAATGCAAAAACTGGATCAACGTGGGGAGGAGAATAAAAAAATATGTTCTGTGCTAACTCTTGTAATTGTTCCTCCCCTTTATAAAATTTAAAGTGATATGGAAAATACTGTCAAAGCTTTGAAAAAACAGTCAGGATATTTCATTGGACATAGGATAAATGAAACCCCAATTTCTTAAAATGGTTTGCCCCAAATCCTTCATTTCCTGGGTAAGAATAACCCCCTTTCATCTATCAGCCCTCTTCTCTCCCCATCCCGTGTAACCCTCCAGCAAGCAAAAGATAATTCTTGTTGTAGTTAGACTGGAATAGCAATCAGGCTGCTTGGCCAGCCAGTACACGTCTACTAATTGGCTTGCAGAGGAATAATTAGCATAAACTATTTTTTCTAGTCACTAACTCATTTTCACTAAACATACAGGAATTTAAATAGGGTCTCTAGCTCCTCAGTCAAGTTTGTCAGAATTGGGCCTTGCTTTCAATTGATTTTGGGGACAGGCAGAGCCATCACATAAACCTTCACTCATAAGTGAGTTGCAGGAGAAACTGAAGTGTCTCCAGCAAGGAGCATAACCTGAGCACTCAGAATATGGTTAGCAAGTGAAGCTACAGTAATTTACTGAACCTAGAAAGAACTGAAAGACTTTCAGGGGAAGAAAAGCACTCAAAAAATACCTACCACAGAACTCTATTAACAAGCTGTACCATGAATTTAATCCCTGTTTGTGGTGGCGTAATGTTACAGTTCCCTATTTCCACACCTTTTTCTGTCAGTGAGTATCATTACCAGGTCTTGTGCTACGCCACTTAAAGTCTCCAGCAGCACCTCATTCTTCAGAATTCACTTCACCAGAATCCATAAGGATAACCTATCTGTACAACACTCCCCAAAATCCTTCTGTGACTACAGGGCAAGGAGCAGGCTGTGTCCTGCTGGGCTGAGAGCCCCAAGCACCTCAGTGGGGCACTCAGATCCAGTGACAGCAGAGCCAGCATTACAGCCCTTTTCTCAAGAGAGTGCTTTAAAGACATTTAATGGTTTGGGTTGGAAGGGACCTTATAGATCATCTAGTTCCAACCCACTTGCCATGGGCAGGTTGCTCAGTGCCTCATCCAGCCTCGCCTTAAACACTTCCAGGGAGGGGGCATCCACAACCTCCCTGGGCAACTTGTTCCTGTGTCTCACCAACCTCACAATAAAGAACATCTTTCTTATATCCCACATAAGATGCATTTCAGAACATCATAATTTTCAGAGTTCTACCACTTCAACAAATTGCATTTGAAGTGGTCAGTGAATTACAAAGTTAGCAGAGACAGGAGCTGACAGACATTGCGATGGCACATGTCTCACTTCCTGAAAAAGCAGGCTAAAAAGATGAGCAGGCTCACGTTCACCTGCTTGTAGATGATTTCCTATCCCTGAGCTCTGTTTTTATGGCCCCACTCAAGCAACATGCCTGCTTTTCCCTGTGTTGTCTGACAGAGGCTTGGCAGCCACCCTCCCTGTGATGATGACTCAGTGTGCTGCTTTTCCTGCCTTCTTCTATGAAGCACATCAAATGATGTGACTAACACAGCTCATTTTGATGAGTCACAGAGCCAGGAAATGTAAAGAAGATGTGGTTTCCTGAACAGTGCAGTTCAAACCCATATTAGGAAAACAATGTTTAAAAAAAAAAAATTCTTCAACTTAAAATTTAGCATACAGTATCTCAAGTTTACCTAAATGGCACAAAGTCCTTGTTGTGTTGCTTGAAATAATTTATGTTACTAGCAGCATGTCTGATTTATCTGGGAGATGGACATGCTCTTTGTTTACATTACAAATTTATCACCCATTTTCCATAATTTTTAGTAAATCCTAAAAAAGCTGAGCCTCACTTGCTGTTTTCTAATGTACAGTCTGTAATGCCTACCTTTATTACACTGCATTTTAAGAAACCTGCATTCTAATTTCATGGGTCCAGTAAAAAAAAAAAAGAAATAAAATAATTTTGTTTTGCCCATGCTTACAAAAATAATCAGACAATGCTTTTTAGCGTTGTTTCACTGGAGTGGAATAAAAACCCCTCAGCTACAGCCACCCCTTGACCGAGGATGAGAAGAAGTTACAGATGCTTTCAGGACTTTTGTGCTCCTCAGAAAAGTGTCCTTATCACCACTCTTGAGAAATCTACCAGCTCAAAGGGAAGAATGCAGTGAGAGCTTTTCTCTTACCTCCCTATCCATCTCCCCAGAAGTTTGTATTGTCACATGCTACAGTGTGTTGACCATTTGTCCTCCTGCCTCGAACAGAGAGAACTTTACAGGTAGCATCTCAAAAGCTACCACTCCCTGAAGACAAGGGATAAGAGCTCTCTTTAATCCAGCTAAAATAATTTCATCCAGACTTCAAGGCCAAGCTCAATGAGGCTCTGAGCAACATGATCTAGTGCAACTCCCTGCTCACTGCAAGGGAGTTGAACCAGATGGCCTTGAAGGTCCCTTCCAACTCAGCATATTCTATGATTCTATGATTTAGCTGACCTGGTTGTCAGCTCTTTGCAAAAGAGGATATGACAACCTGCAAGAAGCCAGAACACAGTCAAATAATGGCAGGATGTAGAGCACTGCTACTACAGCCTTCTTCATTCTAAAGAGGGAGTTGAACCAAGAGACCATCACCTCCTCTCAAATGATGGCCAAGTACATGCATTATAGAATAGTTTTCTGAATAAAAATAATGTACTTATTTGAAAATAAAGCATGGGGGTTTTTTTCAAGAAATGGCAGAGCACAAAGTGCACAAGGCCAAACTTTCTAATAAATGAGATTTATTATGGGAAAAAAGTCCAATAATTGCATTTTCAGGGGAAAGGTCATTATTACTTAGAAAGAGGTTAATAGAACAATATTAATAGCTTTTTACAGGGCAAAAGAGATAGATGCAGTATTAATATGAATGAAAACAAGAATGAGGATGCTCCCTGTTACCAAAGTTTAGGCTAAAAATTCATAAGGTCAAATTCATCTTTCATATTCCCCAAAATAAAGAATTAGACAGAATAAAATGTTATCAAGCCTTTTCATTCAGTGACTTCAACCAAAAATAGCAGAAATAAAATGATCAAAAGTTTTAGCCTGAAGCCAACAATTAGAAGCACAGCTCAAATTCTGTGTCTCTAGGAGACTCTCAGGGAAGATTGCTGAAGATAAAAGTCAACATGACTCCATCACTGGCTTCCACTAAAGGAATTGCAGCAATTCCATCTATTTGGCCAATATTTTAGATTAGACCAATTTTCTAAAGTAATGGAAAATTGCCAGAGATAAAACATAATTTGCAATATACATTAATAATAATGTTACATTACCCATCCGTAATGCATTTCATGCAAAAGTCTTAAAGTATTTTATAAACACTTAATTAAGCCCCCCAACACCCGGAGAAGTAGATTATTTTTCTCAACTGCTCCCCAGCTGGGGAAACTGAGGCACGGGCAATTTAAAATAAAACATTTTCCTCACATTCTGTAATAATGAGGATTGGTTGCAAAGCTACCACAAAGGAATTAAAGGGACAAAAATACTGCCAAAGCCAAATAATTTTTCACTTAAAACAAAAAAGATCCTACATACTTTCTCAGGTTTGAGCACTCAAAAATCTCTTAAGTATCTCTGAGATTTGTTTTTTCCTCATAAACATCTTTAGACATATCCAAGAAATAGATAGCATTTACCAGTATATCATATTGATTTGTAATACAATATATATATCAAAAAATAGACAAACAAATAAATGAAGTGTCTACTTAAAAGACATTTTGCAAAAGTATCTGCACATCCTTGGTGGTAGAACTACCTAACAAATAAAAGGACAAACAAGAATCTTGATCTTTAATTCCCAGCCTTGACCACTAATACTGTTTTTCTCTTTTAGATAGAGTCAAGTGAGGAAGAAAAGAGAAATCCAAAGGTGATTATGAAGATAGTTATTAAAAGCTGTCAGGCACATGTGTAAACTGTTAGCACATTTAAACTCCAAGGCTAAGCAGGATCTGTCTAAGTGGTAATTCCAGCCTGAATACACTCAGCAGTACCACACCAGGACTCACAATTATGTAAGTTTGCTATTAAAATGCAAGTTGGAATCAACTGTTAAATCTCCATAGTGACGAATACACTGAAAAGCTGTCCTACTTTGGGGGATTAAATTGACTTTATTTTTGGTTATTGTACCTAAACACTGTAACTTGATGTGTTGTGCTCTCTCTAATTCAGTTTTACTTCACCAAGCAGCTCAGACAAGAGAATTTTCTTGAAGACACAGTCAAGCTGGGAAACATATATATTTAGGACATCTTTTCAGAATACTGTAATTACAAGCATAAGTATTTGAAGTCAAAACTCATAATTGTGCATGATGAGAGAAAACTGAGGAATTTTTTTTGTTGAATGTTTTGGCTGCAAAGAGAGACTCCAATCTCACCAGTCTGAGGAAGTTTCAGAGCAGATGTCTGCAGAGTGTTCGGGATGCAATTTTGACATGGAGTTAAAGAAAATTATTCAATTTATAACATCAGTTATAAAACCCTGATATGAAATTTATTTTGCCAGTAGTACTGCATTGTATAGTAATTTGAGGAAGAGATTGCTTAATATAATGTAATGGGTGAGATTAATGTAAGAGATTAACTCTTCGGCCCTTCCCTCTTGTACTATGCTCTTCATATACTAATCAGGTAAAGAGATGGATAGTAGTATTTTAAAAGCTTCCTTTTCTGTGATCTGTTTCTCTGAGTGAAAATATGATGGTGAGCCTTTCTCACACAGAATTCATCCCTTTGGTCTATAGGAAAGGGCTTTTAGAAGAAAAATCTTAATGTAAGGCAAGAAATATTAAATGGAGGTAGTGCAGAAGGTATTGGGTGAACAGAAGAAAATACCAGAAGAGAATGCACAAGGGCTTAGTTTTCCTATTACTAAGGCAGGACTGGGTGAAAGAAAGCTAATAAATCATGGCAGCGCAACCCCACATGGAAATGGGCATCCTACCTAGATGGGAGTCTCAGATGATGACTGCTCTACAAACCCAGCATCCCTCAGTGTTAACAGGGCACCCACTCACCATGACTTTTACAGGGCACAATAGAACTCTGCAGAGCAAGAACATTCAGAAGTTTTGGCTATCACAGTGCACACAGTGTGCGGAGAATCACAAGAGCTGCTCAGCTTCCTCAGCTGCTGCCAACAAAAGGCAGCGAGAAGGACACACCAATCTGGGACCCCTCCCCAGTTCTGCCACCTCCTCAGGAAACCATTGCCCTCTAATTCCTCTAGATTCTGCCTGGAAAATGGTTTTCTTTGGGTAATTTTAAAGAGAGGTGGGAATTTTAAAATGAAACCACCCTGTGTAATTCAGAGTTCAATGATGAAAGTATTTTTTTTCAGGTTTTTTTTTTCCATTCTTGTCAGCCCCACAGGTAGAGAAATCACTTGAATTCTTCAAATAGTGATATTTCTTAAGCGTTTTACTGTTCCTGCCCCTAAAGCTGACTCTTGCACAGTCAGTAATGAAATCTGCTTATGTTTCAAACTCTGTGGTATTATGTGATTTTGTTGGACAGAGAGATGGATACAAAGGAACAACAGGCATTGAAAATATTTTAAAATTAAGTGATTTTAAGTCCTTTAATCTTAAAAAGTGCTTACTCAATTTAATAACAATTTTTATAAAGTACTACCAGTTGTCAGTAAGTCTTAACCCTAAAAATGAGACCGCATGGGGATTTCTGGTGGGGTGTTTTAGACTTTTAATTTTAAAAAAATTATTATTGAGCTGCAAGAAAGGGGTAAAAAAGTCTTATAATGGGGCTTTGAACTGAATGCTTAATTAGGAACAGTTTATCACCTCTTCAAATAAGCTGAAGAGTTACATAAGTAGGCCTTACAATCCCTACAGATAAAGACAGTTTATCTTGGCTTCCTATGGAAATAAGCTTTATGTAACCGTTTTGTCTGCCTCTCCATCTTCCTTTTCTCTCCCCTTTACTTTCCCTTCAACAAAAGACTGAACCATTAACCAGTTTGAATTTGAGGGCTAAAAATCTCCAGAATTATATTCCTACTGGTTTCATGAAGACAGCTGATGAGATAAGAAAGTCCTAAATCACTGCCCTAGTTTCCTCCAAAGAAAAACAGAGAAAGTTACAGAAGTGAAAACTTGGACTGAGATTACTGTTTGTAATGCCTGAGCTGCAGAACAGGTTGGCTGCTCTAGACTTCCTAGGTTCAATTTCCTTGCATGGAGAAATAAATGAACAATTTGGTGGCCTGACAGGCTTCCTTCAGATCATAGTCTTCCCCTGGTTCACTACAGGCAAACTCTGCCATAGCTCCATGCTCTAAACACAAGCCTTTAGGAAGCACATGTTCACAACTAGAATAAAGATTAATGATTTCTGTGATTTCCTATTTATTTGTTTACAATTCATTTGTTACACACCTTATATTGTCTTGACTTTTCACTTAGCTGAAGGCATCAATAATAGGTAGTGCATAATGGACTATGCAGAAGTGTCCATGACCCTTTGCCTCAGTGCTGCTGTGTATCTTAGATTTGAAAAATCTCAAGAAGAAAAAATAATTTGTGACAACCAATCATTGTATCATTGTTCTTCTTCACTTTGTGTTTCTCATATATGTATTAACAGATACATTTTTAACTAAAAATAAACCTGAATCAAAATTCCTGAATCTTCAGAAACTTTTGAAAATTACTGGATTATGAGAAAGTTGGAAGACAGCCCAAATTCTCTGTATCATTTTTATCTTCCCTGCTCTAAAAAAAAAAGCTCACATTCTCATGTTTTAGAAGACCTGACATGAAGACTTAAATAGGGTAGAAAATACACATAAACAAAGAACCTGGAAGAAACTGCATTTAATGTAGTTAGAATTTAGTTTAGGTATTGTCCTGACTGTCTTATCTTTATATGCCATTAGGCTATTGAGGGTGAAATTTCTCCCATCTTTTAAACTTGGTTAATCTACACAGCTGGGGATGAAACTGCTGTAACATGAAACATTCATGGTATCATCCCATAGGGAAACTATCATGGACCTACTGCCAAAGTGAGTCAGGGATGCAAAATATTTGATGTCCATAGATGTGTCACGTTTCTTTTTTTTTTTTTCTCCTCTGTGCTTTTCCCAGTTTGGTTTCATTAAGTCAGTATCCTATGGACTACAGCTGTCATTCTTCTCTACTTCTTTTCTGTGTCACAATGTTCTCAACAGGCCCACCTTAATATTATTTCATCCAGGACTGCACAGAGGATTTCACAATGTTCAAAAACTGAACACAAAGACCTTCAAAACTGCTTCTTATGAAACAGAAGTGAGGGGAAAGGTGGTGGAGCTTGGGAGATAACTGAAGCCATAAACTTACTGTAGGAACTAAAAACACTATTTTGATATGAGGAAAAGAAAAAACACTATGCTTTTTGCCAAAGGTAAACTCTCCAGCAATCTTTTTTGGTATAAGATTTCCAGCAATACAACTATGTCTATCTCAGTATTATTAAAATTGTACTAGTCATAATCGGGGATGTGCTCAGAGCATAGCAGTGATGAATCAATAGAGAAAACAAATATCATAAAAATAACATAAATGAGCAGTCACTGAAATGTCTTCAAACAGTGAAGTACTTAGAAAAATTATGAAGATTAATATAGCACCACATACATCCACATGCTGTAAAGAGGAGTAATTGTTCTTGCATTAGTAAAAAAAAATGAATAGTTTCATCAAGTTTTTATTGTGATAAGATTTTTTTCTTATGGCTATAGAAATACGCTGAAGTATTTAAATCATTTGTCAGATGTGAACCCACCTGAGCACTGAGACTTAAAAATACAATCAGACATCCCTTAGACAGGCTGGGATTTTTCACATTGTCTTCTTCTAACACATAAATAGTGAGGCTAGATGCAGAAATAGGATATTTTTCAATTTTAACCTTTTTTTTTTTTCTCGCTAATTTCTAGAATGTAATTCTGCCCCCAGCTGGTTGAGACACGGCTGACATGGGAGACTGAAAGTGAGAGAATGTTGAACCTCTGAACTCCACTCCTTCTCAGATGATGACTACAATTTGCATGCAAAGTATCAGCAGCTTTACTGTTCAGCACAGGTGCTAATAGATTCTAAGTTCTTTATGTAAGTATGTGCAGCACCCTCTTCATTATAGTCCTAATAGCACAAAGGTGAAACTGTTTTCAGGAAACAGAGTTCATTGATTACTCCTACAGAACGTTACAATTAATGACTCCGGTCTGTGGTAATTGCTGCACCTGTATCAGATCAACTTAAAAGTGGAAATTTAATACACGCTCTTGTCACCAATAGATTGCAGAGAGTTGCATACATCTACTGTCTGAGAGGGATTTTTACATGCCTATTTATCTTCCTAGTGCTCTTTTTCATCAGATTCTAAGTCTCTTTTTTTGCAAATAGAACATATGTACAGAAAAATTTACATGACTTCCACTCCTTTTGCAAGTATAACTGCAGCCCATCCTTATCTCCCGGCGAGAAAAACAAAAGAAAAAGGGAAGTATGGCAACAGAAAAGCAGGAAGATAAGTTATTATTATTACCTTTTGAAACAAAAGCTTTCATTCACCCTTCAACCCCTCCCCACTATCTTCGATCATATTTCAGGACATCTCTTCTGATGGAGCTGAAGAATAGATTACAAATACCTTTATATTTATCTAACTTTCATTTCCATATATCACCTTTTTATATACACATGATTCTGTCACATCAGCAATCTGCTCCCTCAGCAAAGCCCTGATGCACACTTCCAGGTTCTCAGTTTTCAACACCACGAGAGCAACAGGGGCAACATCAGGAAGCTTAGCTCCCAGTACTTAGTCTCTGTATATTCAAGTAAATAAAGACTGGCAAGAAGATAAAGTGTAAGTTGAAAAATTCATGGGAAACAGGTTTCTTAAAACAAGAAAAAATAATTTTAAAGAGAAATTCTGAAAAAAAAAAAGAATTCCTGATTTTAGCATCTGAGCAAATGTTAGCGTTAGTGCAAAGGATGAACAAAATTGAAGTCCCGCTAGCGTGACCCCTTGGATGGTGCAGTCTGGTATTTGCTACTTTCCAGAGTTTCCCTCTGCCTCCATTCCCTGGAGTCTCAAGGGAAGGAAGGAGAGAGCAGCTGCAGGAACGCATGTTCCACCTGAGCCCTGCAGAAACTGAGGAGGAGACTGAGGTGGACACAGTGAAATTTTACAAAGCATTATAGGGATATGAACACTAAATGAATTTAGCAAGTGCAGAGAAGAGGAATTATAAGACAGAACAGAGCTGCTGAGGGAGGATCCGACTGAAGCAGTGGGATGTGACTACTCAATCCATTAGCCTTGACAGAAAATCTCTAGCGTGGGTTTGGGAAGAGTAGAAGGAGCACTGTTGGAAGGTGAGCTGGGGACAGACCTATTAGGCACAAACTGTTGGTAACAAGGAATGCTGAAAACTCACCAGATCCCTCAACGAAGCATTTACCACATGATGTGGATGCCAGAAGAGAATAGCCAGCATCTGCCTGAAGAAGGAAGCAGCAGACAAAATCACCCAACCCACATCACAAAATGGCTGAGTATCACTAAGCAGTCAGAACATCTAAGGATTTAAGAGCAAGGCAGGGCTAACACTGGGTGATAGGAAGCAGGTGGGTATCAGGACTGTTGTGTGGAATCCTAGCCAAAATTTCCTGACTCTGGGATTACAACTGTCCCGTACTCAGCATATGACACTTTTGAAAAACTCCCATAGTCTGTTTTAAATACTTAATTTCTCTTTACCAATCACTAACAGCTCTGTTACTGATTGTCAATTTTCCCTCAATAAACCCTGTTGAAGGTTAACTTTTCCCTTACACTCCATAGCAGCTGGAGTTCCTTTGTTTTCCTTCACGTTTTGCTCGTCACACAGCAGAACTTAGGAAAAGTGTCCAACCAAACCAGCACTGCAGAAACTGTCCTCTTTTCATTGTCCTTTTTAAAAGGTCTTCTCATTAACCCTTGGATTAAAGATGATCAGGTGATGAAGCGATGGGAAGGGCTGAGTACACCCTGAAGACATTCAGAATAAAACCCTTTGGACAAAGAGCCAGGCTGTGAGCTACTGTGTCTGCAGAGTAAAAAAAAACAACCAACAAACAAAACCAAACACAGAAAGGAACACTTAAAAGCAGATAACTTACTGTCTGACATTAAGGATCCAAAAATAATAAAAACAAAAGGTATTCTCCATTATTGAGTTATGATTATTTTTCCTGAGGCCAACTGTTACACTCATTCATCTTAGTGCAATTGCCCTGATCTACACTGATAGAAAATTTGGGCCATAGTGGGACCTTAAATTATGGTCCAAAATACTTGCAAAGTACATGAACTGCACAGGACACTATAAGTAGCTGAGGTAATCCGATACATTTCCAGTCTGAGGACTTTTTGTTTTGCCTTTTAACATTTAATTTGAAGAATGCCTCTATGCCTAGCTCTCTTTTTCAAGGTTTTCTTGACACTCCCCCACCCCTGAATATTTTGAAATCCTAGCATAATTTGTGGTCAAATCTAAATCCAAATTGAGTCCATCTGGGGAAAGTGGAAAAACCTGAACTCCATCTTGTTGTCTTGAACATCCTCTGGTTGCATAATAACAAAATGCCTTTGTTCTCACAACTAAAGTATGCATCAAGAATCACAGAAGCAAGAAAAAAAGGGAATGTTCCAAGCTATTACTGTAACAATCCAATTACAATGCCTATCAAACTTAACTTCACAGGTTATAGCTCCTAATTGCCTGACAAAAATTGACACTTCAGTCGCAACAGCATAATATAATCAGAGTCCAAATTAAATTTGATCGTGGGCAGAAAACGATGCTATCATTCGGCGGCATGGAAACAGGAGATCAACTAGCATGATATCAAGGATCAGAAATGAAAATTATTCATTAATGGCAATGGTTTTCTGATAATGGAAATGACACAGTTCAGACGGCTTCGTAAAAACACTATTAATTAAAAAGATGATAGACCTAACAAGGCATAGAAACCAGTGGAACCTTTCTCTCTGCTTGTTAAGGTGAAGGATGACAATGTTTAAGAACAGAAGTTTATGCACTTTTGTGAAAAGTATTCCGCTGATTCTATAGCAAGTGTACTAGTTCTTGCTTAGTGAAGCATCTTTCTCTAGGGTGCTATGTTATAGGGACATAAAAAGTGTCTAAGGCCATAATATGGCATTGTAATAAGTATGAATACTACCAGCTATAAAGCAGAAGGGTCCAATTCATAAAAAAATGCACATGGGATTTTTGCATACTCCCAAGAAAAAAGTGCAGAGAAAACTATTTTATTTCCCTGTGCAAGCAGCTCTGTCTCCATTTTCACTTTGGAGAAATACAGAGGTTCTTTATGCTGAAGAGAGAGCAAGCCAGAAATCCACCCTCAAAGGCTTCGTCGACCAAGAAAAGGAAAGGTCTCAGCTTGCTGAAGTTCAGACAATGCCTCTGTGTTCCCTACACAGAGCTATAGATATTACCACAATAAAAAACTCTGACACTAATAGACTGCCAAAAGCATTGTGTTTGAAATAACCATCTCAAAGGGTTGACCGCTATACCATTGAAACCACTGGGTTCTTATGCCACAGCTGGAACATATCAAACTGCAGTTGCCCAGTTTGAGGAAGAAAAGGTCCATTGGCTCACTAACAATCTCCACAGTCTCCTCCCATGTGTTATGTTTGGGCTCTACACCCTGCAGGGTGGGTCATTGCCCAGCACACAAAACTATAACTCTTGAGGACCCTCACCTCTTTCTTCTTCAGCAGCAGAGAGAAGCAAAGAGGCATTCCTGCTGCGATTCTTTGCCCAATAGGCATCTGCTTTGGAAATGCATCAGCGCAGGCCTCAGAGACTTCTTGCTGTGGGAAATCAAAGATTCAGGAGCCTGAAAAATAAAGGACTCTCAGAACGAACAGAAGGGAAGAACAGGAAAAGATAGATGCTTCCTTGGAAAGGATGACTCAAAGCAGATCCTCTTGACCCTAGAATGCAACTACAGTGGGTGTTAGCAAATCAGAGACCTGGGTCAAAATTTCACATTCTTTAGATTGTCTGACTGTGGCTCATCCAGACCCAAAAAGTATGGTCCCAAAACCTTCATCATCTGCTAAATATTGCCCTCAAAGACCACCTCAATTACAAAGAGAAAAAATTAAACAAATTGAATATTCAATACTACTCTGCTTGGAGCAGCTCTAAAATATGAAAAACATGCAATTAATGGATGAACTTTCAGTTTCCTTAACTATTTCACAGTTCTTGTACACAGTGCACATAGCTTGCCTGAATGGCAACTCAAAAAAAAAAAAAACTCAAAAGGGCAATGATGTTACCTAAACTGTATGCCACCATTGCACTGTACCTCTCAGAGCTCTAGGGTGGACACACCAGATTTAGTATATTTTATTGAAATACTCTTTAGCTCTTTAAACATAATCATTTATGACAGATGCAAGGAGTGCTGGAATTCACCATGCAGACAGCTCAGGAGGAGACAGTAATATATTAATGGAGAAAACAGCTACCCTGTAATATCAGCTGGTATGTCATTAAACAGTATTATTACAGCTACCATATGATTTTCTCTTAGGCTTTGATAACTTGACCTCATGAAAGGGCACTTGTAGATACTTCCAGAATTTTAAAAACACAGGACATTGCTAATATTTTATGGTTTTGTTTGGTTGGTTGGTAGTTTTGTTTCCACTATATAACAAACTTCAGAACCAGGAAGAATGGAAAACAAGGGAAAAAATTGAGACTAGGGCTTGTGTTGTTTTGGCATGCTTTTTAAAATAAATAATTGAATTATATTGCTCATGATGCTTTCCAGGCAATGATGTAAACTCCTTTCTGATAAGAGTGCCACTGTTCAGAAGTGAAAGTTGGCATACTTATCCCTACAACAGGGAATTCAAAACAGAGGCAGCCAAAAACTAAATACATTGTGACCACTAATCCTGCAGGGTAAGGTTATAAATTGAGTCACCTAATGGATAAATTAACTCTCTGAACTGTAGCCAATTAAATCCCAGTTATGTTCTTTAAGGAACACAGGGTCAAGTTCACACCCACTGACTCTCAAGCTCATTGGGAATCTTCTGTTTAAAAGTTTCAGTTGCAAGGAACATCACTTTATCAATTCTGACAGGTTTTGTGGACATCATCTGTTCAAATGAGACATTTCAGGTACAAAAGAGACAAGAGCATCTGGACTAACAAACAGGCCAGCAGTGATGATTCTCTGTGAACTAATAAGAGAAATCCATGTCCTTGTCTCTGCAATGCTTCACCCAGGCCACGTTAGTGACTGGAGATTACTGGATCACCTCTTACTCCACCACCTATCTGTCCACCACACACACATTTCTTGTGAAGAGTTCAGGTGGTCTTGAGTTCACCCTCAACATCACACATGAAACAAAAGCCATTCTGACCTTATCTTGCTAACAGTATAAAATCCAAAGTAAGCATTCCTTAGTTCAACCCTATCAACAGCAGGGTCACTGTAAAAAGCAGCTCCCTCCCAGAGCTGTTGACCTCCAAGGAAGTAACAGGAGGAAAAGACTTGGGTCATGCCAGGCCCCTGTGACTAGCAGCAATCCTACAGTCTCATCGTGGATTGTACCTTGTGATGGACACAACCTGAATTTCTTTGGTTTTTCCAGCAGCACTCAGTGAACCAGGAAATACACAGCATTAAGAAGAAAAATAAATAATGAAATTAAGCTTAACAGGGTTGTTGGCCCATTTTCAGATCTCCCATTCTAAAAACTTGCAAGTCTCACCATTAGGCAGGTTGCCAAGTCTACTTCCCTGGTGAATCCAAGCTTATGCACCACTCGAGAGGAGTCTGTTAATGACTACAAAGATCCACAGCTGTTTACAGTTTAGACTCAGTGGTGGACCAGGCAATAAGCTTGATCCAACAATGAAGTTGTCGGACTCTCACAGCAAGAGGAGACATTGTGTCAACTATTTGCTTGCTAGTAGTGTGAGGGACTACCAGGACGGCTTAGCAGGGCGGCAAGAAACAGGGAAAGGAGTAGGTATGGATTGGAGAGAAGCTGTGCAGGGCCCTGGAAATGAAAGAACAACTGTGCTAGAAAAAAAGTCTTAAACAGCTTGCAGAAGAATAAATAAAGAAACAAAATAAATAGGCCAAGGAGGTTCTTACCACAAATTCATAAAATAGGCAGAATCTATTCAAGAAAATATTTCAAAATCAGAGCTATATTCATTTGTAGAAGTCTGCAGTCACATTATTGGTTGCAAACCTTTTTCTTTCTTTTTTGCTGATTGCTTGCTGTGTTGGTTTTGGGGTTTTTCTGTGGGAAGTTTGTATTTATTCTGAATGAATAAATGAGAGCAACAGTTTCTCATAGTAGAATCCATTCTTCAGGAAAATGATAGTGAAGGACAGCTAATTATGAAAAAACTGTGAAAGACTGGTGGAAAGTATAATAGAGATTTATATTAAGCTTCTCATTTTCAGTCATGGAGGTGAACATAATGTTAAGAAAAAATCAAAGAAGGTATTTGAGGTAAAAGTTAAGGGAAGCAGATAGAAAAAGCAAAAATTATCAGGGGATAAAATCTTTCAGCAACAAATCAAACCAATATGGGTTGAGAGCCTCTCTTCTACCCATGCTCTGCATTAAAAGTCCACTGTTTGGTGATTAGGAACAGCTGTAGTAATCTACTTTAAAAACACAGAAAGTACCCTTCAAAGACAGATTCCTAGATACCAAGACTAGAAGCTCTGAAGAGAATGTTTCAAATATTAACAACTAGCAAAATTAGAAAATTTGCCAAAGAGGCACCTTTATCAACGCTAGACTGGAAAGCAAGTCCTGACAATGTGCACTGGTCCAAGCTTGTTCCACATAAATGCAATTCATTTATCGGTAGGGCAGCATTTTCAGCCTAAGAGGGTTCCCAGAACTTCCAGATCTAGTGCCAAGGGGTTGTTGCAAGCTTATAGAAAGCATTAAGGATCCATCTGTGTGGATGGGCAGCTGATCAAGTAATTTATTGATTAGCCATTAAGTACAAAAATTCAGAGGGAAGGGATGAACCTAATTTCTAGTAAGGTAAAACCATCCATATTTACTGAATAGATTATCCATAACAGGAAATGGTCACTTGATTACAGAGTCAGGCAGATCTTCAGCCCCAGTGACTTCATTGGAGCTATGACAATTTGCCAGCGGAAGATCTGTGCCCCAAGGTGATTTGTTAATGCAGTGGAAAGCTCTAACATTCATAAAAAGCAGGACATAGGAAATGCAAACACAAAAAAAATTTCTAATATAAGCAGCTCCTAAAAGCAGGAAGAGAAACCAGCAGAAATATGTAAACTCATGAAGTTCTGTTTCAAACTGAGCTTGCATTTCTAAATCAGGTGAGAGGTGCACCTAGGGCATAGAATAGCCACCAAAAAAACCCAGCCTCATTTAAGGATCATCAGTGCCAAAACTTTCCTTGACTTGCCTGAGACCTTGAGCGCTCAAGACTCACAATTTTAGACTCAGAGCCTTGCCCATCTTCAGCTTTGAAAAGCCCATTTTTCATGTATCAAGGCTACAAGCGGGTGCCCAGACTGCAGTGCATGCCTCTGAACCACCCTATGAAAATGTACCACCTTACCTGCTCCCACTGAGCCTGCACCAGAGAAGATAAAGAGATCTTCCAGATCTTCCTAATTCAAGCCAACGACAGAGGGTGAAGGGATGTCTTCCTGTGCTACCTGCTTATATATTATCTATATAAAATATCTAAATATTGACATCAAATAAGAATTGTGCCACAGAACACTAACCACAGTGAACTACTCTCTGTGGAGACTGTATAGAGCTGGAGGTGAAAAAGAACCAATGGGCAAAAATCTGTACTATAAATGTACTATATTTGAGAGCCCAGGCCTCAAAGTATTGCACGGCTACAAATTTTCTCTCTGTTCCATTGCCCTCATTTTATATTCAATATATTCGTGGATTCAAAAAACTCTTTCAGTTCCAACTAAGTCTGATCAAAGTAAATGCCTAATATGCACCAACAGGTCCACTTTGTATAATATTAACAATGTAATTTCTGTCACAAAAATGAAATTAAGAATGTAAAAAAAAAAAAAAAGTTAAGATGCGATTAATACCAAAAGGAAAAAAAGTCTGGGTTTTGTGCAGAGGTTGCTGTAACAGACTATTCTTTGTCATCCTACTCAACTCTCAATACAGCCCCTCCTATGACAGAATTTTGGATTGCAGCTACTATTCTCTATTGATACCTAAGGGATGAAGATGTCTATTGCAAATTTTTTTTTCCATATCCATTTAAGATGACAATTTACACTCCTCAAAAAAAGAAAAACTTAGGTTTTTGTAGGTTCTCCTCTTTCTTTTAGACTTGTTTAAAGTGTGAGTCACAACACTTGAGCCCTTTCCTCCTACTCATTTTTACCTGTACATAGTGTAGTAGAAGCAGCTGCTGCAGTGAGCCCATGGCACTATGGCAGGTTGGAAGATATCATAGGATCTAACAAAAGCTTTTAACAATGTGCATCATGATTCATCAATTAGGTGGAGAAATGGTGCTGATTTATTTATTTTTAAAATAAACAGTTACTTCCCCATAGCTAAGATATCATTCTGTAATGCATAGGAGTTTGCTGCTATCTGCAGGTAAAATACTCTATTACTGAGTAAAAATTTGAAAAGCAAGCCAAGCATTTAGCTTCTGGTTTTAATTGCAGCTTCTATGTAAAAACCCAAGACCTAGGAAGGATGAATGAAAATACACACCTTTCACATGGGGCTGAGAGGAATATTTTCTCTCTAATAAAACAAGCTGCACACTCACAATTTTCAGAATGTTTTGCTACAAGAAGTGCTGGCAGCTGGGCAGGATCAAGCTTTCACACATCCATCCAGAGCAACTCTGATATCCTTCAGCAGAGGCAAAGGACTCCTGGGACATAAGAGCATCCTTCCAATGCTCAGCAGCCCTCAGATGTCCTATGAGCTGCAAGCCTGCCAAGTGGATAGGACACAGAGCTGGTTCCACAAATGCCAGAGCTTTCAGGGAGGCTGCAGACTATATCAGGAAAGGCAGTTCAAAAGGGTTACAGGCAAGTCGTGATTTGTCCCTCTGTTTGCACGGCAGGCCTAGAAAGCTGGTTGTCAGAGCGTCCTTCATAATCATCCTCTACACTCACTCCACTGCATGGTACCATTTGTTTTTTCTCACTTATTTTCTTTTTGCTTTATTTTTAATCCTCAGCTTGTCCTACAAGTATGGAATGAACTGGAACATATTCAACACTTGGAAGAATTGCTATTGAGTCTTCCTTGCTTTAAAAGTCAGAAAGTGACACAAGGATTCTGCATGTACTTTGTGGAGCTTACTTCATTAGAATACTACCAAAGTGTAAATATTTTGTGAATTATTTCTAGTTTCATGGTTATACTGCTACAGCACTTTACCTGTAACAAAAATGTGCTAGGAATATTAGCTAAATTCCTTGAGAATATTTTGGATGACACACTCAGTCTTTATCTTGAGCCCAAAATGAATTAAGGTTTGTTCCAAACACAGCAAGACAGTTTTGGCTAGTCTGTGAATAGAAAGATGGACATGACAGAAGTCATTAAGCAACATTTAATCAAGCAAGATCATATTGGAGGAGTCATTAAAGGAAATATTGACTCCAGGAAATTACATGTATCACACTATCTCATCAAAGTTTAGATATTCATCTTGCAGTTTTGCAGAGCTGTGCTGCAGTGCCACAGTGCAGGTCTCCAGCTCACTATCAAACAAATATCTCCAAGGTTCTGATCAAAAATCAAAGAGTCACTGGTGTTAAACTTTTCCTACCCCACTATTTTTTCAGTGTGTCCTCAATTTAAGAAAAGCTGATGCAACTTTTGGGTTATTTTCAAAGAAGAGTTTTGAAGTGAGCTGATTTCAGCTTGTGGGTAAGAGGTGGGTAACAGAACCACTTGAAACAAAGGGAATACATCAGAACACAATAGAACAAGGATTACAAAATACCCATTGCTAAAGATTCTCCTTTTAACCTTTAAGTGTAGTCAAAACCTAATGACTTGCTAATTATTTTGAATTTAATGATGCCTCTAAGCAAAAGTTGTACTACAGGGCAGAGTGTCCATGAACCTCTAAGATCCAGAGTTACCTCTCGACTTCAGCCCGCAGTGAATTCTCCTCCTCTCCATATCAGTTTCTAAGAAAGCTTTCAAATGATCTATCCCCCTCCCCATTGTTGCAACCAACAGTGAAGGAAACAATTTTGAACTCTGGCGTAGGCTGAGCTCCAGATGGTTGCCAGCTTTTTAAGCGCTGAGTTGACTAACCTTGCTCAAAGCAGGTCTAGAGAACACAGCGCTTCAAATATCAGTATCTGCTGGGATTGCATCTATATACGTGGAGTCCCACCGTTCCTAACACTGGCACAGCTGAATGAGTGAATCAAGAGCAAGAAGGATAAAGCTGAAGAAAATGCATGAGACCTCTTCCTCTCTGATGTTGAATCAGCTCATTAAACAGCGGGGAGCAGCTGAGCGTGGATTTTCCTTGAGCCTGCTGACCATGAAATGCAAATGAATATAACCCAGTCCGAGTCTGAGGCTGGGAAAGACCAAGAGGTTGGCTTCCATGGGGAGATGAAAAGGACTGTCCTGAATTCAGCCCAGGTCAAAGAACTGATTCAGGATGAAGCAAAGTCATTCCTCTTCAGAGCCATTTAAGGAAAACTGAAACCATGGGTAATGACTAAAATACAAACAATTGATTATGATATTTGTAATTGTTCTTATGGATTGACAACAATGAAAGCACCAGCCAAACTACCCCAGAATGGAATCAATTTCTAAGAATAAAATTTATGGGGATGCTGTGATGCTGTTTCCCTGGAGTCTTTCAGTCTGACCTCAGCCACAAATAAAGTCTTTTCAAATGCAAGGATATAGCTCTTGGATGTGTAATATCTGATGTAAAGAGAAAAAGCACCATCTTCATCTCTAGCCACAGGAAAGCCTGTTTTCTTTGGTTCTTGGCCCATATGAGAGTCAGTGTATGAAATATGAATTGCTCCTCAACATTTAAGTTGGTAGTGCAAATAAATACCACCTTCTCAACATGGGCTTTAAGGTTATTTCTATTAAATCCTCTGTATGGAAGTAGTTGCTGCTTCCTGGATCTCTTTGTGTTTCTGAGAGGCTTGTCTTAGTGGATAGCTTAAGCTCTGCAGTGCATCCATCTTCCACTTTGATTACTCCCATCTCCCTCTACTTCTCCAACAAGTGTCACCCTCCTGCAGGCCAGCTAAGCATTGCTGCCTTATGCCCCTCATGCTCTCTCACATCAGTTCACTGTTCTGTTCATATCTCTCAGTCCCCAATGATCCATCTTCATGCTCTATGTTTTTGTCCTGCTCCTCCCAGCCTACCTCTTCCATTGTCGACCAAAATAAAATGTTCTGTTTCAGTTCCAAGAGCCTATGGACATTCTGAGGGATAACTGACTGCCATTCTAGGAAGAAGAGGGAAACTTTATATTTAAAAGCATCTATAACAGGAGTAGAAAATTGTTCAGGACATTGCGGGACTGAAACTATTTTTTCCATAATTCTGTAAGACTTTCTAAAGTCACACTGATTCAAGCAGCTCCTTGAGGTGAGGCAAAAAAGGACCAGACACTCTGACAACATTGGAAAAACTTGAACCAGACTAAAGGACACCTTTTTTATCACTTCCTCTTAAGGCTCATCATTTCTGCAAAACTACATAACTTGTCCTCATTCCTATATTACCCTTGCACTTACTACTTACTTTCACTTATACTGAGGAAAACAGATTACCTTCTTGTCAGGATGCAATACTGGCTCTCAGCTCCCTACTGTCCTGCCAACTTCAACTGTAAGCTTGGACATACTGCCCCTCAGTCCATGCCTTGAATCTCCAGTAGTGCTATAGGGGTAACTGCACTCCCCAGTCTCACAAGTATATTCCTGGTTGTGAGGCCCCCAGGTTCAGCCACAGCAGTAGGGAGAAAGGTGGCAGGGCACATGGAAGTGTTGCAGAGAAAATAAACACTTTCTCTGCCTTGCATTCATGCAGCCAAATCTAGCTCTGGTAGGCACCCTCAGATAAAAGAAGGTGGGATGCATCTCACTACTATAGATGCCTAGAAATGAGGTAGTTCTCTAGTTAGAGGAGAGAATTAGATACTTTCTACATACAGTTCCTGTGGCCTCCTTTACAAATAAAAGTCACACTTTGTTTCTCTCCACACACAGCTCAAGCAGTCTTTTGGCTTACAAGATATAGGAGACAGTGAAGAGACTTATATTTGGTCCCTTGGAATAAGTGGGATGAGGAAGCACAAAGATTTCATGTCGCCTATTAAACGTGTTTTGAAAATACAGAGAGGATACCAAGGGAGTAAATATTTCAGACATTCATCTCTATATTCCAGTCATTCACCTCACCCTTTAGAGGGGATCTTAAAGATCCTCCTCCTGTCACACCAACTGGGTCTTCCTTTTATCTATGGATGTATCAGGAATACTAACACCATGCAATAGTTGCTTACCTGCATACAAATGTGCCTTACAACCATCAACTTTCTTCTATAATTCTTCAGTGGGCTTGAGGTTGTTATGTACAGCAGTTACCATGTTCTTGGATGATGAAGTTAAGCATCAGACAGTCCTTCAATCTTTTATCTTAACTAAAATGGCAATATTCACATACAGCGTACTTCACATCAATAATGTGCTAGGTATTACTGTATAGGGAATGGGATACCTTTGAGACACATCAGATCTGTCATATGCAAGTTGATTAATGTCTCTGTGATAGTTAGCTAGATGTTGGAAATCTGATCCATATTTCAGAGTCCTCAAATCAAGCCTGGACAGGAAAGAAAAAGGTATCGCTGGGAAAAATGTCCTCCAATTTACAGTCCAGTAAACCTGTAATTATAATCCTCTGTGCATCCAGCATACACATACTATGTCCTGAATTTCATCAGTACATGTTATTAAACATCTCCCGGTGAGATGGACTAGATTTTTTGGAGAAACTCTCAGACAGCCCAATAGACAATTTTGAATATTGAAGATGAAATTATCAGACTTTAACTGTAGGTTTCAGAATTCAGAAAAGAAGAAGAAATCTCTATCAAGTAAGGGACCTCTATCCAATATTTTGCTGGTAGGTCTGCAGACCCATTTTGTAGAGCTGGAAGCAAAGATACAAGTTTCAAGACAATCAAAATTCTTGATTTTTCTTAATTTACCTCAGCAGTATATTTCTCTCTTAAATCACATGAGAACAAGTAGACCACTGAGGATGCAAGTTTGGTGATGTGTAGATATTGCACCTTAAACAAAGATAACACTAATGAATTCACATTCAACCTTTTCAGCCCAGTGATAGAAAAAGATTTTCAGTCACTTTAGCCTGAGTTACATTTGCTCTCAGGGTCACCTAAAGAAAAGGACAACACATTCATCTTTATCCTCCTCGAGTTGTTGAACCACTCAGATAATCTATAGTGAGTTACAAAGTGAAATTAAATATCTTAAAATGCCATCTATCTGATCCCCAATTAAAACATAATCTTTTTAAAGCTGTCAATAGCTGCTGACCAGAATCAATAACAGGAAGATTATGACTGGCACTTTTCCACTGATCTGCAGGCAGACAGGAAATACATTGCTGTTGTGAGGTCAGCAGGAAAAGGGGAAAATTGGACCCCAAGCAGAACTACATGATAGACAAGTGGAATTTGAGACCTTCTGCAATGATCCTGCTCAATGGTTTGGGGGTTCATTGGTTTGATTTTTTGTATTTATTTTTTTTAACTAAGAAGGAAAGGAATATGACACATGTAAGGTTTTAAAGCAATAACCCTGGAGTCTTAAAATCATGAATCTTTAGAAAAGTATTTGTAAAAGAAGTTTTACTTTGATCCTTCTATATGTGAAAACACTGAAGTTCCTGAGTCAGATTCTGATAGGGTCTTAAGAATTTGAGGCATACTTTCCTTTCATTTACATTTAAGAAATATAAGCTTACACTTATCTAAGTAGATCCTGGATATTCCTCATCATCGCTACAGGAGTTAAAGTGTCTGACATCACTGACATGAATGATCCCTACTACAGCATGGAAGCTTAGGGTAAGAGGCGTAAACTACTACTTTTTCCTTCTGACCTACATCAGGATTGCTTTTATTTCTAGGCCAGATTGGAAAGTTCAGGATAAAAAACTGTTTCCTGGTGTGCAGAGGGCTTAGTAGCCTTTCTACCCACAAGCTGTTGCTTTCCTCCAGTACAGATTGTGACACAAATGCTCCAACCTGCCTGTGAAGTTAGAGCAGTCAGAGCAATATTCTTATTGCTCTGACAAAAAAAAATCACCAGAGCCCTACCTCTAAAACAACCCGCAATCCATAGCTGGTGTTAAGTTGTTCAACAGCCCTTCCAACCATGTGCTGAAGAGTGGCTCATACATGTGAATTCTTCTATTCCTGCTGAAAAAGCCATGAAAGCAAGATCTAGTTCCAGAATGAAAGGCATCTCCAATGATCCAAGCTTAGCTAGACTCCAAACTATGTTCTCTAACAAGATTGGTTGTGAAACACTGAATCATTTCAGCTCTATGGATGCTTAGATTAGGCATTAGGAAGAAATTCTACACAATAAGGTTGGTGAGACACTGGAACAAGTTGCTCAGAGAGGTGGTGGAGGCCCTATTCCTGGAGACATTCAAGGCCAGGATTGATGAGGCTCTGAGTAACCTGATCTAGTGCAGGATGTCTCTGATCACTAAAGGAGGGTTGGAGTAGATGGCCTTTGAAGGTCCCTTCCAACTTAACACATTCTGTGATTCTCTAACCACTTCCTATCTGCAGAAAAATGCGTGAAAAAACTTCCATGCCTCTACCGAACCAGAGAGAAGCACAAGAGCCATACAGAATAAGGACTTCACAGACACCTAAAATCAACAGAAGCAAAGGTGGAGTCCAAAGCTGCTTATGTGAGACAAGAGAGAAGGGATTGTAACACAGATGTAATATGCTGGAACAACACTTTTAAGTGTGCTGATGAACAGCATATCTGACTTTTCTCACCGCTATCCATCATTTAAATATAAGCTTTAAAACAATAAGTTTTCTTGCAAAACTTTGATGCATTTTACAAATAATCTGGGCAAGAAGTTCTTTTTGCAAGCAAACCAGCCCATTCTAAAGTTACTTTCTCCAAAAACCTCAGGAACCACACTAAGCAGATGTTTCTTCCTGACACAGAAGCCTGCACAACATCTCAAAACATAGTAGCAATATGCCAGCATAAAATCTCTGAAGGCAGTCTGTCCCTGTTCTTTTTCAAGGTGTGGTTTGGACCCCTGCAGATTTCTCAGGTATTGGTCCCTTCTGTGACTTATTGAATGGCATCATGATAGAAACATTTTTCTCAAAACACAACTTTTCTGTCTCATTAGAAGAGCAGAGACAACGCTTCCTACACAATGACCGCACTGCACTGACATTTATCAGCTCATCTCTGCTCATTCATTAGTAGTATAGAAAATGCTGCTGAAACCACAAAAAACTGCATCTGGACAAGGTCATTTTCAAAACTAACTCTTCCTACTCATAGATCACATGCAAATAATGTAGTTATTGCAAAGTTATAGTTGTCAGCACTCTACTGGCAGAACATGTAACACCACAGTTGCTACCAAACTTCAGAGCCTACAACAGTAAAAAAAAGCTGCTATATGTTGTTCACAACCATGTTTAATACTTCCAGTATTTTCTGCTACTGCCATTGACAAACCTTACATTCAAAAGTCTTCCTCCTCTGAGGATGAAGTCCTCTATTTGGAGGCAACAGTTGCTGTGTGTAAGACTACTACGTATAGGAAATAATCACTGAAATAAAAATAAAGCTAGACAAAGTGACTAGAAGCAGACTTCACAGTTGGACTTCTAAAAAGAAGAAAAATAGTTATTTTTTTCTTTTTCAGGCCAAAATAACAGGAAGAAGCAGAACAATAATATTCCAAAGTGATTAAAAACTAATCTGATGACTTACAGTGATGTTCATACCAGATAGGCAGAAAACATCCAACACAGGTCTACTTCTATAGAAAGCAGAACAGTCTGGTGAAGAGAGAAATCCAGCCCAGGAATAGCTGCTTCCAGATTATTTTCAAAGTCCAACTTTAGTCAGGTTTGAAAAGGCTGGGGTTTTGCACAAAGGAAATCCTTGCTCTGTGTTTGAACATGGGGTATCTTACAGTGCATTTCAAGCAGCATTTTAATGGCTCATCAATATATTATTAATTGCAACCAACAAAAGCAAAGAAGTAAATAATTTTAAATATCCGGCTGTAAACAGCTGCGACCTCTTGTTCTCCTTAATCATTTCATCCCATACACCTTTATTGAAATTTCACACTATGCCTTAGCAGGGCATTGTCACAGCAAAACACTAGAATGCTGATATTATGCTAGGTCAAGAGTTAAGTAAGTTCATTCCACCCCTGCTATTTTGTGTTCTAAAGCAGTCCTTACTCTAGGCAGACTCTCTCTGCTATTATTACTTCTTGAATGATAAGAGCTGGGATTGACCTTCAAAAGAGATTTAAATGGCCTTATCCGAAAAACAGTCTGTGAACATCTATAAACTAATGTGCTGCCTTTACATCTCCTTTCTCAGAGAGGAGGTGTAAAGGCAGCACATCAAAGTCAGAGAGGAACTTACAATAATGGATTTCAAAGCTAAAAATCTAACACAAATCTAAGTATTTGCTTATAGACTCTTTGAAGTCTTGACAGATTAAGTTTAGAAGTATTTTCATAGATGGTATCTACATAATCTAATAGAGATGATTTCAGGAACTGAGTTGATGTTTCCAGTAGATGTTTAGATTATGGAACATCATTTTTCAATAACATTAATAAAAATATCTTTTTGTTTAATTTCTTTAGAGTTTATAGCACAATATTGAGCAGTTATAAATTATATTCTGCATCTGTGGAAAGGTTTTTATCTCAATAGAAAAAAAATGGCAGATGCACAGGATAAAGCAGCTCCATCCCTGTTATGCTTATATAATATAATTGACTTTGTTAAAGGACATTTAGGTGTTTGATTTACATCCTATGTCAGCTTAATGCATCAACCACGTTAAGGTTCCACTTGTTTAAATATTTCATTTTAAAAGGTGCAGTAAGCTCATAACTCCACCAACATCCACTCTTTCCTGACTAAAATGGATTCCCCAGTTTAATCTATTACAGTAGAAGTAGATGAAAACTTCACCCTTTCTTTGACAGAGGAACAGAGGCTGTCACTTCACTTATTACCATCAAAGCTGAAGAAGGTACGAGTACGTGTGACAATAACTGTCCTGCATTTTTATTCTAAAAAGTGTAAAATAAGACTTAAAACACAAAATTTAAAAAACCCCAAACAGCACAGTAATGCCAGTATTGCTTATAGAAACTATTCTCTACTGCCACTTTTGATTCCAGAGTTTTTCTTTCAAATAAAAAAGAAAAAAAAAAGGAAAACAGAAAGAGGTAGGGTTTTTTCCAGGTTCAATTTAAGTTTATTTATTGATTGTTATTCTGATTGTTATCAGAACAATCTTTTTCAGATCAGATGTACTCACACAACAAGAACACTGACAGATGAATGTACAAATGTGATTATGGTACCACCACTCACAAGCCAGATTCAGGATGTCCCAGTTTGCACTAATTCCCACCTCTTCCCCCGAGAGGACCCAGCTACACACTGGTCACGCCTCACATGTGATGGAATAAATGTGTCCTTTCCAGAGCCTGGAGACAATTAACTCTACCTCTATCAGAACCAGAACAACCACAGAAATATTCATGGTTCTAGCATGCCAGAAAAAAAAATCTTACTACTGTGGACACAGTTAAATATCAAGGTTTTTTTTTTTTTTGCTGGTGGGTTATTTTTTTTGCTAACAATACTACAAATAAAAAAATAAATACTGAAGAGCAATCTTAACCAGCACAGTTTTCCAAGAAACCAAGTGTCCAAGTTTTCCAAGTGTCATAAGCTGAACTTGTTTATACTATTTCTTACTAAAATTTTAGAAGAGCTCTGCACCCATACGAACTCTTACTGGGCATTTTGAAACTAAATTTGAAGTCTCAACTCTCAATTATTTTTAGAAAGAGCAAATATGTCACCTGACCTTTGGAACCACTGGTAAATTGATGCTCTGAGACTGTTTGTGATGCACCAGAAAAAATGTAGAGAGTCCGAGAGAAGAATAAAACTACCTGGAGATCCCACCTTTTCTCTTGGTAGATTTTTCTTCAATTTGCAGGTGGGTTAAAACCCCTTAAGACACAGTAACCTACAAATTCAAGTGCTCTATCTCTTACTGTAAGCTTTGAGATAACACAGTGATGCTGCTTTTTTGTGAGCTTTACGTGGATTTCTTCTGCCGCAGGAAAAGTGGGGCAGAGAAAAGGGACTGTAGACTTTGGCATATCTCACAATTATATTATAAAGTTACTTAATATCAGAATAGTTTGCAAGAGTTGTGCCAAATATTATCAAGATGTGGGCTTAAACAGAAACATCTGTTCGAAACTATATATACCCAAGGAGCTTGGCTGCTCCCTGTAACAAAGTATACAGATAAAGATATGAAAACTGAAGTGATGTTAAATTCTAATTTGGTTTCTGGATGGGCCACTCTTCAGTTTTAGGAATTAAACTACCTAAATAAGCAAACAAGCTGGTTTGCCTTTCTAAAATGCAAAATTAACTTCACTAAACTTTAACCACAAAGAGAGAATATACTTTATTCAACACACTGCCTGATCTCCTGAATTCAAACTACAGTACACTTTCCCTCTTTCTTTCCCAGTAGGTGCTTAGATTGAAGCAGAAGTCTAGGATTTTTACCTTTCACAGCCTGGGTGACTCGAATAAACCATTTAATATCTCTCTTTTACAATTTTCTGTCTTTAAAATGCAGATGATGACACTGAGTTATGCATCTCTGCCATCCACAGATGTTTCTCCTTGTGTGTTGGTATAATTCAATTTCCAGTCTTCATACATGGGTTCTTTATTCCATTGGCACCAGACTCCAGTTATTTGATGATTTCTGGGTTAGGTTACCTGTATATCAGTCTGCACAAAATGCAGGAGATAGACTACACTTGTTTCCAGATGGATTACTTAGAGTGAAAGGTTCACAGCAGCCCCCTTCTCTTCAGGAGGATCAAGTGAAACTGTAGGGTTATACCAGTGCCCTAAGTGGAGTCACATCCATCCTTACAGTGGGGAGGAGGGATTTAAAACACCAAGTCATGTTAGGTACTATTGCCCTAGAGTGCTTATTTTTCTTTAGTGAATTCATCCTTCTGAGCTTTTTCTTTTTGGGGGGGAGCCCTTTCTTCTACATGCTTGTGTTTGTTTTACTTTTGAGGTGTGATCAAAGTAAGTCCTGGCCGTGTAATCATTTAATGCATTTTGGCTGCAGTTTCAACCTCCTTTGAAATTTATCCCTTTTCTCTTGCCTATGACAGTCAGACTTACCTCCAGGTAGTAGAGGAGGCTTACAAGCTCTTTTATATCTCACATCTGCTTTCAGCCCATTAATCACCCAGACTGCAGACCGCTTCTTCCCTCCCTTATAGAGTGTGACTTTGTCTAGACTAGGAATTAAAGGGTGCATTTTAACATGGTCTAGCTAACCTATTTAAATGTGGACCAGGCTGTGTATACTTTAAATCATGTTCAACTGGGCAACTTAAACCTTACGAGAAATTATGCTTTAACATGACAAGTTTAGCACATGCCAAAAGATGCTCTCCCTTGTTTAAATTACAGGTAAAATCTTGGCTCTTATAAACTCAACACAAACTTGTTATTGACAACTTGAGTAAGAGCTCCTACTTCTTACTAAAGCTCTGATTTAGGAGCTTAGAAGAATTACACTATGATTCTGCATCATAGACTCAAATCCTTTACTGTGGCCCAGCTGCACAGTGGTACTGAACCAGAGCTTCTAGATGTGGAGCCTTGGAAACAAAATGATAACCAGACTGACAAGTATCACATCATGAGTATGAATTTACCTTTTAACACAAATTACAAAAAGTCTACTCTGTACCCTTCCTTACACTCCTGACTGCTTATTTCTCCTTTCCCCTTTCAACTGGGATAGATGTTGCCTTCATCACGAGTAGGTCTACCAGAAGTGGTTTCTGCCCAGGCTCCAGCTTCATTTTCACATTCCAATCTGACCCTCACTCAAATGTTCTGAGGACTGCACCAGTACTTCAGGTGATAAAACTGAGGGCGATGAAACCTTTAGCAGAGGACAACTAATTTGGGGCAGGAGGTTCTTCATGTTTTTCAAATCAATTAGTTCTTAGGCATACAAAGCAAAGTTAACACTACTCATCTATTCATCACGTTCTGTCAGGATGTGACAGTAGATGAAGGGCCAAGGAAAGGGGAAGAAAACTATAATGGAGGAGAAAGATAGGCTTTTGGGCAAAATGACCTTTTTGCCAGGGGCATGCAGAGCACTTGAATCAAAGACTTACATGTAGACAAAGACATTCAGTTAACATGGGGATGTACTCCTGTTTCTGGAGATTTTAAAAATTAATTAAAGTTGGTGGAGAACTGGCTTCTGACAGCCTTTAGCTCCTAAGAGGGAAAACACCTGCATCACCTATGTTCTCTGGTTTTCTTATAAAGTATCCATTTGATTAATAAGCTTTGTATAAATGATTAATAAGCCATCAAAGTATTTAATATCATTTTAACTTGGGTTTTGTTTACTCTCTATTTGCCATCTAAAAAATGTTTATGCAACATTATGGAGCAATGCATACTTATCAAAGACTGCAGGTTAATGGAGGATAATCAGGAAAGCAGAGCAAAAACATGATTTCCTTATTAAATGGAATTGGGAGAATTTGGAGTAAAAATGCACATTAACTGTTACTCAATGTCTTATAAACCTTAAGTAATCAACTTTGGTCAATGCAGTGCTTTCTGTCCCAAACTACATTTCAAGCTATGAGAAAATCCTTTCACATTACCTTCAAAACTCATCCATCTCTTAAGTGACATATAGTAACTATGAATCAGCCTTGCATAATAATTTTGGCTATTAAAATGAACTCAAACATGGAGTGAAACAACAGGCAGAACAATTTAAGGCAGACTACTGCTAGCCAACAGGAACATAATCAAGACATAGGTTATGTACTTACATATTTTTTCAAAACTACACTATTTTTTAATGCCCCACAAATGGCCAAGCTATGAGTTACTGAAAGAGGAGTTATTGAAAGTCAGTACAGGAACACCACAATGCAGGCTCTCAACTCACGGTGCACCTCTCCTGTCCATTGTTTTACACTTTGCACCCTGTCTCAGAGGTACTGCAGCATGGCTGGATAGAGATTCACCATTAGCAATCAGGAACGCATTATGAGGATGGTGTTCCCTGCCAACTGGAGCTATGTTCTCTCTGGGTTTTTTTTGATTTTCCACATATAATGAATTTCATGGAAAGCAATATCTGCTCTCCAGATAACAGGTCTGCACTGAAGAAAGAAGCCATAAAACTATGTTAATGTTACCTTGAAGTTACAAAGATTAAGTCTGAGGCATACCAGATTTCCAAGCAGTGTCCATCATTTTAAAAATTCACCTTCATGCTAAATAAATGAAATTACAATCTTGCCATGTAAGACTCTGACCCATGATGCCAACATAGACAAGATGCAGGCCTTTTTGATTACCTCTCATTGCTGCTAAGCTATATCTCAGAAAGAACTTTCCTACAGTTTACATATGCCTGTCAAACCGTCATGGTCTAACAGTTCCAGAAATCCAAAGATCAGTCTCTAAGATTGTGCTACAAGTCAGTGTGACTCGACCCTGAACTTTGCCACAAGCTTGCCCTTTCCTGCTCTGTTCCTTCTCACCCACCCAGAACACATGCATCAAATTAACAAGGAATGGAACATTTCATTAGTTTTGTTCAGTTCTGTGGCTTAGCAAATTTAATGTCCATTGCTGGACTGGGAGGATCAAGTTTTAACATATTTTTTACACTCTCGGTCTGTATGAAAGCGTAATTGTTCTATTCATTTTTATGGAAGTAAGACTGCAAGTAGTATAATAAGCACTTTGGAGATTTCAAGGAAGTGTTTGGCTACACTTACCTCAAGGCAGGACAAATGGGTCCCTTAAGTTTTGTTCTTAAAGCATATAGTCTTTAGGCAAGCTACACAATCACAATCGAGGGTCACAATGGGGACATTGTGATCCCATAAGAAGTGCACAACACAATGCGAGAATAAAGGAAACCAGGTACTGCTCATCCAAATAAAATGTGACACATAGAATACACAGTTTACCTTTGCATTCATACAGGTAGGAAGCAAGCTTTTTGTGTGTTAGATTATGTGCTAGATCTCAGAGGGTAATTACAGCAAATGTAAAGGACTTCAGTGTAGCCAAAAATCCTAATGAGAGTCGTCACTTCAGGCACAGTCCTTTGCTTACAGCCTGGAAATGAAGACTACAGAGAGAGATTGGAGACTTCAGTGTCAACTGGAATTATTTTGGATTTATAAGGGAGTAAGAAAACTCAGAATCTCAATCCACTAAATGTAGTGAAAAGAGAAAACAACAGGGAAAACAATGAAAGAGGACAAAGCAATAACACAGCATATTCCCACTGAATCAGAAGCTGTGTCTTGCAGGACAAAGATTAATGTATCACCAAACTGATTTGTTTTTTCTTCTAAAAAAAAGTTGTATGTTTTGCTAAAATTGTATCATTTTAATTTCTGCTTATTTCCACTGAGAAGGTGCTTAGAAATCTCTGTTCTGCAATAAAACAGCAAAAAAAAGCCCTAGCATCTTAAGAAACCATACAATTACAACATGCTAACAACAAAAGTACACTTCTTTATTGGGTTTGACTTACCTTAAGTTTTAAATCAAACTAAAGCAATCAAATTTTTAAAGTCTGATCAGCTGAGAAATAAGGATATTAAATATGATTAAATGTGATTGCACTTGAGTGTAAGGACTGTTCTTCCATTACTGCTTTGATTAAAAAAAGCAATCTGAGCTGTGAGGTAGAAAAGTTAAATGCAGCAGGAAAAAAGAAAAGGAGCTTGAAGTTTCTTCTTTTCTTTTTCAATATGTATTATTTCTTGTATGAGAAAATAGTATTATTTTCAGGATGTGCTTTTGAGAATCTGAAAGCACATTGGCAAAGTTTCTGCAACTTAATATTCCTTCATGCTTTTTAATTATAGGAAATAAGAAGATGACAAAAACAGGGAGGATGAAAAGTTGTTCTTATGGGACAACTGGGAACAAGAAAAGGAGATACAGTTTCAAATGAAAAGTGGACTGGAAACCTTAGTTCCTAAGCTGGAATTTAATTGGTGCAATATTGCAGTTTAAACAGTAATAAAGTTTTTGTCCTCAGGTTATGAGAAGAAAATTACCCATAACATTTTTTTTATTATAATATCTTAGCTGCTTCACCAGTCCATCTTTTTTCTGGCATTTTCATCATTACTACTCTGATCATTTTCTCTGTTTCATACCTACACCTCCAAGCATTTTGAATGGTGCTAAGAATCCCAGTGAACTTTTCAGAGACAAGGCGGAGATCAGCCACTGATCAAAATGCACTTGAACTGCAGAGTCTTCGGAACAGTTTCCAGAGAGGCAAAATGTGTCACTTCTTGAAGATGAGATAAATGGCAAAACCAGCACAGATCACTCACTCTCACCTCCTAATTGAAAAGTTGGCTGCTGATCAAGAGTTGGCAGTGACCAGCTCAAGCCATCAGGATCCCAATATGCACTTTGACCTTATTTCTCTACCTCAAAAAAGATCATTCACAAATTAATGTTATATTAGGGAAAGCAAGGACTCTCACTGAAGAGGGAAATCTATAAAAAATAGCATCCACTGAAATGGTGAAAAACAACCTAGAGGAAAAACTAGCCTGGACTGGCAGCACAATGGTGTGCTCACTCAGAACAAATAAGGTGATCTGCAACCTTATCTAAAACAGGAGAAGACCAATTGTATCTCAAATCTGGTAACTGGTAAATGAAAGGTTCATTTTGGTTTGTTTCTTGTTTTTATTTCTGCAGAAGTTGCAATCAGTTTTCAGGTTAAAATGTCTATTCTAGTTTGCCACTAAGTATTATCTGCCCAGGAATACCATATATTGTCATGGCACCAAAGCACAGAATCCAGGAAAAAATTCTCAGAAAGATTCTGTTTTATGATAAAATGGTACATTAGGATGGTCACAAAGTAGAGACACTTCTTTTTTCACATTCATCTGAACAAGTAAGAGCTCTGGGATCTACAAAAATGAAACATGCCTCTGCATCACTTACTCCTTGCTCATCTCATTTTTTAAGAAATGTTAAATGCAAACTACTGAATACAGCTGAGTGTATATAGACACTCTTGGCATACAGATACTTCTCAAGGAGCGTGGAGGCCCTGTCTACACCTCTGCACTCAGCATCCAGACCTCAGAGACATAGGAGAGACACAAAGGAAATACATCGGTGCTGCCCAAGGACTATTTTTAACTAGACACAAGGAGATCAAAAGTTTTTATTTAGTTAAGAATGGATTTTGCATTCTTGCTTCAGGAACAGATATCCATGTTACATATTTGTGGATCAGGTAAACCACTCATAGAACAGATGTAGTCTCTCCAAGTTTCACAATCATCATGTACCCCAGTAAAAAATCCAAGGAAGATAAAGATAACCCCTCTCTACTAATTCAAACAAGTATTCACATAGTCTGAGTTCCTATCTCAAACTGGAAAGACATCTAGGGAGGACAAACAGACAAAAGAAATGCAGGTTGGGACACTGAGGGCACAGTCTGACAAGCTTTGGTGATTCGTGGCAAGTGCCAAAGAAGTTAATGTTCCACCTGACTATTCTCCTCACCAGGCAAATCCTTCACTCTTCGGCTATTGCCTCTGTTTTGTAGAGAGTCACACAGACCAGGAAGGATGATGGCTGTGGAGCCAGTGCACTGCCTGTTCAGCTTTCTCCTCTATAGCATCAGGGACTTCCACAATTCCCTCAGTAGAGCTCATGAGTCACAGCATTAAGACAGAAATAAGTTGCTGAAGAAACACCTGCTGAGCTCAACAGTGCTGAAGAGCAGCAAGACATTCTCTGGTAGAACTAAAAATAGATGCTAGCTTTTCTAATTCCAAGTCCAGAATGCTATTAAAAATCCACACTTCCCATTACAAGAATGAAAAGAATGATGCGTGTTTATAACTCCAGAGATTCAGCTAAAACTCCTCAAGACCAGGCAGAGTTTTGGAGGTGGCAAGTAGTTTACAAAATTTTCATTCTTAGATTTTTTTAAATGAAGGAAAAAAAATGCAGTTAATCACCCTCCCTTTAAAAAAAAACAACATGAAAACAAGGCACTCCAGGACACTGAAACAGATGGAGCATGCCAGCATTTGCTTCAGCAGGAAAAAAAAGAGTTTATAATGGAGGCGCTGAAACAAGTTTAATTATAGAAGCATGAATGGCATCCCTATAATAAAACAAACTAAAAAGTCAAACGAATGTCCTTGCCCTTTATTAAAGAGCTGTGTGCACTTGTTCTCTGATATGATGCTACGTGAGCTAAACTCTCTGCTACTGGGTCTTTTTACACCAACCTGAGTCTGATAAAAAACATAAAGCTCAGAGGTACAATGCTGCTGTAAAACTAAAGAGCACTTATTTCCATATTTAAGCCTTGGTCTGCCAGGACAGCCTCACAAGATAAAATAGCCTTGTTTTCATATGGGCCTTGGTACAGCAAGAATTATATTAATTCTAATTTTCAACACCGTTATGCTAGTGTTTCACATGAAGCAGAAAGTACTTCCCCACATACCAGATTGAAAATGTGAAAGACACCTTAATGCTGCTCTAAGAGATCAGAATTTGTCCCTCGGTGTGAGCATCACTCAGTAGTATATCAGAATAAAATCATATTATTGTCCTGTGCACAGGGAAATAAAAAAGGTGTCCTTTTTCACCACACAGAGTAAATTCTGAGTGAGTCTTCTGATTTAGCAAGAGCAAGGTGCCAAATCTGCTGAAATCAGGGGGATCTTATCTGTTGACTTCAGAAGGCTTTCAAACATGCCCTGCAGTAGGGAAGACATTTGCGAGACATTCACTATTAGCTTGAGTTTGTTATCAAAGACTAACACACTTTATCTAATAATCATACAGATTTCATAAACCTCTACTTGGTTGTGATGGATGTAACACTGTTCCAAATTCCTCCATAGTTTACTCAATACATTGTATATATCTGATCCAGGACAGAAAAGTAAGAAATATTCCTGCATTTGTAACTCAAACCAAACCCCCATTTACTATATTATCTACTTTGCCACTTCCTATATAAGCACAAATGTTTCTATTTCAAGTGAAGCATCCAAGAAATATCTCTTTCAAGTAACATGCCAAACTTTAAAATCTTGAACTTGCTTTTCAATAAGCACAATCACTAAACACTGACTTAGGGAGCAACTGGAAAGTGTTCTGTAGGATCAGAGCTCCTATACTCATTTGGTTCTCTCTCAGATAGCACAAAGCCATACCTTCAGGTAATCACAGCCTAAGACAATGCACACTCAGAATTGAGAAAAACAACTTTGTGGGCCCAACATGAAAGCAAGCAGTTGGCTAGTGGCAAACAAACACAAGTTGCCCCAGAGAAGCCCAGGTGCCACTGATGGAAGCTCCTAGAACAGCCTTGGCTCTGTATGATGGCAGCACCATGAAGCAAATAACCTTCCTGAGGGCACAGACGTGATCCCCAGCTCATTGTTGGTTCCATTCCACCTAAAGCTTTGTGCCCTTTTACTCACCTTGAGCATCCCACCCATAGGCCAAAAATAATACAACCCTTAATAGAACTATTTCTTCCTGATTAAGGCTGCAACACAAATGGACCAAAGCCAGGAAGTTTAAAATTAAGCTGACACTTTGTCCTTTAGTTCTAGCTGTCAAGGAGAAGAGGAAGAAAAAAGGAAACCAGCTTCACAGAATAAGTTCTCCAGCCTTAAGTTTTAACAAAGATTTGGTGTCCTTTTTATGGTTTATGTCCCAAGTCTATCATTATTCAGTGGGTTGATTTACTTTTTTAAATTTTTTTTTTTGCACTTAACTACTTTGCTTTTTAAAGTGAAAAGAAGAAGAGGCAGAAGTCTTTAATGGAAAGTTCTATGATGCATATTAATTATCTAAGAGACCAGAATGACTGCTTTGGTTAAATACATATTTATAAATCTTTTTTAAATGTACATTATTTACTAATAGACTAGAACTGTTCTGAAGTCAGCCATTCTGTCTGAGTAGTTACATATATTTTTACAATTTTTCATTAAGTCACACTATTTAGGCATTAGAGGAGAATGGCTCTCCTGACAGGAGTCCAAACTGCCTGGTCCTGCCTTCCCTGTTCAGAGAGAATTCACCCCCAGGCATCAGGAATTCACCACTCTGGACAAAATTTAGACATCTCAAGAATCAGTAAAAATGAGAGTCCCTAATTTGCAAAACTTGAGGGGAAAAGCTCCTGTTCTCATCTGTCACAAATGAACTGTACATTTAGGTTCAGGACTTTGAGTCAGCATTGCAACACCTACTGGTTTCAGTTCTTAGAGCAATTTGCTATTCATAATCCCCAGGTTCCACAGTGAGAAGGTGGTGACCAGGTCAAAAAAATGGGACTCTGGCTAGTGCTGTTGAAGGAGGAGGGTGTTTGTAATTTGTGGCTCAAATTGATCATTTGGTCCATGTCATTCCTTCTTTTAATGTTCCATTTTCCCCGTGGTCTAAATCTGGATCCAAAACATGCAGGTTCTATTTACAGCACATCTAACGGCTTGCTGGTGAAGTTCAAAAGTATCAGCATTGCTCCTCAAGGAGTTTCATTTAATCCACATGCCTTCCATGAGACCAAATGAAAACAGAGGGCAAAAATATGGCATTGAGCATGAAGGAAAAAACAATGAAGCCCAGCTTACCTAAGGAAATTAGTTTCTTTCTCTAAAAACCTTATTAGGCAGATTCTACACAAAACTCTTTTCAGCTTCATTCCACATTCAACCCCCAAACTACTAGAAGCTTCATAACTTCAGATTTTGCTGTGAAGAGCTTACACACGAAACTCATCCTGACGTCAAGGTCTGGTTTATGCAGGGATCAAGGGCATAATATACAGTCAAGATTCAATCTGCAGATAACCTGAAAGCAGGTCTTTGACCTCATGGCTCAACAGACAAAGCTAGATGTCAGGGGAGATCCTGGTGGCCTAAAAACATTAACATTCAAACCTCAAAAAAAAAATTCTGATGTGGACTTCACATCCATTTTATTTCTTTGTACTATCATGCAATTTTTATTTTATTATGAAAATCTGTTTAAGTAATAACATAGGTGAATTTAAAACAGACTCTCAAGCTGGTTTCAATCATGATGCTGGTGTTTTCATCCTGCAAATAATCGTGACTACAGATTTCATGCAGCTTTGGGAGCAAGGGCTGTCCTTTGGATAGCTCTGCCCATGACCACCATAAACCAACAGCACCAAATTCAAAAACACAGGCCCTGGAAAGTATTTTAAGGAAGAGCTTCACTTTACAGAACACTGGAAAATGGATGAAGATATTATAGACCAATGTGCTTTCTTATTTCCTCTGGCTAGAAAGAGAGATAATAAACACACTTCTAAAGTGGTGCTATTGAAAATACTCTATCCTGCCTGACAAAGCACATAGCCCTTTTCCCCGGGACCCAGTAAGATATGGTAAAGAAACCCACAGTCTTCTCTACCCTTAGAAAATAGGGACCTGCTGATGAGTTAATTTTAAAGTGTCAGACCCAACCAAAATCCCAGATTCAATCATACCTTTGCTTCACACTGAGGATCCAAGCTTAGTGATTGCTCACAGATAGTCTCTACAATAAACTGCAAGTTAAAAAGGAGAGAGGATCATGGTGGACAAGGACTGCAGAAAAACTGTTATCTGAAAATGAAGCTCACTGCAGATTCTCTCTCACATTAACTGTGCCAATGATGAATTTGTACCAAGCAGAACTCCTTTGGGGTTTTATTCACCAAACACTTTGGGAGATAATTTTGATGAAACTTTCATTTTAGGGAAAATACAAACAGACCACAGGATCATCATTGAGCTTTCCAGGAAAGGACAAAAAACCTGCTGTGATCTTGCATTAACTATGAATTGAAACTTCTTGCAATGGAATTCCATGATAACCTGCTCAATGTGCTATTAGATTAGTCTTCACAGCATGATGGCTCGAGTCCAATCCTTTCCAACTCTTCTATCATTACCAGGAATATTCTTCTTGAGTCCAATTTTGCAAGCATATTAAAAAAAATCTCCTTAATGAGAGGGAAAGAACTTCTTTGCTTCCAAAAATAAACCCCACGTATTAATTTTCATATTATTGACAAGTTAAATTTCTATTTAATAGTTTGCACTGTAATGATTTCACCAAAATAGTTTCATATGGCAAAGTGAACCAAATACATATTATGTATTATGCAATGTTATTTCCAAAATAGAATCTGATTGGACTTACTTGCTCCTCTGTTATTTAAAAGGGTGAAGAGGAGAGCATTCAACTCAACACTTTGTGCATACTGCAGTCTTTTCTTTGTTCCTTTCTAAACAGGTCTTCACTTTTTCAGTTTTGTGTGCAGTTAATTATTTCTAGATGTCTTTATTAGGAGCTTATTACTATTTTGGTGTGAGAGAAATATGGCTGTGACCAATGACAGCTTTCCAGATGAGAAGAACTAACCAGTAGAACGTATCATAACTGCTTCCTGATCTTTCCTCAACAACTTCAGAGCAATACAAATCAAAACACTTGGCTTGATGCAAGATACTGCACAAGTGTATCGAAGGTTATATAGCAATGTCCCTAGGCCCCAAGAATACAACCTCAAATTTAAAACCAGCACTGTGAATCAGAAAGTGTTCTGTGGCCATATCTACACATGAGGACAAAGTTAAGGTTGATCAACAAGCCTGAATTATGACTATTTTTCAGTTCAATTCTCAGGTGTTAAGCAGTAACAGTTTTTTCATAATTCAAAGCTTATCAGCACCTCACTGGAACATCTGTAAGTTGGTAAGATGGGCATAGGTAACCAACATGAAGCCAGTATTTCGGATTCATCAGAGCAATATCTCTTTCTGTAAATCCTACATCATACCAGTCAGCCTTTACCTGATCCCTCTGCTTATATGCTTAGCAGAGAATAAACCCAGGACTCAGCACAATAATCCACTTTCCCTGAAATCACTTTGTCGGGTCAGAAAATCATCCATTTCACAGCAAAGTCAGCCTAACTCTCACCCTCCCTCAACTCATACACACATGAGCATAGAACATGTCTCTACTTCAGTGCACATTGTACAAGCTTTGTAAAAAGCCCTGCACAAGCTGCACCCAACCACACATTCAAAGCATGCCATTTATGGAGGGTCACAATTCAGTCAACTGAAAACTGACTTTTTCACCTATAGAAATGTACCTTGCCAGTTACAATTGTTCCTGTAGCCTAAGCCAGCTTCCCACTACTACCCATTTTGCTTAGAAGGCAATTCATAAACAAAATAGCCTCAAGGTTTGAATAACAGAAAGCTGTTTCTCTTCCCACTTTCCACAGAGTAGCTCAAATACCACCTCTCCCCAACCCCACATTTTCCTTTTAAACCATCTCAGTATAGGAAAATTTTGTCCCAAAAGGTGTCATTTTTGGAATTTTTTGTATGAGTAAAAAGGAAAAGGGACTAAGCCCTGGCATTGGTATTTTGCTTGCTTGACCAGACTTGACAGATCTATACTTTAATGTGGATTTCCTCCCACCAGGGATATTGTTATGCCCCATAAATCCAATAGTCACAGAACTCCAGTATCAGAGAGTAATGTGGGATGAAAAATAACAGTAACAAACAGTTTGCCTAAGGTATCTGACAGAGAAACCAGCCATCCTCTCCACACAAGCAAACTCTCTTCCACTCCTGGCAGCAACTAAGGCTAAAAAGCACCTTCAAATCTGACAGGTTAAGAAATCTGGAAGCCACAGGTAGGGGTTGTTATCCATGCTTCTGTGGTTAGTGGGCTATTACACCTCTGCAATCACTTCAGACTGCCAGAAGTGAATGCACTTGGGTCTCCACTTCCTTGAAGATTCAAGCTCCAGTCCTCCAGTCTCTCTCTCAAGAGCAAGGCATAAAGAGATTACTAGCAACATCATCTCCTACCTTCTCCGATCCAGCCTTGTAAATCTGAGGCTGCCCTTGGTTAAAAAGCCCTGATGTCAAATACTAACACTGCTTCTCTCCTTGTGTCTTTCCCACTCTTCGCTTTTCTTTGCAGATTTCAAGGTGATGACAAAAGAGAGAACAGTCTTAGCATTTGTTAATACCCACTTGACCCACAAAAGAAATTCACCAGCATTCGCAGCTTCTAATTTAAAAACCATTAGACCGTTCCGCTTGGTGGACCAGATCTAAATATTCTTAAAGGGGTGGTTTAATTTAATCATTACCTTAACAAGCCCCCTTTTAAAATGATGATCCGCCAAATTCAGGGGATTTGTTTTGGAATCTGATCCAATAACTGGGTTTGTACAAAGGGAAGCATAGCCGCATCTGATTTGGTTCAGAACGGGGTGATAATCATGAAAATTACTTTGCATATTTAATCACTGTGAAAACATGAGTACAAACTACTTTCTAGAGATTACCTTAAAAAAAAAAAAAAGCTTCAGGCTTTGCAGCAAGCATGCCAAGTACTTTGATTTACAGAGAATTATTTGGATTTTATAGAAAGCTCAGTGTTTCAAAGACTTCAAGTTACTAAGCCACCGGCAAAGAAAAAAATTTTAAATAGCAAAAGCAAAAAGTTTTCTATTGGAAAAAAAAATATTTTGAGACTAAATTATTTTTTCAAAAGCCTATGTAACTTAACAACCTAAATTTAAAGAAAATAACGTTACCCAAAAATATTTCTGATCCTATCAGAAGAGCAGAGCCATTCTCCTGAGGTTTATGTTGCTGAACTGCCAGAGGTGGGGCAAGGGCAAGCTGGGACTGTGATGAGAACTTTCACAAAGTATGAAATCAGAGGGGTTGCTTTAGGACTTCTCTCTAGTACCAGGAATGGTGGTTAAAAAAATACCAAAGTGAAACCAACAAGGCACACAAGTGTCAACACCTTGTAGCTTCAGATTTTTATGTAGATATTAGAGATGAGGTTCAGCCACACAAAGAACATTTAGAGGCAAACATCTAGAGAAATTAATTTTCCTCATCTAGCTCAGAAAGATAAATAAAAATTCACTCACAAGTAGATGTAAAATGAGTATTCCAGGGTGCATGAAACTAAATTTGCTATTGAGATAAATAGGCACAGCTCTACTAAATATATCCATGTTGCCACTGATTAACATTTGGTGAGAATTAGGCCTTACCTTTATAGTCAGTTTTAAATCCTTGTACTTGTAATATATCAATTTCGTAAATAATCCAGCATCTGAGAGCTACACTGTAGCCAGAATATCTGAGGGATAACGGTCACCAGCATCTTGGATTGAGAAGCATGCTATGCCAAATACTTGTAGGAAGCATCTCAGAGGGCTTTACCTATCTGCAGCTACCAGGCATGTACAAAATTAATGAAAAAGAGTGTCTAATTTTGCTGTTGAAGTGGTGAAGACTATGAAACACATATATATCTTACAGACAACAATACGATGGAGAGGCAGTTTTATTTATGTTACACGTACAAATAAACAAACATTAAAAAAATATATATTATACCTGTATCTTATGCATACTTTTCATACAGAATACCTGTTTCATGAAGCATTATATGTTCCACAGCTTCAGCAGACTAGAGGTTAATGAACAGGCTTTTTCTCACATATGCACAGAACAGATAATTTTCTTTACTATTCACGATAAGTTGAAGGAGCATTTGAGTGACAGACCAATTTGTCAATCAACTACAAAGTGTTGAGGAAGCCTCCTCTGCATAATTTTACACAGAAAGATCAAATGTGACCTCTGATTATACAGGGGGTATGGACAGTCAAGGTTATGAAGTCCAAAGGAGACAATGAAAAACAGTTACCTTTCTGAGTGCCTTGTCTTCCCAGGGTTATCTGTGCCTTAAAATAATCACAGGATTTTAAGAGAAAGATAAAAAATCCTTCTTATTTTTTTTAAAGTGCATGTGTGTGTGGAGGGTGTATGTAGGAATTGATTGTGCAGCTTGAATATCTGTGTTTTTATTTTATAGCCCAAATTATATTTTAAGGTCTCAACACAGAGCCCCTGGTTCTGACATCTCACATAGTTTTTTCTTGAAAGCTGTGTTTTAATAGCAGCTCCATTCGTTTAATGTTAGCCACTTCAGATGATTTCTTTGCTAAAACCTGAATTATGAAAATCACTTGTCAATTACCCTGGGTAGCTGTGTAAAAGAATTATTGCACATTCACAGTGAAAAGAAAACTTTATTTTCACCACTTTCCAGTAAAAGCTAATTCAGAATAACTCCATTTAACAGTTATTTTATGCTGAAATAGTGAATACCTCAGGGAGTCTTTTAGGGATTTTAAAATCTCTTTATTTATAAATGATTCATGCTGCATTTTCAGAAAAACCTACAATTAGTGTGGGAAGCACAGAGACTCCTTTGGGAAAGGTAAAAAAAAAAAAAACAACAAAATATACATGCATTATATACTGCCTTTTTATCTATTGTTGTTTTGCAGTGGACTATAAAAAGAAAAGAACTGGAAAAAAAAAAGGGCTAGGGGATATTTTATCTAACCTTTTAAATATATGCCTCAGTTGACAGTATTTTGTGAAGTAGTTACCCTTATGATTTGTACAGCCCACAAAATTCTTTTAATGCAGGTTTCATTTTGGTTTGCACTTTCCAACCCCAGCTATAAATGAGCAAGCTATCTAAGAGGAGAAGCTTTCTGTGGTAACACAGAAGGACAAATCTTTCCTTCCACTGGCTCCTGGAGAGAATGATGGTCACTAATGTTTCCATACTGGTCACTGCCTGGAGCAATGCTATAACTTAACCATCTTTTAAACGTTAACACTGTCAGGCATCAAAGATCATACATAGCTTCATGCACCTGTACAGTGAATCTCTCCACTTGCTTACACCAGAAGACAAGATATATATTGTGCTGGTTGCCTGCACTGCAGGAGCTTATGCATCTCTTCTCCCTGTCACACACAAGTGGGCAGGAATAAGCAGGCAAAGGCAATGAGTGGATCCAGACCCCTAGCATGCCACTCAGCACTCCCAAGATCCCATGATTTCACCCACAATGTGGCTGCCCTTGTTGGAGCCATGGAGTGGTTTGCAGCCTTCACCCATAAGGTTGCTGCCCTTGTTGGAGCAATGGAGTAGTTTGCATCCTCCCTGCAATAGTTCAGTTAAGCACTGCCCTGTGTGTTGGTGTTAGGGAGATGTAAGACGGCATGATGTCAAGGGTCATGTTCTTGCACGTCTATTTGCCTTAATAGAATCACACTCAGGAACATGTCAGGAAGAGGCAGAATGGTACCAGGGTTGAAGGCTAGACATTTTACCATTTACACAGCATCCACTCAAACAAAAATCAAAAACACACCCTTAAATCTTCATTCCATCAGGCTTTCATTGTGTTGATTAAATTTTTATCTTTCCCAATCAGTGTAAACTCTGAGAGATAGTTTGACCCCCAAGAACTGCAAGGAGTGACCAAACAGAGCCAAACAGATACTCTGGGCTTCAATGAGATAACAGGTACTTAAGTACAGAAAAAGGCAATGATGACCCAGATGATCCAAGGACTGTGAACTTTACAAATTAGGAAAGGCTGCAAGAAATGAGTTTGCTCATTCACCTTTGAGAAAATAAGACACAGAAGAGACCTTATCAGCACACTGCACTATTTAAAGGGTGCTACAAAGAAGACAGAGACTTCTTTTTTTACAAGGAGTCATGTGGAAAAGACAAGGGTAATGGGTACAATATAGTCCCAGGGAGATTAGACCGGACACAAGAGGAAAATTTTTCCTGATGAGAACAATTAGGCAGTTCCTCTTCCCAGAGAAGTGGAAGATTCTCCATTATTGGACACTTTGAAGAATCAGCTGGACAAGGAGCTGGGCCACCTTGTCTAGACTGTGCTTTTGCCAAGAAAAGTAAAACCAGGCAATCCTCAATGACCCTTCCAACCTGCTATTCTATGATCCTATGATATTTTTAACCCATCCCCAGTCTGGCACTTAGTCTGTTACAAAGGACGAAATATCAGATGCAAACAAATTCTCTCAGAGGTCAAACTGGCTTTAATTACACCAGCATTTACAGTGTGGTAGTCGCACTGAATTGAGAACTTCATCATTCACACTTGCTCACTCTCTGGTGCTGGCACCTCTCAGCAGATGAGTAGATAAAACAGCAAGAACACATGCATGGAAAATACCAGTCTCAGTGAACATATGTACAAGGGACATGGGGGAATGGTGGTAGAACGTCATTATTTAACTAAAAATGAGAAATTTTAGACTGATTGACTTGAACCTAGAGCTATATGGATTATGCATCACAGCCTTATTGGTTTGAATCCATCATGAGTTTCCTAAATTGTTATAGTAAGGATTGTTCTAAAATAAGCAGAAACACCTTAATTTGCAGTTAGATGATAGAGTTTTTTCAGTAAAGCTCAGTGAATAATACAATGTAGCAGCAGACTGACTCACTTCAGGACATGCTTTGGCACTGCCCCAGGTGCTCAGATAGCAAGAGGTGTAACACTGAAAGGCATCACTTGAGTAAATGGGAAAACAACAGTATTAGATAGCAGAGGTATTTGCTGTGTGCCAGGGTGCTACAAAGAAAAATGCATCTCCTAACTATGACTTAACTATAGACTTGATCTATATAGTTTTTAAATTTTTTACACAATCTTGCATGCTGGTGCTATAAAACTAGAAATATGCAACTTTTTCAGTATCATTTACAACGTAGCATCAGTTGAGAAGTTATCAGTCTCTTGCATCCAACAAAGAGAATGATAAACACAGGCCTCCTCTTTCCTCTAATAAAACAGCTAAGTGCATCTAGTACTTCAACCATCCTCCTAGCAATTTCTCTGATTGTACCTCCATGATTAAGATTAAATTATCAGCAAAACTCCAGAACTAGTTGAACCAGTGAGTTGCATTACCATGAAAGGCAAGAGAGGGAAAAGGCAAAAAAATAAGGAAAGGGAAAAGGAAACAATACATTTTGTTTAAAAAACATTTCTAAATGAACATGCTCTGGGTAAGTATTCCCTGCTCTAAGACATCAAATGATGATTCATAATTCCTGAATGCTGTAGAACTAAGAAGCAGAAGCACAGTTTTTTAGGACAGGTGTGTTCTTTGCTCCAATTACATCACCACAGATCTTATCCTAAGCAAATAGCAATGATGCATCAAGATTTGCTTTGGGCATTTCTGGAGATTTTTCTCCTCATGGGAAAAGTTCTGCAGAGGAAGAAGTAGAGATCCTGGAAGCTGTGACAGGTGAATTAGCAGAGTGAGATAAGGCTGACTGTTGGAGCCAACTACACTGTCTCAGCAGTCTAGTAAAGGATGAGGAGACAAAGGATTTAAACTTGTTTTTCAGAACAGAATACAACATTTGTAATTCAGAGCAATGTGCTTCATTTTGCTGAAGTGAATTAAACATGTGTTCTGCTGTGTTCTGCGCCTCATCTGTGCTCCCTCAGATGAGCTGTAGTTTTAGGTGTCTCATGGCTTAATTCTTTTATAATTGTGTGGATCCAAAAAATTGCATCACTCTTATATAATACTGGGAAAACTCAGAATAATAATATTAGATAGTAAGCTCAGAATAATACTATATTAATAATACTATTGCAAGAGATGAAAAAGTAACACTGAACTAAAACTAAACTCTTTGTTTATCTTCCTTCTAGGAGAAATAACATCACAACTTCTACTAAAAATTTGATATAATTATTTCATTCAAATATATTTATGTCCTTTTTTTTTCCAAAGTGAAATGCAAGATGCTTTCTCGGCCATGAATGTAACATGAGATGGGAACATAAAAAATTCAGAGAAAAATAGCTCTGTGTAACAAAACTTTTACAAGTATGTAGCATGTGAGAAATAGTTTCGTTATTTGTTTCTTCTCTACAAATAAGATGTAATGATTAGACCACAAACAATTGCCATTGCATTTGAGCAAGTGGAATGTCTGAGACTGTTTTTAATCCTAGATAATCACAGAATGTCAGGGATTGCAAGAGATCTCGAGAGTTCATTTTCAATTTCAGCAGTGCCTTTATGTGTTTCCCTACTTTAGGGAGGTTTTTTATTCATTAGAAATAATGCTTTCATAATAAAATCGTAAACCTTATACTGACAGTAAGCTACACCTCTTTCAAGATGTTAACTGGTATCAAAATGCACCAGTGTAAATTTAAGCTTCTGAGTAACTAGCAGTTGCAGTAAAGAACTCACAACTATTTGACTTAAACATGCCTTAAGCTCAATGCCAAGTAAAATTCAAGAAGCCACTTGGCACAAGCTGGTGGATACTCTGAATACAACAGGAAAGGTCCAGGCTGAAGTTAATTAGTTCCAGGTAAAAGCCCAGATCAGACACAGAATCATAGAATGTGAGGAGTTGGAAGAGTCATCTAGTCCAACTCCCTTGCAGTGAGCAGGAACATCCTGCACTAGAACAGGCTGGTCAGAGCCTCATCAAGCCTGGCCTTGAATGTCTCCAGGGTTGAGGTTTCCACCACCTCTCTGGGAAACCCATGCCAGTCTCTCACCACCTTCCTGATGAGGAAATTCCTTCTAATGTCTAATCTAAACATGCCTTGCTCTAGTTTAAAACAATTGCTCCTTGTCCTACCAAGGATTCATTCCCTGCTCAAGCAATCCAGCTCCTCAGGAACTTTTATTTGAAAAAAAAAAAAGCTGTAAAAACCCAAACTGTTTACTTGCTGCAGAAAAGTCTTTCAAGAAAGCTCAGTTCAGTGACCTTCTCTATAAAGCTTCTGTAGATTTCAGGCCATGGGATTAATGACAAATCCAACACAACATATGACTAACTTTAAGCCTGTATGTAATCTCAGTTAAGTCAATTAGCCTCCCTACATGCTCAAAGGTAAGCAGATCCAGAAGTACTTTGCTGGTCTGGTGTGATTATCCCTACTAATGTGTAGACACAGTAACTCCTGTCCCATACATTGAGAAAACCAGACTTCTCCCTTCAGTGCTGAAATGCATCTTTCTCAGGCATATATACATCACCAATTGTACTCTAAGACCCTAAAGCCAAGAAAGGGCTGAAGAAAGACTGAATGAGGAATAAATAAGAGATGTTCCTTTCTCATTTTGTACAATATGTAATAGAGAAACTAAAAATACAAGTGGATTCTTTAACAGAGATGTTAATATTCGGCTTTAGTTGCTCTCTATATGAAGCAAAGCAAAACAGTATTTTACTTGTGGTTAATTCCTGTCTGTGCAGAGCCATTCTTTGGGACACACACATTGTATTATCACAGATTCTATGCATAGTACAACCATTTTAACATTCAGCTCAGAAGCAGCTTACTCTAGGTACATCAGTGGTGAAGCTGTGAGATCCTTACATGCATTGACATAGTCAAATAATTCATGAATGCCACAGCAAAGCCATAACAAAATCCCTGGGAACATTTCTGTGGGCAGATTATGGTCTGTCAAAACTATATTTAGCATTCCAAGGCCTCCTCTTTGGTTTCTCCACCTTCTCCAGCTGATAGCAAATTTCCAGGCATCCCAGCAAGGCTGTCAGCACTTGGGTCTGCCTTGACCTAGAACAGCCAGAGCTTGTTTTGTTGGTCTGAAGGATGAGACCAATTTGCAGTGGAAACAGCACATCTTTGAATAATAATGCAGATTATGGTAGACCTTTCCTAAAAACTGTACAAGATCTCCAGATCAAATAATGTAAATCTGTATTAAAATCATGTAAATGTGTGTGATGTTTTTAGAACTTAGACTGCTTTAAGAAATATGAAGGTTTGATTTGAGCTATTACTGCATGTGTCATCGTGGCTCTGGCAGCTCTGCAGGCATGGGCCCATGTGTGACCAAACCCAGTCTTACAAATTATGCAGCATTATAAACAGAGCAAGGTTCATTCCTTCTACCTGCAGAACAACATTTGTTCAGGAGAAAGGGATGTTGCTTCTCCCAGAAAATGGTATTTTCAGATTGTCAGTTTTCCTACTGGAGAAATGAACTCTTTCTCAACAACAGCACACCTCAGGCAGACCTGGCATGATGTCATGATTTGATACGGCAATATTTCTCTCCTGGATCTCTCACACTGTGTGACTGAATTAAAATTATCTTCCTACAATTCCTGGGAAATAAACATGCTTTTCTGTTTTCACATGCATCTGCCAGTTTTAACAGCAAAAGAGAAGGTAGCTTGTTGCTGCACTGCTTTCCTTGTAGTAGCCAACTAGACTCACGAGGATTTTCTCATCTCCAGTAGATTTATTACCAATGGAGAAAGTAGAACCAGGAGAGCCCTAGCAACAGAGACCATCACAGAGCGGGATGGTATATTTGTCTCTGTTTCCTGACTTAGACTTGTTTTCAAGTACAGACTCAATTCTTAGGACTAGGTTTATCCTGAGATACCTGCTTTACTGCACTCTGTGCTGCTATCTCAGAATTATTTGCTTTTTGCAGATTAACCCAACCTGCCAATTAACAACATGAATTCACTATGGGAGTTCTCTAGCTGAAATCACAGCTAGAAATAGAAAACAGTATATATTTTTAAGCTTCAACTCAATTTTTTCTTGTAAACTGCATTCAGTGGTTCTGCTATGTCCTATGCTATCTGTCATGGGTTGTGACATAACAAAACATGACATAACATAACCATTAAGATGACACAGCATGGCATAACCAAATGCAAAATGATTCATTCTGACTAAGCATATAATATTTTTTGTGTTATTATCCATTAATTAATTTTTTTCTTAAGTAATCCACTCTACTTCACAATTAACTTCTTAATTCTATGCATGCACCAGGTACAAAACTGCAGGAAATAGCTTACCATGCAGTATAAGTAGCAACACAACATGCAGATAAAACGAACATAAATGTTATATCAAAGTGATGCTAAGGCTGAATCTAAATTAAAGTCCCTATTCTGTGTTGGGAACTATGCAGAACAGAAAATCTGATTTTAAAAGGTTTTCAACATGATCAGGGCATAAAAGGTTCTTGCATTTTTCTGTGTACAGCTTCCTCTGATACCAGCTAGAACTGTGTAGCAACTGCATTCTAAAAAATAAAAAAGAAGATCTCTGAAGGAATAATATTAGGAAGATGTCATGAAATGCAGTAGTACCTTTCAAAGCTGTACTGTTCTAACAGACTTAACTGCTCATTTCAGCTCTGTACTCTGATGGTTGTAGAGGTCAGCTATCCTGTATAACAGACCACTATGTGAGCATTCTCCATTTCATTGTAAAAGCTGGTATTATAATTCTACCTTCTATGCCTCATCATGACTAACAGGTAATAGGAGTAAATGACAGACTGTATAGACACCTCTTAGTCACATCAATACTCAGGCACAGTAGCAAGGGTTAAGGACAGAGTGTCAGGTTTAACTTTCCATCATTATCATTCAGAAAACTATCACTTCATATTAAGGCAATTATAACACAAGGAAGAGAGTCATGCCATTGTGTTACAATTACCTTAAATATCAAATAATAGTTTTTGTAACGGTAATTTCCTTTGGGGATTTTTCATTCTACATTAGCCAGTTCTGACTGATGCCTGCCTTTGCAGATACTTGTATCAGCCATCTAAAGCTCTTCTAAAGTACATGTCCACGCCCTACAGGAATTTCAGACCACGAGTGCCATTCCACTGAAGGCACTGTCCCTTCTACTGCATTTGTAATATATTTACAGTTGGACTATTTGATTGTTGCTATATCTGATTTCCTCCTTGAAAAGCACACAGAAGAACGCAGTGGGTAGTCTAGAGCAAGTATAGGGTTTAACTTGATGTCACCATGATGTTTTAGTATCTGAGGGTGCAGTACATTCTAGAAACAGGGAAAAAGTATTGAAAAGAGTTTGAATCAGACTTAAAAAAAATACTTCTTACGTAGAACAGTGTTGGTGTGAGCTCAGAAATCACAAGAGCTGCAGTAAACCTAGCTTGTGCCTGTATCAACATCTCTCAATTATACAACCATACAAAGATCTGTGTTATATAAAAAGTCTTTTTCGGAAAGGCATTGCTTAAAAGAGAAAAGGAAAGATGCTCAAAGCTACAAGATCCTATTGCTGACCAATTGCGAGAGGAAAATTTGTCAGTGAGGTTTCAGCATCTTTTCTGAGGCTGCAAGAACAGCATGGAAATCTTCATCTCAATGGAGCCTTCTGCACACAGAACAGTGTAATAAAAGGTACAAGCCTCTTTGAGAAGAGTTTGTATGCATGGTTCTAGGAAGGTTAAAAAATCCTCCTGATATACAGGAGCTTTTTACTGGTGGCAGGGAATGACATGACTTCTGTTGTAACTTCCTTGGGAAGAACTTGTACCATAATGCTCATGGTAGTTGTGTAAGATTAACAGAGGAAAAGTGCCAGGACCAGGTGTGAGGCCAGCTGGTTCCACAAAGCACTTGCTGTTACCCTAAATTGACAAAAAGTGGACAAAAAGGTAGTAACTGCTGTCAGCTTTCTTGGTCCTCACAACACTATCAAAGGGGCATTACAGAAAGGGACAATGCCAAACCCTAAGTGTCTGGAGGCATGACTAAAATCTAACACAAAGTGTCTGGAAAATATCTGAAAATATCTCTGCTTCCTGCAGATTTTCTCTTCTGATTAGTATCTGTGACTGAATGCCAAGTATTCAGCCCTTTCACCAGCAGGTGTAAATTCTGGAGAAACTGAGTCTCCAAGGAAATTCTATTTGAAATTACTATAACTTAAGTAAAGAAGTCGTTTAAAGACCTATTGTTTGCTCTTGTCAGTGACAGCTCAGTCAACAGTTACTACTCTTCTTCTCTCTTTCAAAAGTTTGAAGCACAGCTAAGGGCTAGGTGAGATCACGCAGAGTGGTGATTACTTAAAAACTCATGAAGAAAGCAAGTTCTATGCAGCCTCTGTAGTACATTTGAATTACACAGGTAATGAAATATCAGTGCTTCAGATCATTAATCAGGCAATTATGATTTTTGTTTGTTTGGTTTTAATTAAAATTAGTCTCAGAAAGCCTCCATTACAAGAAGAGGTCCTCACCGAACAGCTTGTCAATAAATAACATCCCTTCTCATTCTCAGCTTAAAAAAAAAAATCTCTCCCTAATTGTTCAACACTTCTTCATTTACAGATTTTAAATCACAAGTGAAGGGAGGGCAGTATCACCCTCTCTTAACCAAAATCATCTAGGTCATAGGAAAAGAAGCTCTGTTCTGTGAATCACACCTAGCCATTATCTTGATATGCCACAAAATCACTCACCAGCATTTCCGTAGTGACATATTAGTCTGCTTAAGGGCAAATCCTGTGTGCAATTACACAACTTCACTGAGGACAACAGTTTTGGACCCACTTAGACCTGGCTCATGTATTTTTTTTTAGATCCAAACCATTGTATTTAATTTTTTTTTCCTCAAATACTATCCTTTGTGTGACTGTGGCAGAGAATCTCTAACTTTGCATTCATATTCACTCATTTTCAAGGTATCATTGTCTGAGATGCCAGAAAACAGCGTGGGGGTTTAGAAAGAGGCAGATGCAGAAATACCTACATGTTGTGACTAAAAACTGACTGTCCCAAGTACATAAAATGATACCAATCTAAAACTTGAGAGTAACACAGGAAAATTTCTATACATCAGGTTCATAGCCCTCACCAAGTTCCAGGAAACAATGCAACATAACAAAATTAAGGGGAAAGAAAGGATTTCTCCACTTATTAGGTACATGATCTAAATCATGTGAAATTATGAGGCAGCTTTTGCACAGAGAATAATGGACTTCAAACTTGACTCTTTGCTATAGAGTTATTCCTGCCTGGAGAAGCAAAAATGCTCCAGTGACAGAACCACAGCCATCCATTTTGCATGCAAAAATACAATTCCTTGGTGAAAATATTATGTTTATAGGTAAAGGTTAAAGTATATATCTGCTACTATTGTTTTTCTTGTTACACAGGAAGGGATGAACCCAATATTCAATTCCAAATTAAATTTTGGAGAAATGGAAAAGGGTGGGAGCAGGTGAATAAATATATGTAAAATCACAAGATGATACTAATGTTCAATTACAAAAACTTTACCGAAGTCTATTTATTTATTTATTTATTCTAATTCTAAATCCCTACCACCACACAACAATGTCACATTTTAATGTAATATCATGTCCAATGCATATTCATGAAATAAAAATCTTGGCAGTGGCACAAGAAAAGTGGGATGAAGTGTGTTTGGCGGAGTGCGTCACGTTTCCAGACCAGCGGATTTTTTGATTAAAGTCCCTTATCCGTTTTATCATGCATATCCACTCTCTGATTAAAGTGATCTGGAGCTGACACTCACAATGTCAGTATGCACTGAGACCCTTCACACAAAACATGGTTGGAATTTATATGCTTTAAAAAAAAAAAAAGGGGAGGGGGGGAAAAGGAGAAACAGACCGACCAAACCTGCTGCATTACATTAAGTATATATATCTTTCTACTGAAAACACTATACTTTGTCTTGTTCGTTCTAATCTTACATAGTTCTTTTTAACATTGCCAGGCTACAAATACTGTGTGTTTTATTTCCATTTCAAAAAGTATCTGTGGTGTAAGTTCTTTATCTCTGTTACACTGGGCTTTCGATCAGAATGCTTCCATGCTGAGGTGAAAAGCAGAACTAAGGTCTCCCACAGCCACAAATAAATAACAAATTTCTACAAACTTGTTTTTTTCCTCCTCCCCATCCCCCCAACTTTGTTTAATTAATGTGCCATATCTTTATACATCTAAACCTGTTACCTGTAAAGAAAACTGATTCCACTACAGCAGAAGGACTTGGATGTTACAAAAGGAAGTTTATCACAGACCTACAGATCTCTTCTTCAGGTCCCATCCTCAGTAGCTTCCAAGTATGTGAAGGTTGTCTGAGAATTTATTTTCAAGCCTCAGGACACATAAGAGGATGCAAATTATCTGAGGTACATGCTATACGCATGAAAATATGGCAGCCATTTTTCTGTCTCCCTGTGAGTGGTTTAATTCCCCTTGAATTTAAATAGCTTGTGTCCAGGCTCTTCACCTTGATTGCAGAAAGTGCTTAAGTATAAGCTCAACTTTAAGCATAAGATCAATGGAATTTAAGTACTTTAAGGGTTTGTCTTACCTGTGAACGAAGTGATTTCAACAGTGTCGTTAACAGAGGGGCTATGGATATTCATTCTCTCTAGCAATGCAGCAGCTTTTTGCTCTTCTAAATGCTGGGTTCCAATTACGAAATACTTATGAAAAGGCATCCTTGTTTTCACAGATCCATAGATCTTCCAGGGACTGCAGTATTTTTTAAACCCTGCCTTTAAACTGAATAAATCTGATTTTTAAAACTCTAAGTTTCCCTGATTTTTAACTTTTTGGAAATGTGTATTTCTTTGATAGGTTTAATTTATCCAGTACAGCTTTGAGTATTTAATAAAAAGTTTACTTTAAGTCCAAGTGTGTCTGAACTTTCCTCTGGACTACAATTTTTATTTTCCTTTCATAAAAATTTGGGATTTTTTTAACAAGGAAAACATTTTTACTGCGAAAAAACAACTAGACCAGTGCTGCCCTTCTTCTTTCCCCTTCTACCCCCCTGTTCACATGTGTGTTGTAATACCAGGGTTCAATCAATGAGATATTCCAGCCTTTTTCTGAGCAGTTAATGCCAGTTATACCAAAATGCTGCTGTGTTGCAACTTTGACAGACACTGAGTTAAAAGTAGTGAATAACTGAGAATTTAATTTTTCCTTCAGAAAGAAGCCTCTCCTTTCTTCATACACTTTAATACAACAAATAAGAGTGAAAGTCTAGGGAAGAGGAGGATATGCTGGGAAGCTTTCTGCATTTATTCTTTCAACTTATCAATATACAAAGAGTGGAAATGCAAGGAAAAGCCTTCTCGAAAAATATGATCAGGAATAAAGTGTGTTTTCATCAGTATGACCATAAATTAAAACTGCTAGGCAGTTTCACAGCCAATAGCCCAGAAGCAGAGTTTCTATTAATCAGTAACCACTGTCTCCTCACTCCTAAAATAAGCACAGTGCTCTCCCCTATTTGAATATGGGGCAATTAATTCTATGCAGAAATTCCTGTTAGATTCTTGCAAGAATGTTTCTGCTAGTAAGAATTGTGGGCTGGGGCACAATTTAGACACAACAAAGACCTATGCAAAAGTGACATTACAGCAAAGCAACTCAACCACTAAACCACAGCACCAATGACCTGAAACTACCTATCATTTGCACATAGGTTGTAGAAATTAGTACCTCATCTTGACCCATAAACTGCTTCATATCTTACTTGCCTCTTCTGTTGCTAGGAACAACCTAGGAAGTACTGGCACAACCCTAAACCAAGGCCTTGCTTTTGTACTTCTGCAGTCCATGATTAAAATGCTAGAGAACTACTAGACAACAGTTGATTAGGTGTAGCATAATGACAAAAAAAAAAATAAAAGAAAATCAAGATAACAAACCAAAACCACCCACATCTGTTAGTGGTCCAAAGTCTGATTTTGGTCAGCTAAAAACTTTTCAACACTGAAATTATATTCTACATATTCAGATCACTTCTTTGAAAAGGAGAAGCCATGGAAGAAGTAGAAGGTCAGCATTCTAAAGGTCAAAGTATGTTTTTATCACTGAGCAATACTATGAGAATTTACCTGAGATTTAAAGAGTTCTCATGTCTCTTTGCTGTCTCTGTACAGAGAAGTGCATTTCATGTCCAGAGGGAACTGTGCATTCACTCAACAAACTGTCACTTTGTGTTTAGTAGGTCAGTTTTGATGACAAATCAGTGATCATGTTCATTCATTTATTCACATATAATGTATAAATTAGCACAAAATTGTTTTTGTCCCCATATTCATGGACTAATGATGTTTATCAGGCTATCCATTTTGAGCAGATAAGAAGGCATTCCTAAGGTTAACATCCTATTTTGAGCCAGCTGCCCTGAATTCTGCTGTTGGCCAATGGAAAGCAGGGGACACTTTGAAGGACTCAGTTCATCTGGCTCTGAGCTGACAAGTCAGATGAAATCTTTTCCTAAAGTTTTTTTTTCCTAATTCATAGAGGAGTACTAGTTCAGGGTAGTAGCACAGCTGTAATGAAAAACAACCTACTTAAAAGCTCCACACCACACAATGCTGAAAGGTAGATGAAATGAATGAGTGAATCCTTACCAAATATCTTTCCATGCACAGCATGATTGGTGCAACTTAACTTTTTCTTTCTGTATGCAGTTATTTCTCTGCCTTTTCATCACACGTGTATTTACTCACCACTGTCAGTGAAACAAGAGCCATCTCCAAAGGGAGAATGGGTAAAACTACCACTAACACATAGCTCAGGCTCCAGCAGTGCTGGAAATCAATTTCAAAATCCTTCACTGGCTTTTCATTGTCTCAATATCAAGCATAGGCTGGAAATGGAGAGTTGGATTTGCATATAGTGCCCAGCTGAGCACCCTTTGTCCCATGTGAGGATGCTGGAGGTTTGCATGGATGAAACAAAAGATATAGTGGGAGCACTGAGAATTTGTACAAATTACAGAGAATCCAGCACATACAAAGTGCACATTTTTTCAAGTGGCTGCTTGCAGACAGCTGGCAACTGAATTATTACACCAGAACAAAAGCTGTAGACTTGTCCAGGTAACAAATACAGTAGAGGATTTGGGATTCTGTTCACACACCCCAGGATAGAAAGGCAAAGAAAAAAAAAAGAGTAAAACAATTAATTATCAAGGATTAACCATTCAGCTCTAATTGTTATTATTACCAATGACCATTATTAATCTACATGCTTTCTAATTTGCACCTAAAATGGCTGCTTTTCAACTACTTCTGATCCAAGACTGAGCAGAAGTAATTCCTAGTAGGATCTCATATCCCTTAATGTCTCACATTACAACTTCCTTACATTTAGCAGCTATACAGCAATAGGCAGTAGTACATGAGGCATTATGAATAATGAATAACTTACTTCGTTATAATTGCCAAAGTAAATGAATAAAGCAGAGTCTCCGTTCCAGTGTCCTTGCTTTTAAAAGACTGCCTTCTCTTACTAGAGAGAAAATGAAGACAAATGTTTGCAAAAGAAGTGACAGCAGCAGTGTTGGGAAGAAAGAGAGGAACACAAGTCATAAATGCCTACACAAGCTTAATTATACTAGTGAGAAGAGCAACAAAATGATGAAACTAAATGTGAATGTGATGGAGTGGAATAGGATGCTGTGTCATAGGTCTAAAGAGCACAAAATGATATAAGCTAGCAAAGCAATTTACAGTACCCAGAAAGGGCAAATTATGACTAGAAGGACTTTCCTGCACCTGCATTTCTGCAAGTGGGTATTCTGTGATGGAACTGCTATTCTGAGACCCTCCTATTAAAAGACTGGAAACCACCACAGGCCTATCTCCAAATACTTGGCTACTAAGGTTATTATTAAGGCAGAGCAATGGTTCGGACCACTTAAGCAGTAAAATCTTCTGCATCTCTTCCAGGTAAAATTCAGAAATAGTGTGAAACCTACCCGTGGGCTGAGATCACCTCTCTACATTTGTACTATCCACAGACAGAAGGCCCCTAAAGACAGGGACTGCAGGTAGCAACCTTAAACCCTTATCAGAATCCACTGAATAGGTTATATCCTGCAGCTCTGAAATGCTTGAGACAAGGAGAAAGGGCCTCCCTTCCTAATTAATTTGTCTGGGCTGTTCACACTGACTTCAGTCAGTATCTAGACAGGAGGGTGCAGAATAGAGAGGAAAGCTAGGGCTGCTGGTACCTCCTGCAGCACACAGTAAAAGGAAGGAGAAAGGCAGGAGTAACTGGTGATTGCATAGGACCTCAACTTCCACTCATAGTGGGCTGCCAAAGCTGCTTACCACTACCTGGAGCCAGAAATTTTGCACCACTCTTTTAGGAGTAAAGCAGCCTCTTTGCAATAGCTGGGACCACATCTTCTTTACAGAAGCATGGATCACCAGGAAAAACCACAACCTAACCTTAGAAAGAAAATATTAACCTACATCACTCCTTTAATTCTCTAGACCCCAACTGATCCACTGGATCTCAGAGTATATATTTTTTTGGCTCTATGAAGGACCAAGCTCAAATTCAACTGGAGACAGGACAACACACCAATATGTTTGTGGAAGAACAGAGGATGAATTCTGCTTTCACTATGGTACATCTCTCTCTTCCTCTCAGATTTTTAACATACCTGCTGTTCTGGGGGCAGACTACACACATTAGGAAGTACAACAGAAGCAGACAACATTGCCCACAAGCAGGGCTACTTAACCCCCATAAAACAGTATCCTGTACACTATGCAGCCTGCCTTGGAGATACATGTTAGGAACCATTTGCACCATTTCCAATTAATGGGATGTAGGGTTGGGGTTTTTTAACTTAACTCCCATGGTTTCCTTTTGAAAATTCTGCATATATTTTCTTATTTTTTTAGGGGAGTTATAAATCTTGTTTTAATGTTTTGCTATTTATGCAAATTTCCAAATATAAAGGCATATGGTGGCAAAGTGGCACTAACTATCTGCTTTTCAGCACATATTCCTCTGCTATTACAAGAAAAGAAGGCCTAATATAAAAAAAAGGGGGGAAAAAAAAACAGTGTACAAACTGATACTCTACATTAGCATAGCATTGGTTCCAATTTTCAAGCTTTATTCTTGAAGTTTCATTCACTATTAGCTCTACTGGCTCCTGCAGGGCAACTGTGGATGCTCCGTGTCATGAGGCAGAGTGAGTGCTCAAGTTTGTAATTATAGTTTTAAACTAGCAGAAAAAAAGAGGAGAAAAATAAAGGAGAACTTTTTTTTTGAGTCAGAGGTTCCCCCTCACACTGGCAGCCTCGCTGCATGGGTTTCATGTATCCAGTTTGCATTTTGCCTGATAACGTGGAAGGCACATCATGCTATTCTAAAACAGCAGGATTATTTTCTCCATTCTAATTGATGAACAGCTGTGCTGTAATAGACTACAAAGCACAGCATCACTGATCTCTCCTCAGGCCACCCTAGGAACGGAATGCTCCACAGGGAACCAGAAAAGAATGAACGCTTAAAAAAAAGAGAGAAAGAATAAGGAGGAAAAAAAAAAAAAAAAGAGAGACACCAAACATTTCGAAACATCCTCCTGTGGACTACTATTGTTATGTGGCATCCTGTTCAGTAATAATTAATGTCAATTTTCCCCACAGTAGCACTGGTGTATGACATGACCCTAAACCAGTCATATTTTATAAACATCAGCATTTTTGAAAGTGAAATGTTGGAGTTCGTAATTGTGAGTAAGTGGTCATCAGTGTTCACAACACTCAAGCTACTTCAGGGATCACATGTTCCCTAGATCTGTTCTTTGTCCCCAGAAGCTCAGCTTAGCTGTGAGCTTTGATCTGCTCACGTTGATCTGCTGGAATTCATTATCTTTCCATTCATTCTACTTAATAAAAGTTATTATTATTATACAACTCACTATGGATTTGAAGCTCCTGTCAATTTTTACCTTGTCTACTTTACCATGTTGCTATATTATACTAAAATAATAAGAAAAATTATCCAACTCAGCCCAGAGTCTAATTTGAATTTCCAGTCCAAGGATAAACAAGGGTGAGAGTCAGGTTCAGACTCACAGCAACTGGATCTTGCACTGCCCTCTTGAAAGACCTTCATCCCAAAGGCTAGAAAAGCCTCCAGAATCTGTGTCCAGCTCTGAAGCCCTCAGCACAAGGACAAAGACCTGTCATATAGAGTCCAGAGGAGGGCTATGAGGATGGCCAAGGGGCTGGAGCACCTCTATGATGAGCATATTCTGTGAAAGTTGGGGCTGGTCAGCCTGGAGAAGAGAAGGATCCAGAGAGATCTCACAGGGGCTTCCCAGTACCTGAAGGGGGCCTACAAGAAAGCTGGACAAGGATTGTTTGTCTGAGCGTGTAGTGATAGCACAAAGAGTAATGGCTTCAAACTAGAGTAGGGCAGGGTTAGAATAGTCATCAGGAAGAAGTTCTTCATCATGAGCGTTGTGGGACACCGGAAGATACTGCCCAGAGAAGTGGTGGAGGCCCCACTCCTGGAGACATTTGAGGCCAGGCTCGATAAGGCTCTGATCTCATGTAGAATGTCCCTGCTCTCTGCAGGGGGGTTGGAATAGATAGCCTTCCAACTCAATGCATTCTATGATCCTATGATATCTTGAAATAAGTGTGGCTGTTTTGGAAGGGTAGAGACTTCATAAACTCAGCTGTGTTCCTCAACTGTTCATTTTCTTCAGCTGCTCCACTTACCTTCAAAGTGAAATCTTCAAAGATTACTTTGGAGATAATCTAGAAGGAAGGAGGAAGAATCAACCTGAATTCTAAGAGATAAATACACTTCCCTTCCTATCCCTCACCAGATTCAGTGGGGGGAAGATAGGACTCATAATGCTTATTTAAGACTGTTCATGTTTTCTGACTGTGTTTTCTGTGGGCCTGAAAGTGCAAGGAATACTTAAATTATGCTTCTTGTATCACTGAACCAGTTCCAAGAGCACAGACTTAGTTCAATCAAAATTAGTGACAAGACAGCAATCTTCCCATTCTGCTCAGCAACAGAAAGGTTTTGTTCTTTTCATTTTGTGTTATTGGAAGTGATTTACCACATCTTTCCTATAGGTAAGCCGTGTGCTCATGTGTTCTTTTGTCTAGATAAGTGTTGTCCTGAAAAATGAACACAATAAGACTTCTGTTTACCTTAATGCTATTAAAAAAAAAAATTCATAGATATAAGGAATCAATAACTATCCACAACAATTTACCAAGGATTCAGTCTGGGTAGAAAAATTCAAATCGTATTGATTTTTTTTTTCTCTCTTTTTACAGGGGGAAAATAAAAGCCAGTTGACAATAAGCTTCAGCTAACAAAATGCCATGTGTAGACAACTGCAAGGGACTCAGAAAGCAAGTTATTTACAAACTGAGCTGCCAATTAAGACAGGTAAGATATGTTTGAAAACAAAAGTAAGGCCTGGACAGTGACACATTAATTAGTTTCCATGCCTCAGTTTCTCATACAATAATTGGAAAGTTTAATTTAATGCAGCATGTCTCCACCTATAATACCTTGTAGTTAGAAAGAATGTGCAATAAATGGACAAATAAGCAGGAGAAATGGCATGCCATTCTCATTTGGGGTATAATTTAAGGCATTCATTTTAACTCATTAAGATCTTTAAAGAGTAACTATTCAAAAAGCAACCCATCTTCAAATTTTTCTAACTGCTAAGTTTTGCTAAAAGGTGCAAGGTAAAAGTCTTTAGACTTAAAGATGAGTTGTCTGCCAAATGAGAATCACCAGCACAGAGATTGCTCCCAGCTCCATGTGCCTGAAAGGCCTTGGGCCTTCAAGCAGGTTAAAAGATGCATTAGATTTTTATAAGATCATGAGTTATAATGGACTGAAGGTTTGAGGTTGGATTTTTTGTTTGGTTTGTGTTAGTGGGTTTTTTTAAGATGCACCTTGCAAATTTGGTTGAGATTATTAAAAGATCTGCTTGTTAATTGTTTTTATTTCCATTGGTAATTTAAGATTTGTTCTTGCTCCCAGTATAATGTGATAAGCACATTGTAAAAAAAATTTGGACTAAATTGCGTACGGTATGAAAACAGACCATTACAGAAGACACTTCCCATATTTACTCTGTTTTTCTCTTCACTTTTATTTCTATTTATTCAGCCCATTTCTCATTCCAACTGCATGAGGAGATCAAAATAAAGTCTGGACACACCTTAGTAGGTCACATCATCTTTCTTTTTCAGCAAACACAAAAAGAAGCCTTTGAAGACTTGATAGCCCTTACACAATTTTCATATAACCTGATCAAATATGCAGGGTCTGGAGCAAGAGGTTTGGTGAGGTATGGTAATGCAGAAATCTACTCCCTAGATCTGGGCTCTTTGTGGGAAAACTTCGATGTTAGTTATGTCAAGTGGTGGCAGTGGGCTGAGTTGGACTTGACAGCTAGAGAAAACAGCTTGCTTGTCCAGAAAGCATCAGCAAAAGGACCACAATAATATGGTCAAGTGACAGTAGCTGGCTGTCAAAAAGCAGAAATGACAACTTAGAAGAACTGGGTGAAATATAGGAGTGGACTAATCTTGACCTCCTAGTGAGACTTATTTAACCTGGCTGAAGGGCAAAATCAGACAGAGCCAAACTGGTCAGATTTTTCCTTTGGCTATTCTGTCATCATCTGTAGAGGAAACATTTCTGAGTACTGGCTAGAAAGTGTAAGCCAAGGAGAGATTCATTCACACTCTTCATTACAGCAGTTAGATCGTATTTGGGAATGAAGTATCAAAGTTGCTTCTGCTCTGTTTTGAAGGTTTCCAGTGAGGGCTTCAGAGGACTCAAACCTGCTGGACCACAGTTATAAACACAGACTGTGGCATCTGCCAGGCCACACAGAGATTCGGTGGTTTCCCTTAATTTCATTTGAAAATTTAATTAAATATTATTTACTCCCAAATACAAAGGAAATAGTTTTTCACGTTCCCCTAACCTCCTACGTGTCTTGGCTAAGTAGGGAAGGATAATAGTGTTGAAGACAGAAAATTCCTTTTCAATTTCTAGAGTCAGAAACCAAACCAAAATTCTGAATATAGACAATTTTGAATACAGACCCTTGAGAAATATCCACAGGTCTATTGACAATCCAGTCTTTTTGTATGGATTCCTGCCACTCTGTTCTGCTGGGCTCAGAACAAAGAAGGTGGGTTCCTCAAAATAGCCTATTACTCTACATTTCTAGTAGAATTCTGAATAAAACACATGCATTTCCCTAGAAAAGCCCTGTGCACAAAAGGGAGAGATTTCTGAGAGTAGTGAGCATACTCATGTCCCTGTAGTTATGTCCAATATTTTGACACTGGTGTAGTAATTAACCATGCAAGAGTCCTGCACTCTGCTCAGTATCACTGCATTTCTGCTGTGACCACTATGAAGTGCTTTTTTGTGAAAGGAAAGAATGAATCTAAGTGGAAAAATTACTGGAATGAGAGAGGAGGTCTAATGGCAACCTTGGCATCCTGCAATTTCACACATTAAAATTTTTTTTTTTTTAAAAAAACGCCAAACTACTACAGCGCTTGTTGTATAAGGCTAAGCTTTCTACTCTTCAAACTATTAATAAGGGCTTCCCATTGAGAAGACAAATACATGCTTGATGCATTTTTAATCCTGTGCCAATACATTTGACTAAAGCTGTTTGCTGTTTCAATGACAGGATTTAACTTGCCCTTCTGCATTCAACATTTCAGATTATTAATGACATTTAGAAAACACAGACAGAGGCTGTAAAAGTTCTATTCTGATCAATGTTTTGAAAGTAAAAACATTAGCAATTAAAGCGCCAAATCTTCATTATTTGGTAAATTTAATAAATTTTAATCATTTAGTAGGTGCAGTGTAGTTGCTACCATAGCAAGGAAAAATATCCTGCCTGCTGTCAGAGATCCCGGATGCCAACTGAAGACAAAATATTGCAGCCTTCTCAAACAATACATAAATGCTCTACAGATACTCTGTACACACACAAGTCCTGTAGCCTTTTCAAGAAAGTGTATTTCAAGATCCGTTGTGGTCAGAAGGCATTCTTTTCCACACTTTCTTTTGTAAACAGATCACATACCTAAATGTAACCAGAAATGAGTCAGAGTCATCTTTTTACTTTATGAAGATCTCTAAAGTTCTGGGAAGTTCCTCTCCTAAATTCACCATCAACATTCCTTTGAAGAAAAATAAAACTGATTATCAGTAGCAAGAAGTCCAATATAGAGATCACATTGAGTTAACAGAATGAGAACTCCTCTTTCACTCAAACTGATTATTATTTTGTTATTTAAGGAAGCCTAAGGTTAAAATGAAATTACCTATACTGATGATCTCCCAGTGACCTCCATTGTGCTGTTCCATTACAGCATATAGTAATAATACACTGACAAAATTTACACTTAGGGTACTGTCAGGCACCAATATGAATCAAACAGCAGAGGAGGCACATAACTTTTGTTTTAACCATGAAAGAAATGCAATATGACAGTGAAAAGAAAGTAAGCTCCCATTTCCTAAAGGTATCCAGGAGTGGCCCTGATCTGTGTTTTCTTTGGTATCCTTTTTAAAAGGCCTTCAGCTGTGCCAACATAATACATTCAAATCCTGACCTTTCTCAACACAATGAAGATACTCTGTATATCTCACCATATAACACAGGGAATCAATACTGTATTTTACTAAACGTGAGTTAATTTTACCTGGTGAAGGAAATTACTGCTCTTAATAGTAGAATTCTTTTTTATTCTCCTTCCCAGCGCCTCACCCCTTCCCCCCAAGTCAGTGAGTTTCAGGTTTGCCAGAGCCTATCACTGTTTAAAAAAGGGTTTGAGTGATTTTAATAGCTAATAATAGGAGGAAACATAAAAGGACAAATCCAATTTAAGTGAAAGGGTTCTGTGTAAGCATTACTTGTCAGTCTTTGGCTGGTATAGGGACCAGCTACAGAGCAGTGGCAGCAAAGAAATATAAAGTCCAGATTTAATTCTGATACAGAGAAATACAATTTCAAAACTGGACGTCTTATCATAGGCATGTCCCATTGGAGAACTCATTTCCCTAGCAAAAGGCTGTCACTGCCATTATGTTGTACAAGGAACCAATTTACTACTACAGCTAAACAGGGTTACTGCTGCTGTTGGAACTTAAGCATTTGAAGTTATCGCTAGAAAAAAAATAGCATTTCAAATGTCAGTGAAATGGGAAGGTATAATTGAAAAGTATCAATCAGAGAAGCAAAAGGGTTTAGAAGGCTAAGACTGCAGTTTTAGTACTGCTTCCCTCCCCTCACCCCCATCCTTCTTACACTTCCTCTTTTTATTTCTCCAAGCTTCTTTCTCTATTTCCTTTTCCCTTTCACATGCAAGTTCAGATTTGGTTCTGCAAAATAAAAGGTTTTGGCTTGATCCTTGTCCCGTGTCAGACATGAAATACATTTTTATGTTTTTCCTCTACAGTCTAGCGACCGCAGTTTCCCTACACAAAACCTTCATCTCATCCTGCACCCAAAGCTGCCAGCATGGCAGATATCTAAATGAATGAAACAAAGCTCATTTGAAATTTGGTTTGTTGGTTTTTCTCTCCTTCCCTCTCCCTTCTCCCCCAGTCTGTTTATAAGAGTCTCATGTACCAACTCATTTGAACTTCCATTTTTAATGGAAGTTTTTCCACCATCCCAGGCTGAAAGATGGTGTATAGTCATGCTAAAGCTCATTTTACCCTTTAAATAGGTTTTTGACAAATTGCATGCAGTGATTTATCCTTCTAGCCCAACATCACTGCCCAGATCCCAGGGACATTGGCTGCTCTGAAACACCAGCTCTGCTCCCTGCCATTGATACACAAATCAAATTGATCTCTTGCTTACTACAACTCTGCTAAAGCAAAACCATGCAGGGAATTCCAGTTCAGAGCACTGACGCATCCTCACATTTTGAACAAGCTTTCACCCACTAAAAAGAGGTGAAAAGATGATGTTAGTTAAGCTTTCCTCTAGTAGTGTACTGCATTGTGAGCATATCTGTCTACAGAAGAAAGGACATTAGCCCCATGTTTCACAGCAGGGAAAAGAGAGCAATGAAAAGAATCAGGCTGGAGATTTGTGGTGATGAAGAATAGAGGCCACATAAATGGTCTCCTTCCCTTTCACAAAACAATTCCAATCTTAAGGAAAAAAACATTTATTTTGTGTTTCAAATGGAATTAGGTTTTTAAATTTAAAAAAGTAATTTAAAAAATGAAAACAGTGTACAGGAATTTTTGATTTTATTAAAGTTGGGAGTTTTAGAAAATTCGTAGTCAGGATTGGATCAAGTCTGTAGAAACAGAAATTTCTGCCTTGGTGTTTAGGATCTGGTTGGAGAAAAGCAGAGATTTTGAGTGGAGGCTGGAAGAAAGGTACTCTGAAGAGAAAGTTGCATGTCTTCTCTAGAGTTTATTTAAACTTTACTTATTTCAGAAGTAATTTTACCTTGCTCAGAAGATCCTTCATCCACATTAGAGTGCAGATATATTCCTCCTCCACCACCTTTTTGATGAATTTCAAATTCAAATAACTAAATGGCTAACAGCCCGCAATTGTTCTTTATATTAATAGAAAGACATGGTCTCTTTTGAAGCTCAGGTAGTAATTCAGTTCTTAAAACTCTTCTGCTGTTAATAAATTATTTGAGCAGGAATGTCATGGCTTTTGATGCATCATTACAACCCATGTTCAGCTATGTATTCTTATTCAACTGGAAACAACTTTTATACACTTAAGAATAAAATAAAATGTGCTAACTTCAACTGCTGAGTTGTCAACTTCATTTAAATTTTGGAACACAAGTTCAAGATATTAATTACATCATGTGTCCACCTCAGTGTGACTGTGATAAAACAGCTTTTTGACTTAAAACTATACAGGTTTTTTTTGTAATTTGTGCTAGAAAAGACGAGGTTCTAAAGATAATCTTCCATTTCATTAAAATGGCTACAACTAATTGGTAACTAATTTTAGGTAACTAATTGGTAGAAAATTTTAATAGGAGAAGAAAAAAAAACCAAGGAAATCTAAACAATGTCAAACTATTAGATAGAGGGAAAGTACTTCTACAGCAAGATGCAGTTCTGTAAATCACTTGTGAATACACTACTTCTGACATAAAGGCTCCCTTCCAGTAGAGATGTAGGTGATCCTAGAGCACCTGTGATAATAAAGTCAAAGTGACAAGTTAAATGAGTCACTGTTGATAGAACTGAAGGGAAAGGGGGATTATTATTTCATCAGCTAATATTAGGAGAAGCACTGCAATTTCTACTTGGGACAAACTTGAAAAATTCTTAACTCTGCTTATCTTTCATAACATTGAAGAGCTATAGGTAGCTCAGATGCTCCAACCACCCCAGTCATGCAGTCAGTGAGGAGCAGCTGCCCCGTCACTGTATTTTACAAACAGGGCTCACAAGTATCAATCAAAACCTGATCCTGTGTTTCGTAACAGCTTACAAGAAACCTAAAGAATGAGATATGGTCACCAGGAGGATATATTTGTAAAGAGACAGAAAGAGAAGATGACGACCTGTTGCTCACTGACAATTTGCAAATAAAAAATTAATTTACAAGCATTTAAAATAATCCATCCAACTCTGAGCTCTGAGTAGGGTTATTTATTAAGTGCAGTGTGCAGCCACTTGGTGAAGCGAAGTCTGTGTTTCTCTGATGATACTGTTGCGGCAGGGGTCAGGGGAAGATAGGAGAGCAAAAATACATAAAAACTGTTTCTTTGCCTTTAAAGGAAAGGTCTCCAGTAAAGGAATCTCTCTTCATCTTATCAATTCTCTCGGATGAATACTTGAGAGTCTCTTCCAAAGGACAAAAAAGAGATGTAAATACATGAAATACAGTAACTCATTAAAAAAAGAATAGAAAAGAGGTGCCAAAATATTTCTTTCCTAGGATAAAATGGAACCAACTATATTTTAAAATCAAAACTGGGAGAGAGAGAAATTCAGAAAAAAAAGCCAGAGGGAAAAACCAACAGGATTAATATTGATGCAGCTATGGCAAAAGCAAACAGACAGGCAGGGACAAGACTGCATCCAACCTCCAAAACACATGTAAAGTTGGAGCTAAAATGTCATATGCATATGCAATTTATATGCAAAAATCTTTTACATAAAGCTACAACTGCCAAATCTTCTTTCACAACTTCTTCAAGGCTTGCAGTAACTCTGAGATTTTATATTCTCCCTCCGTCACCTTACTGAAGGCATGATTGTCTGTGAAGAGCACGGAAACTTTCTTAAGGCCATGGTATTAAATCCCTCCTTACGTTGTTGGGCTGGTGGCTCAGCAGGAGGACCTATTTTTTGCCTGTGTTCAAGCAACTTCCCTGGCAGTTATTGCCTGCAACAGACTGTAGGGAAGTTGCCAACATTTAGAAACTCTGATGATGTGAGCCAACCTTAGACTAATAATTTTTTTATCGCAATATAAGTGGAAGAATTACATAAAAATAGACAATTTTTAACAGTATGGTATTCTGTTATGAGAGAAGGCTAAATAACACGGGTGCCATATGAACATCTTTCTCCTATCTACAGCACCTAACTTTAGCATAGTCCATATGTCTATTTGTCTGATAGCTGAACTTAGGGAAATAACACAAGGTTACAAAAGAGAGAGCTCTGAGGCTCAGCGCCTCCAAACCTTCTGAGGCGAAGCACCTACCAGTCAAACCAGTTTTAAGTGCATAACCCCAAAATCAAAACCAATTAGCAAGTGCATGAGAATATTATGTGGGAAACCCAAAAGGCAATAATCAGGAAGAATAGTGATGTCAGGCATTTACTGCTCTGTTGTGCCTCTATCTTGAAGCTTGCACAGAGCTTCTGCAATCAGGTCTTCAGAACCTGCAGGACAACAGCGTAGGCTAGAGAAAGAAGCCCCCAGAAAACTCAGCCTGCAGATGCAAGTGAGTCAATGGCCAGTACTGGGGATGGCATCTGGAGGAGTTGGAAACAAGTATTTAGTTACCAAGTAATTTTAAACTCAGACAGAATGACTTCTTTCTGACAGTGAAGATGGGCAAAGCAACCAGAAGGAGATAAACAGACAATGTTTTTTACAAACATTTTGCTTTATCTTCTCATCTCTGTGGCTATTGTACGCTGTCAGACAGTTTGGTGAGAGCACACGAGTGTTTCCAGAGCAGCGGCTCTGACATCTCTGCTCCCAGCAAACAGTTGAAATGTTGGCTTTAAATTCCTCAACAGATTCCAGGCCATCATCTTTTTTAATTAAATGCAAAAAAACTATGTTAATGCAACGTTAATGTTGAGATTGTCATTGGACAGATGTCAAGAAATTCAAAATTATGGTTCCCACAGCAACCATAATTCAGTGACCTCCCCCTCCCCCACTTCCACAACCACCCTCCTAAAACACACTGGGCTCAAATAGTACAACAGGCACCAAAGGAGGGGAAGCTGAGAGAGGAAGACATTGTGTGTGGGATCTCGTCGAGCCACTGCAAATGGGGGGAAATTTGCCTCAGTCCTCTTTCTGGACAAGAAATTAGTGCCATTGGCAGCACTGGGACAGAACAGACTCTGCCTGAAGAGAAGCACAGAACACCTACTGGGCTCGTGTTTTCCAGGGGTGAACTGGGAACTGATTCCATGCCTTTCAGCAGTGTATTCACCAGTGTATAACCTCACCCAGTACAGACTGGCTGTGTGGTGTAGTTACAAAAATGACCTCTATCATCCATGTGCATGTATTACAGCAAATGCTGAGAGGAACCAGCACAGCCAGAAATGTAAACATATCTCTGGAGCCACCCACCACAGTCAATATCACAAAAGAGCTACCCTTCATTCATCCCAGGACATAGCACTCGGCATCACTATGCACCAGAGTGAGCACCAAAACACAACATAAAAAGGACAAAAACAGTGATTTCCAGTGAGAGAACATTTTTCACAGCACAGCTTTTCAGACTGTCATCTCTCAGACTTCTCATAACGGAAATATAAAAATTACTTCCAAAATGAAGAGCTTGGAAACTTAAAATATAACCAAATACAGCACTACAAATCATAAATTTGGTAGCAACACTGTTTTTTGACATTTTATAGTATTTCTAATATGTTATTCAAACCATCTCCTCAAAATTCAACACATTAAAATAATTTTAAATCCATTCAGCCAATGATATAATTTCTTTCTTGTTAATATCTCCTAGTGCTCCTCCACAAGTCCCAAATGCCCTTCATTTGACTAATGGGAGTTAACTTAATTAAGTTAGCCCAACAATAACCCCTAATATGCACTCTGAAGTATGCTGTTTAATCTTCAGACCTGTAAAAGCACTTAAGATTCATGAAAATATTTCCAATTTTATCAGTCTTCCTAGATCTCTGTCTCCAAGCTTACTTGAAGGTATTTTGGAGGAATACTACAAGCTACAATAACATGTATCTATCATTTTACATATGCCTTTAATGAAGATCTGGAGTCTTTGAATGATTGTGGATTTTATCTCAAAGCCAGTGAGTTACATCAATCCACCATTAAGATGGTTACTACATTATACACAGCCACGTCCGCCTCTCAGTGGAAATGATGAATTTCTATTAAAAAGACCATGAGAAAAAACACACTTTTACTACTGATGTTGTCTGACCATATAAGCCAGTCTTGGAATCAAGCACAATTTGAATGCTTTATGCTGTTTTGCAAATCATGAGGACCAATACTGCTTGTGAAGGATGGAGGGAAAGGTAGCATTAGTTGTACTTTATAAAAATCACTGTCACCCAGGGCTGGGTTAGTGCTGTCCAGATAAACTTAGACCAGCTTTCCACCAGCTTTAAGACTGACATGGAAGAGAAAGTACACTTAGAAGAAAATGTAACTATTATTTACAGCTGTTCTCTGTATGTCTAATACTCTCATTTTGCTAGTATGGGCTTTGGTAAGCTTGCTCAGGGCTTACTCAACTGGTCCTTCTTTCCCTAAGAAGCACTTGACTCGCCTATGAGATGGGAGGAGAAGGTGACAGAGTGAGAGAGAGAGAAGGAAATTGTAACCTGTAAGAACGTCCATCAAGTGATTTAAGTCTATCCATATGACTGCAATTTTGCCTTTGAAAGATGAATCGAGTAATACTGCCGACACTCTTTCCTGTCAGACACTTTTACTCTCAAGACTGTCGGTAGCTTAAAAGTTACATTATAACTTCTCCAGTGTTAGTGCAGCAGTTTCCCATTTGATTTCATATTCAGTTCATATTTGTGGAAGCAGGAGGGGCTCTTTACTTTACTTGATAAATGGTAACATCTGGCTTTGTGATGGGCCATCACCAGCATGTTTAAAGAGCTGCTGACGCTTCAGGGAAAACTTGGTAAAGCATTTCATTTAGAGGCAATTCTAGTTATTTATTCTATTTTCTGCATTCCTCGTCCTCTGCTTTATACTAGGGTCATTTGCATGAAAACAGACTGCAGCTCCTGAAGAGTTCATCTTCACATAACATTTTTTCATCTCATGTCCTAATCACTAACCCTATTTGTACCACAGCAATCATATCCATAGCAACCACTTATGATGTCATAGAAAATTAGAATTTCTGGGGAGGGTGATGAATAGGGCATAATGGTATGAAAAGGGCCAGACTCCGTATTACACCACAGCAGCATAAATTTGTTAAAAGTCTGTAGCAGCAAACAGATTTGTGTTATTTCTGTTCTGTAACCATACACAGGACTTGACCTCTCCTTTTGATTACAGAAACACAATGAGCTAAACATTCCTGAAAAACAGGATATTTATATAACTGCTTTAAGCTGTCTGCATAGATACCTTTAGCAACTGGAATAAAAAAAAAAAAAAAAAGAATAGGCAGTTTAAAAAACTCTGCATTTTTGCACATTCTCACAGGAAGCTTTTCTCTTTGAAGAACCAGCAGGTGAAATATAGCCAGAGGTGCAGACGCTGTACAAACAAGGTTTTCCAAAAGCCAAAACACATTTTTGACTCCTAGACAGATTCTTTAAGTTTTGTGCAGCTTTGTGCTGAGTGTTGAAAAGCAAACAAGTGATCTCCATTGCTTGAGTGTATGTTCAGTGGTATAGTCATAGTGGAAATAAATAATAAGCAGGAACACAGTCTGAGTACGGAGATCTGTCCCGAGCTTCAGAATGTTGATTAATTTATTCACTGTGCATAAAAGCTAGAACAAAGGGATTTTTTTCTCTCTCATGTCCATTCCATTCCACATTAATCAAATAGATATAGATCACAACTTATTCTCTTAGGTCTCTGTTACAGAACATCATTTGCAAGAAGTCCACTTCTGGGCATTGCATTAATACATTCAGAGATACAAGAGTGGATGAACTAAGCAGAAGAACTAAGTAGTGAACTTTTAGGTACCTACCAGGAGCTGCTTTAGGGATAGAAATGTCATTAATGAGTTCTGCACTCTGAGCAGTCATTCCTCTTGTCATTGCATAGGTAACAGAATCACTGCAGACAACTGTAGATGCAGTTCTACAGATCACCCAGAGAAAGAAAATACAGCTTCAGCCATAGGAGAGCACTTTTGTCAGCACTGAACTAGAAGCAAATCCTACTGCAGCTGAGCTCTGCCTGGAGTTTGATATATATTAGAGCTTTATTCATCTCCCAACCGCACCGTCTGGAAATGCCCATTTATGCATTTATATATGTTATTATAATGTGCAAAAACTTGGAATTGAAAAGAAGGTAAATAGTGTATCTTTATGCTATGTTACATTTTCTAGAAGTGCAATTGAAATATCAATCATTCCATTCTGACTGCAATGATCGGTAATTTTCATTTTGTAATTTCAAATAAAGCTTCTCTCCACAGCAGCAACGGCAGCACTTTCCAGTGTAAAACTTCAGTTCATTTTAGCTTCATGACTTAATGATCTTCTCTCTCCATCATTCTTGCACATCTTTTAAGTGGTAATTCCACTTTTCCAATTAGATTACTGGAACACGCCATGTAAACAGGCACAAAGTTAGCGAAGTTAGTGCAAACAACAGCTTGGGGTCGGTCTTTACACACTCTCATTGTGACTCCCACATTTAGAAGGTGTATCTTCACTGAAAAAGGAGGAGAGAGTGTGTATATAGGTATATATAAAGAAAAGGAGAGAAAGAAAATAAAAGCAAACTTTAAATGGACATTACTAATGAGAGTGGTCATTCAACAATCTATTTGCAAGAAATAGGACTTACAGGAGAATAAAAATGTTACAGAAATCAGGGAAAAAGAAAAAGGTAAGTGGATGAAGCCAGAAGTCAGGCATGTTCAAATCCCAATTTACCACATATCCTGAGGCAGTGACTTCTCTCTGTCCCTCAGTTTGCTCATCATTAAAATGGGAATCATAACCACTTAATTCAACAGGCTGTTGCAATGACATACAAATTCACTGCTCTTTTAAAAGCTATGACCTCTCCTAATGAAGGGCTCCCAGGAGATACAAAGAATTCATTGTGAGAAATTACTAAAGTGGGAGTAAGTCTTATTTTGATTAGTTATGACCAACACTTTTTGTGACAGCAAGTTCGGTTCAGACATAAAAGCAGAAAGTACTTACAAAACCAACTAGAAGACTGATGGAAGGAGAGGTAGCAAGAGTGACATTGTCAGGATCAGTATTCTGCTTTTTAAAATTATTCCTATTGTATTTAAATACCATGTACCAAAATACTTCAGGCACATTAAAAATATTCAAAACAAAGAAGCTTCAGAGAAGTTTCACAAGTGACAGTAAAGCTAAATTGAGAAACCAAGACAGTATCACCTAAAAGCTCCATAAATCCTGCATAAGAGACTTCACTACTAAAACACTAATAAAACATATGTGATATTTTACATATAACATACATGTTAAGGTAGTATTTTGGGATGCAACTATAATTCAAGCCACACAAGGCTGTGTGCTGTCCTTAGCACAGAGTTAAAACAAACATTGCTGAGGAGCCATATTTGATGCAGACACAGGGAAGGAAAAGATGAGGCACAGAGCTGGAGTGACTCAGGACATGTTGCACCACAGCAGAAACCAGGTTGTTTGGTCCTTTAACCCATCTCGTTCGTAGGCCATACACACATGTACACACAACTTTTAAGAATCTGCTCTGACAATGGTTGCATGCCCTCTTATATTAATTTTCAGCAAAGTAAAAGTTCAGTTCTAAAAATGCCTATCAAAAAAAAAAAACAAACTACAAGCTATACAGTTACAGAATGGAATAAGAGTCCAGACAAATTATCAACTTCCATAAGACCTGAATTAATACATGGACCGTTGTGTTTTCATGAAGCAAATCCCCATAACCATAACGAAAAATCTTGTCCTTTGATACCAGAATTCAGCATTTGACAACAAAGGAATCCTGAACACAGAGATATCACCTGAGACTACAATAGCAAATAATCCTTAAGATGGAATAGCATTGTGATAGAAAACAACACAGTTCCAGGAGTGTAAGACTCTACATCTCTCCCTCTCCTCAGAGACTTCCCATTACTCAGAAACTATGATGCTGTTTTGCACAGGACATCTCCTGAGGGACTTCAGCCACTAGCTGTTGATCCACCTGCTATCCTTTGTGCATTAGAGGACCTGCTACCCAACGGCTCTCTCCCAAAATCAAATGGCTATCATTGACCTCCAGCTGTGCCCAACCCCTTGCTCTCCCCAAACTCATCCAGTCCTCTTTGCTCTTCTAAAGGTCCTGCTGTGCAGCAATGCCATGAAGACATGCCATGCAACTCAGGTATGGCCCAGCAGCCAGCAAATTATGGCAGTCTGGCCTGGGTTCAATGCAGGCAGACCAGAGGTTCCAAAGGGATTGAGAGTCCTGAACAGGTCCTGGAAGTCCCTGTGCCACCAGGCGCCCTTCAACACACACCAGCAAGCACAAAAACCACTTCCAACTTAAACTATTCTACCATTCTGTGATTTATACCCATTAAAGCTTTATCATATCACTCTTGGTCACTGAAGAATCCAGACTTCCCCACTTCTCCTCTTTCTTCTAAGTATTGGTCTTACGCAAAGGTAAGCAAATATAATTAGCAGCAGGTGTGAACCAGATGGATTCCCTCCTTATTTTGCACAAATCCCATTTAGTTTTGTCATTGCTAGTAGCATACAAATCAGGAAACCTACTCATTTCCTCAGCTGAAACAAGGATAAATATTTATTTACTTAGCACACAGAGAAACAGGAGATGCAGAGAAGCTGAGTAGTTTTGCAGGTTACAGCACAGTTTTTCTGAAAGAACTGAGGAAAATAGTTCCTCTGCAACCAATGTTTTTGATGACAGGAATACATGCACTCCTAATTTTTTTTAACTAACTTTGGCATACAAGAAATAATGAAATAAACTAAGCTGAGAAAGAAATAAAATATGCCCAGAGCCACAAATAGGCCGTCTTTTTCCATTTGTTTTCCTGCTCCCCAGCCTCCCCAATCTCTGCAGTGTCTGTAATAATTAAGTTGACAAATGAAGTTCTGACTACTAGTTATATTAAAAACAGCAGATATGCTGTGACGGTGATCTCTCTCACATTCATACACCTCTAGTATTTCCCTGCTCAGCCACCTCCAAGCTCAGTGGCACAAAGCAGAGCAGCTGACCTGCACCAAGATGGAAAGGAGGTAAGTAAGTAAGTAACTCCTCTTGAACATCAAGAGAGAAGAGGAGTTTGGACGTGTAACCATCAAAGCCTTGGAATCATCCCTGCTTTAGCATGGGAGAGGTTTGTTTTCTTTCAAGGGCACACCTCATAGCCCTGGTGACAGAAAGTCGATGTAATGCTATTTTTATATATATATATATACATATACACACATCGGTCCATTTTTCTTGTGTCAGCCTAACAAAACTGCTCCTAAATTCCTATGGGTTCTAGTCATTCTATATTGGGAAAAAACTGATCATTACTGGATGAATTGCAGGAAAACAGTTATCCAATGGGATAGCAGCTTAGGGATCACTTGCCTTCCAGAAGTGCAAGGAAGGATATGCCTGGGCTGCAGTGATACTTGCTTCTACCACTAACTTTTTCTAGCAATTGTAACCATGCCTCTATCTGCTGTCTTAGTGATTCTTCTCATTTTATGATGGTTTTTCTTTTTCTTCCTTGGTGCAATTCCTTTCATCTACGTAACCATCAGAAATCTGAAAGCCACACTGAATGCTCTCATGTACACGAGCTGTAGAAATTCTAATCCAAATCATCTCTGAAGTTTGTAACTTACAATCAAAAGACAAACTTCAATTGTAGCAATCCTCCTGCTTTATTGGGGTAGTCCACAGATTTTCAGGGGATGACTCATAACAGAAAAAAAAATAGAAGTATTCAATGCAAAAATGTCAATGGTTTTATTTACCTGTGTAGACTGTACACACGAACAAAACTACAAAAGATACTTTTTGGATGGCAATAAATCAACTTGTGCTTGCATTTGAGTCAACTAAGGTTTTAATTTCTTCCTCATGTTAGTTCCTTGATTCCTCCTCTTAAATATTCTCTTAAAGAATTCTGTTGTGGTTTTTTTAATCACACTGAGCCATTCAGAGTCCTTTTCTCATGAGACAAAATATTTCTATGATGTTTTCTGTTATTTTTGAAAGGATGAAAATTATAGCCAGCCCAATCCTGCTTTGATGTTAGTAAGTTGACGACATTAACAACAATGAAAATTTTGTACCAAAAGCTCAACTGTTTCTGGCTGGGTTTAGGCATTGTCTTAGAGAATTTCATTTTGATTTTGGAAAATGTAAGGATTTTTTGTTGGATTCAATTTATTTCTAGCAGGTCACATCCAACCAAAGCCTTTAGGGAAGCTTTGGAAGTATTTAGGCATTCTTAACAAATCAAATCACAGAGTGATGCAAAATTGCTTTGACTGGAAGCTCTTTGGGTCAACAATTATTTTTTCCTGCACTGTTCATCTAGAGCCTCATGCAATAGAAGCTGTGGTGGGCATTCAAAGCACAGTGACAATGGCCAACTAAATCCAAGTGTCTTTCAGGAAAATACCAACCAAAAGACGGTTGTTGAACTGTTTGCCTATTCCTCCCACATCTTTTCAATCTCACAAGGATGAAAAACTCCTTTCACTCTAGAGGAACTACTGCTAATACACAGGATGGAAAGCTGACAAGACAACCTGATCTGTCCATGAAAAGTTAGAGGTATCAACCCCATAAAATACCCCCAGAGTTCCTCACACCTATGCCTAACCAATCCAGTTTGACTCACACTTATGCATAGAAATGTACTTTGCCCTTTATTCACCCAATTTCAAGGTTATACTCAAACACGCACTGGAAGATAAAAGCTTTAAATAATGTACATTCTTTCATTGTCCTTTTCATCGAGATCACAGGTGCATGACCTTGTCCCCCAGTACAAAAAGCTGTTGTCATGGAAACAGACCAGGATGCCAACTTGACAACAACTGACATTCAAAGTAGGAGGGACACCTTGTCTCCTGCCCTCCCTCACCAAATCAGTGCATTTCAGTGGAGGCCAAATCTGAAGAATTCTTCCCTTGCCCAAGGTTGGGCCACACTCTATTGTGAGGAGGACGTGTAGTTGGCTCCAGCCCCCCCATGGTATGTACCGCACCCTAAAAACTGCCTTGGGAAAACAACATCTGACAACACAGCCCAGTCAAGTGATCTAAGAAGGGCATCCTTTGCTTTCAAAGCTTCACCAGACACAGCAGGGGAAGAGGAGGCTACATTTCTTCTTCATGGTTAGAACAGAGAATCTCATAACTGGTCTCTCACAGTGCCACTGAATCTTTGTTTCTGCCAAAATGCCAATGGATCACTGCTTTCCTGGAGGAAAACTACTTCAACACTCTGCATTTCAGTTTCTTGCTTGTAAAATGGGTGTAACTCCATCCACATCAAGACTCAGATCAAAAGCTTTTAGTAATCAGTACTGTAATCCTTTTTTTTCTTACTCTATTTCCAGCTGTATCAATACTTTGTAGTAATTATTCACCATTTAGCTCTTCTAACTGAGTAATAAATAATCCAGGAAGCAGGAGATAAGACTTCTAGGCAAACATGTTGAAAAAATAGATGTACATTCCAGAGAGAAAGAAATTTGAGGGGATGGTCTCTTATTTATTTATATTTTGCTCCCCAGGAGGTTAAATTGGAAAGAACTACACAGTTAAAACACA
>VZTY01002277.1:481221-543589 GCA_013400935.1 Turnix velox
TCAAAGGAAAATAAAAATAATTTAAGAGTATATATATATATACTCTTATACATGTATATATTAAAATAAGTATGTATCATTGTGACTGGGGGAAGGGGAAAAAAACCCCCACACACCAGCATTTGCTTTCCTGTAAGCTTGTGCATATTCTCGTGCCTGAATGCTGTGTTGTGATCTCTACATAACCTTTGAAACACAAGTGCATATTTCACCCTCACAGACGAGCACAACCATTTTTTTGTCATTCCAATTTCATTTCCAGTGCGGTGTGGACTGCGGGCTCAGCAGTCACTGGAGTCTGAAGTGACTCTTGGGACCTCCTCACTGTTCTATATGCAAATGGCCCTGCACCTGGGCAGCCGAGCGGGCTTGCCGACAGTTTAGTTATGCAAATCTGATTGATCGAGAGCATATTGCAGAAGAACACACGCAGGCCTGAGACACTGGCAGCTATATTTCACTGGCTAAATTCCCAAAGAAAAAAAAAATTAAATGCCAAGCATTTTGATGCATATTCCTTTCAACCCCTGAAGTGCACTAGCATTTATTTCAGTACTTTTTTCAACACTTTGCTTAAATGTTGTTAATGCGATTTCTTGTGCTATTGCAGAATTCACAGAAGGGCTTGTTTTCTCTGTTGTGGGTTTTCTTCTATTATTTTTATTTTTTAACAAGCCACAAACCCCAAAAACACCACCAACAAAAAAAGCATTACTGTGATGTCACAACACAATAGGTCTGTCAGTTTATTTGAAATAATTCTCCAGGTAAATGGAGTAAATGCAGTGTTAAAATATAATTAGAGGAGTGCAAAGAAACTGATGTACAAGCACAAGTTGTCCAGATTTTATTCTTTCTGTAACAAAAGGTAAAACAAACAGTGGGAAAGTAGATTACATACTGTCATCCAATGTCGAAAGCACTTCTATCTATTTACCAAACACTCTACATAAAAAGGAAGAGAAAGAAACAGAAAAAAAAGAGAGAAAAATAAAAGAATCATCTAGGATCAGATTAAATAATAAATTCCTCTTCATTTAACAAAAATGGAAATAAAAGAAAAAAGACAACCCACCTATGAGCAAGTGTGTGGAAACCTCTAATATAGAACACGCTTCAGGCATCAGCTTAATCTCAGTTTATTGCATATAACTGATTTATCTTCATTTATAAATGAGCGGTGAGCCTTGGTTCTAATATTTGCATTTCTTGTAGTTGTGTTTATGTATTTTAATGCCTCAGGGAGCCATTTATGGTGTTGAAACAACATGATTTTTATTTTCTTTTCCCCCTGATTTTTCCAGCAGCCAATACAGATTATGTCAATGCTTGGACTTGTAAAGCTACTGGGAAGGGAGATGAAATCACACTTTTGAATCTCTCATTTTATTTTTTATCAAGTTACTTTTTGACAGAGGTTTTCAACAATGGTAGCATCAGTATGAATTGAGGTTATGATTTTTTTTATTGATTTGAGATTGGGTTGGTTGTTTAAACAATCAGTTGAGGCAAATTTTGGGGTTGGCAGTTCCATACCTGAAGACTTAAGAGTTGCACAGATCCCATAGCAGGAAAGAGAGTAACTTTCCCCATGCATAAAATGACGAAGGCAGGAAAGTCAGATCTCAGTTGGAGCCACAAAGTATGCCATAACACAAGTTGTTATAGCAAGCCACTAGACAAACACCTATTAATCTGGTGCTACAGAACATGAATTCACAAAAACTTTCACAATATATTATAATTTCACTGTGACTCAGTGCACAAAGTTACGTAGTTAAGAACATTTTTACATAAACAGCAATTAAAATATGTATCATCGGGCTTAGGATTTGATTTTTAATTTCAGTATTAAATTTAGCATAATCTCAAGAGGACTGTGCTCAGAACAAAATTTTCCAGTAGGAGAAGGTAGTCCAAAAACACTCTTAGAAACCCCCCTGAGAATCATAGTGAAAATTTCTAGAAAGAAGCCTAAGTTATCTAAGGGACTTGAAAAGAGAAGCAACCCTGTGACGTTAGGGCACAGCTTACAGAATAGTAAACATTTCCCCACACATTACATTGTATTGCCTTTGGCAGGGATTCTTCAGCTGTAAATTTATCAAAGGGATGACACAAAGTAAACATCAGAGAAGTAATGAAGGAAAGAGGCTGAGATGGGCATTTTGCAGCAAACGGGTAGCCGTTACTGAGCCTCATCTGCTGTCTTTAGCAGAAGGGAAAGAAAACAACCACACCACCCTAAATCAACACAGAGATAACATCTTTGTCTGTCCCCAACCCCTGCTACCCTCTCTTTAAAATAAATAAATAAATAAGTAACAGAAAAAAATAGCCATCTGACAAGCAAAGCCTAGCCAGAGGGTCAAAAATGAAGATCCTGGGAAAGGTCAAGTTTAATCTCTACCCACGATGCCCTAGTGCATCCCTCACAACAGCTGACTAACAAAAGGGGCTCAGCACTGTGACTGACAGAATTCTTAATTGTATCCACTCATTCATGACAATTTGATTAAAATATTACGCCAAAGTCTCACCCCCTGTTTGCTTCGATCCTCCAAATCTAATTTTGAATTTTCAGAAAGGAGATTACCTCCACAAGCATGACTGGGATGCTATTAACTTCTACTTAATCTTTATTACTGATGTGAATTTAACATATGTATGGCTTCGTCTCGCTCCTGTTGTTTTCACTCTAAAGTAACGTCTAGGCAATATACAAGTGGCGGACATTAATTTTCACTTTGATATTCTGTCATACCAAAGCTCATACTTCCAGATGAAAACTTAAAGATGTACTGACTTAATACCACGGCACAATTAGACTGCATTAAAAAAGAAATAAAATAAGCCCAAAGACACACTAGCTCCCTTCTGCCCCCACCAAAGTAGAGAACAAAAACCCTGCTGAACAGACCTCATAGCATCAGAAGTTTTTGCTGTTATCTCCTGCTACATCCCCTTCATTACAGGAGACAGGTCAGGGCCTGATGAGAGCTGGCAAATTCTAGTTAATTTCAGTAATGCAATTGTGAAGAAGTCAAGCAGACAGGTAAAACTTCTAATCAATTTGGATTACTCACAAATTTATGGAACTAGTTATTAGTTATGGCCATTGTTACCTCCATTCTGATCTTCAAAAGATATTCGAACAAAACATGCTTACCCCTTCTTTTTCTTCCACAAGTAACAGTGAGTGAATTCTCATCACCAGCTGCAATTGTGCTTATAAGAGTATTAAACACAAAGCATTACTAATAAAAACAGGTCAGAATTTATTTTCAACAATCAAGGAAAATAATTTGTATCTCTCTATTGAAATCTCTCACATCATCTTCCCAGGCCCAAAATTAAACACATTCTCGAAGCATTTAAGATACTTCTACCACTCAGTGCAGAGGAATGTATCCATATTTTCTCTAGCCTATTCTACCCGTTTCTAGCACTGCAGCGAGGCTCAAGAACTTAAGGTTAGAACAGCAGCACAGTAAAAAGCATCCGTGTCCTGTAACAACTTCCAGTGTTTCCAAGTGACTCCCACTGCAGTTGGAGAAGTGGAAAAGTTGCCTGAATTCACATCACAAATGTGACAATACTGATGAACACTGAAAACATGAATCCCACTGGCCTGCCCCAGAGAAACCCCTTCACTGACAAATTTCACCTTCATTTTTATAGAATCAATACATAAAGGTTCATGTCATTTGAAGTACAAGAAATATGCAATAGATCTGCCAGCCTCATCCTCAAGGAGCACACTCCTCCCTAACTCCAAACCTCACCTTTTGTTTAACCCCTAGTATGACAGTAAGGCACAGCCCACACTGAAGCCTTCCCAGTGCCCTCGGGAGTAGTGGTGCAACATACTGAGCATGTCACCAACAGCTCTGCCCCAGTGACATGAGATAAAACCCACATAAGGTGATAGAAAACTGCACACCTCCTTTGCAAATAGGCAGCAGCAGAACTTCTGCACCCACAAAGAGCAGGCCAAAAGGCTAGAGTTAGATGAGCAGGAAAGGCAAATGAATATGTGTTTCGTTCTCTAAGGACACTGTTTGGTGGTGGCTGTCTGGATAATGCAGATCAGAAGCTGAACAAAGCAACTCAGCTGCAAGGACAACCTTTGTAGGAAAGCTTTAGCAGACAGCAGCTTTGCTTTTCCTATTGTAACACTATTTTACTTGTACACAGATACCACTAGAAGTTCCTTTTGCCAGATTTTTAATAATTTCAATCAGTTTTACTGTCTCTCAATTTTCAGTAACACACTTGCTGGGCAGATTCATACTGGCTATGCAAGAATGGGAGCACAGGGATATGTCTCATATCCCATAAGCATAGGGACACTGGGCACACTTGACAACACCAGCAAATACTCCAGCTTGCTTTGGTTAACTCTTTCCTGAGAAAATCCCCAGCCTCCCCGTACACAGGTTGTCTACAACACAAGAGCCCACAAAAGCAGTTTCTCTGTCACTGTGGGAATAAGTATCAAGAACCAAACTTAGCTCCTCGATTTGGAAATAGTGGTTGCACCAGGGAAGGGTGATAAACCCAGTAAGTCAGTTTCTCACATTGTCTCAAGAATTCAGATGGGAGAGGGGGGAAAAAAAACCCCAAAAACAAAAACCACCTATTGACACTAAGAGAAGGCAACACTCGCCACACTTGGTCCCTGTGGGGCCACAGGCTCCATCTCAAGACCCCCAACAGAAATTTCAACTGAAAAATTAAGTTCCTTGCAGGATTTCATCCTAATTTTGGTACAGGTAGTGTCAATGTCCTTAAGTTAAATCTACCTGCAACATTAGAATTATCAGGTGGGGAAGGAGAGATGGACACAAACACCTTAACAAAACACATTTCTATGATAGTGGTAAACTTTCTTAGAAAGTGACCACTTCACAGTTAGCTGCTCACACTCCTTGCTACCAGAGAGGAAGCTACTTGCAAACCCTTCATGCTACTGAATGCCAAGCATGTCCCACATCTCCCAAGACATTTCTCTATGGAGCTATAGCCATTCTTCCCCCATCCATGTCCTCCTGCCACCTCTAATCATACCAGGGTGATTTTTCCTAGTTGTAGCCTTTGGAGTTTTCTTCTTCAACTCCAAAGGCCAGGAAATATTAGATAACTTATGGAATTACAGCAAAAGAAACTCAGATAAATGCTCAGTCATGCTGAGCCTCGCTGCAGCCAGCAACCACATTAATACAGTGCCTGCTCCAACATGCCTGGAGTTCCCCACAATGTTTCTACACCAGACAACTACTGATAAGAGAAGCAATAGTCAAAGGGCTAATAGAAATATAATAAACAAAGAAGAGATAGTAGCGTGAAGAAATTAAGAAAAAAAAAAAAAAAAAGCACTGTCCTGCACAGGCCACAGAAACAGAGTGGAAGCTGAATACACCAGGGCTTTAACATTTCCATATGAGTATCTCTAAAGAGCCGAGTAAGGATTTTTAAAACCTGTTTTCAAAACTCAGGTGTCAACTCAGATATGAATTTTACTTGGAATAAGAAACTAAAACTGAAAAAACAATCTAAACAATCTTCCCCACCCCACAACCATCTCTATTTGTCCATTCCTGGTACAGAAGCAGGGCCTTTGTCAAGAGTTTCTGTCTGAAGCATGATACTAAGCAGCCATTACTTTTTAAAATATAACTGTGAGTTTTCATTACCTCGGTATCCAAAGAATCAAACTGGGGGGAAAGATAATGGGACATCCCAAAATCACTCCACATCACAAAAATTCCAAGGCTGCTTAAGAATTCAACAATCATTTGAATAAAGGCAGCCTGCTTTCTGGTCAGCACGTGCCAAATGGGTTGCTGTAATTTCCTGGAGAATTTTTTTTTTTCCAGTTCACAACTGCTTTCTATTGTAAATGCAATGAATGGCCAACAACAATTTAAAGTAGTGGGATCCTATCAGCATTGTTCTCCTGTTCAGAGGCACAGAGAACAAGAATACATCTAAGTTTTCCACACAGTGGTGAAAAATGTAATTCTCTGTTTAGTGTCATAACAACAACTCATGTCCCCATTCACTGCTGTGGGCAACAAATGACAGACTGAGCTGTCCATCCCAGCAACGTGACCAAGATATCTGTGGTCGAGACCGCTACAATGTTTTCACTCTCCCCCAAAAATGTTGCTGGAGAAATCTCCTATTTTCATTCCTTTATTTGTTTCTTTATCTACATACAAAGTATAGATAAAAATGAAATTGAGTTCATTAAACCAGCAGTAAATAATGTCTTGATAGCACAGGAAATGTTACATTCCCTCACATGGCAGCATGTGCTCTCAATGGAGCACGGATTTCTTTATAATACTAATAAAAAAATAGCTGTAGTCCCCTTCTTTCAACAAAGGCTTCCCCCCACCCCAGCAATTCAGCAGAATATATCTTATTTTCTAGTATAAAAAGAAGCCTTTTCCTCCTTTATAGGTAGCAGGCGCATCACAGTTAACAATATGTAGCTGAAGGGCGATTAACTCCAGGTACCATAGGCCTGGAACTGGCAATAAAGAGGTAGCTGGGAGTTGTGCACTGAAAACAGCATTTATTCAAGGGAAGAAGAGAAAATGAAACAAAAATTTGACAATGTTAGAAAAGAGGGAGAAGAAATGGGTCGAGGCAGTTGCAGCACAGCAATAATTTACATGCCATTAACATAGGGTGGCTGCATGTTGCGTTCAGGACAATATTTAAATAAAAGCAGCATTAGCCTTGGCAGCCTGTGTATTAACACACTGAATTTATGTTGCCTCCAAGGTAAAGAGCATCTTCTTATTGTAACGTTTACAGGAATTATAACATGTCGAGAGCATTTTTGGCAGTATATTCCACCTCAAGCATAACTTACTGGATTTGTTCCAATTTATTTTTACTTTGCCATCATTTCTGGAGTGTTTTCATTTGTTCATAAGTTACTGTCAATGATGATGATAATTTTTTCTTTCCTTTGCTTCAGATTTAACATTTCTCCAATAGAGGAAAAAGCAAATTGACACAGGAGAGAAAGGGAAGATTTTAGCTTAACAGACAATGGGAGCAGATGGAATAGGGGTATTAGGCCTGCAGACTTGTGGCACAAGAGCTCTCCTAGCAGGCAATGGTTAACTTTATGTGAGCTGTGGAGAACAGAGAAAATGGTGCAGTCTCCAAACAGGGCTTTTGACACTCTGCCAGCATCAGTGTCATCTCCGTCTTGATCCTCCTTTGCTTCCTACATGGCCCTCCCAAAACTATCTGAGTTGCCAGGTAATGTTGGTCATAGGGGGATCTTAGCAGCTGGCTGTTTTGTGACAAATGACACAGAATCAACAATAGTACATGACCTTTATGGATTCTGGCTGTCTGGTAGAAGTATGTGAAATATTCACATTGAAATACAAAGCCTACTTGAAATTCAAGTTGCTCCTCAGACAATTACTATGGAAGCAAAAGGCCTAACTGTCCTGTATTGGCAAGATATTTATATTTCTAGTGCCCCCATAAAGTTCTCTGCCTTGTGCATCATTATTGAAAATAACAAGTCAGAGCTTTTTTAAGTATAAGGCCTGTCCTAGCTGACTGTCTGAAGCACAGATGAATGTCAGTGAAAAAAATAATCCCACAGGTAGCAATATGATATGAAGGCACAGCCTAGGAGCTGAGGTGTGGAACCCTTCAGACTCAGCCAAAATAAACCACTGCAGCTGGGGACAAAAAACATAATAAAGAGAATTCAGGTATTAGTTTAGAAAAGCAACTGCAGCCTTTGTTACAAACTTCTGAACAAAGCACACTGAATCAACAATGTAACTAATCATAACATCCTCTCCTGCCTCCCAGAGCAAAACCACTAATCATCTTAGGTCCCTCAGAACATCTGTCATCCTCCACAGTGTATGGAAAAGTGTGAGGTTTAGATCAACAGACTCAGATTCTCAGACTCAGATCAAGTATAAGGAAGTCGCTGTCATACTTCAAGGGCCTCTTCTTTCAAGTGTCATGTCCCCTTCTGATTTAATTGAAGGGTAGGTTTCCCTGCCCGAATTCCTTGCACTACCATTTAGCATCCTGTGCTGAAGAAGTAGTTCTGGGCATTAAAAGGCTGTTGCAGGGAAATTATCAATCCCACTGAGTTTAAACCTCTTGCTGTGCACTTTACTACACCTCATAGCATAACAAAGAAAACAACAATAGGATTGATGTCCCTTATTTGGCAACTACAGTTCAATGAGACTGCACTCTCTTTTGTAAAACCAGATACAGAAAGCAGAGAGGGCCAGAGGCAAATATATTTTCTTATTTAATGACATAATCAGCAGCAAAATTAAACAAAAAATTAAAATCTGTAGTGAATAGCTTCCTCTGCAAGAGCAGAACAGATGCCTTCTGCATTTCTGAAGGTTGGAAAGCAACCTGGACTGCAAATCATGGGTTCCATGTAATTCCTTACTCCCTTTTCTTCCATCAGTTCGGAAGATATCAAAGAATACTTCCTTGTCTTTGCAAAAAAAAAAAAGGTGATTTTTATCACAAGACAATTAACACAGTTCAGCAAAACTCCCTTGGAGGCATGGGTCAAGTTGCTTATTTAATACACTACATCAGCAAGATCAACCTTAGCCAGTACTTGTGGCTTCTCCTTCAGTTAAGCCTTTATTGCTTTGCTCCCAGAAGGATTTTGCAGAAGAAATGTGTAAGTACTATTTTTTTAAAATAAAAATTCATTCTCTTCAGCATTAAAATATAACCTGTCTTTATATTGGCCTGTAAGCAAGCCTCAGAATCCCTTTGGATTCTGTCGTCTCCCCCACCACAGTGCTGCAATACCAGCAGCTCCAGCAATCATTAAAATTGCTGGCTCCCTCAACCACACCATGGCCTTTCATTCCAAATCAGGTTCAGTCCATCCGATATAGGTTCTTATACTAGCATCGCAATCTTTCACAGCTATGAAAAGCACTGACTTCTGAGGTAAAAAAAACTTTTGTTTAATTCATCTCCAAATGAATTTTCTTTCTCTGCAAAAGACAGATTTTAGTTCCCAAATGCAGAATGACAAAAATTTACCATAGCTGATCATGTGCTACCTTCTCTAAAAAGAAAACAGCCCTCTCAAATTAAACTTAGTTTTATTTTTTTATCAATTTCATAAAGTTTAAATTAAAAAAAAACAAACCACCTAACAAAACAGAAACAAAAACCCCACTCATGACTTGCAGACAACTTTTTAAGAGTTATTCACACCATAAGAATGAATATTTTTAAAAGAACTGCATACAGATTTAAGGTATACAAGAAACAGTTCTAGTAACATGACCTACTGGACAGATTTTTTGAAAGTTGGTAGTGTAAAAGGCTCCAGAAAAGAAACCCCAAAGTCTAGAAAGGCTGTGCTATTGCCAGAGATGAAAGATGCAGAGAATTGAGTTTAGCAAGCAGAAGGACAGTAGAGAGCTTCAGTCAGATCATACGTATCAAAGAAAGACTTCCGATAGTGAAAACACCCTCTATCAGAGGACAAGGCATCAGATCCCAGGCAGAACTTGTAGCTACTCTGACAAATGCAAAGCAGAAATAAGATACAAATTTCAAAAGAAATTAAATATAGAAGTATCTTGCCTCAGGGCACGTTTTCTCATCACCTATAATCCTTAAATCAAGATTAACTAGGCAGTTGTGCTAAAAGATACTCTTTGGCTCAGGAAATATCTAAGAAAGTTCTGCAATCAGTGCTACGTGGGCTGTTAGACAAGCTGTCCCAACAGTCCTTCCTTGACTCACATACTTTGGGAATTCAGAATTATCAGAGCTACCATCCTCCTCCCTCCATTTGCTAGCTAAGAAACCATCTCTGTGGGAGAGCAACAAAACACACACTTCTGAGTGTTAGCAAAAACTATTGTCAGGTCACAAAAATCTATGCAGAGGGGTGAGGTCAGAACAATCTGTGTAGACAAAGCGACCTCTAGAGTGAAATACAAGAGCCAAGAAAAATATGTTCAGCTAAACTGATGCAGCCATGTATGAAGTTAGTACACAAAGTCCAAGCTGATTATAATATGATCTGATTTAAAATATTCCTTGAGGCGAGGTTTTAATAATAATTAAAAAGGCCTGACAGCTCCCTGTCATGGTATGTCCATGTTACTAAGTTGTAAAGCAGCTGTCTTGCTCATGAAACAATCCAAACTGGAAAAGACATGGTGGACAAAGCCAAGGACAACAGGAGAGATCACTGAGCCTTGTTCTGGTTATGGATCAAAATGTGCCTCCTCAGAACCTGCATTGGCTTTGATGAGTCACATCTTCACACAATTCGTCTTCATCCCATTGAAACAGGAAGAAATAAACACCAGGCAAATGGAAACAAGTCAAGGAGGAGCTAACACTGACAAGAGCATCAATAGGACAAATTTCCCTAGACACTCCTAGAGCTGAACACCAGAACTGCGGTAAGTGAGAGACAAGATGACGATCTGTGAAACCCTTCTGTCACTATGTGGAAGAAATGCCATGGGATTACTTCGTGCCTGCATTCCAAGCAGTGTTCAGGGTTTTCTCCACCCTTCTCTCCGGCAAATTCTGGTCTCTCTGTACAACTTGCTGCCCTCCTCACTCATAGGCTATTCACATTCCCTCATCTGATCTCATCCTGCCACAGCTCCTCTCTATTAATTCTTTCCCAGGAACTTCATCATAGTTATGGACTGATTTCTTTGTACTTCACAGTTCACTTCTCAGTTCTTCTGTTGATTCTGTTGTTTCCCACACTTCCCATGTCATTACTATACTTCCCAATTTTCCCCCTTGCACTTGACCTCTGTAATACACATAGAAGTGATTTTGCTTTCATCCTATTTTCTTATGACTATTGAATATTTTTATTTTTCCAGCTAGTTGTTTTAAAAAAAAAACAACTTACATTATGCAGTCTAGTATTTTTCTTGTCAAACCATCTGTGCCTCTTAAGATTTTACTAAACTTGACCCAATCAGTAAGAACAAAAACTTGATCTCGTTCCTTCTCTTATCTGAGTTAGGTACTGATTCACCTGCCTGTGAGAGCTTGCCTGAATTATTTCATTAAAAGTCCATCAATCTCATTATTTTCACACCTACTTTGACACACACCTTCATTATTTTCTTCCCAGTTCCCAGGATGGTTCAGAGCAAGACAGTGGGCAGTGCTGAGAATGAAGGGGGTAGGGAGGAGTTCAGAGCTACACATCACTTACACTCTCAATAACTACCTACAGAAAAGAGGGCTGAGTTGATAAAAGTTTAGACAAACTTTCTGCACAGAGAAGAGCTAAACTACTCACAACAAAAAAAATTAACACTGAAGGAATGAAACTTAGGAAGAAGGACACAAGTCTTCAATAACAAGTGAACTGGCATGACCCAGGAAACATCAAGCTCCATACAGTAACTCTAGCATCTTGGATATCGCTTATATTAATAATACATTTACTGATGAGAGTAAAGCTAATGTAGCATGAAGATAAGGATGGAATAGAAGGTATCTTATTTGTCAATACATCACCACTGTCACCCAGCTTTGGTAATGACGTACAATATGAACAGCAGTTGCTTTTCACAAACACCATGCACCAACACGTCTCTGTTTTTAGCAGGAAGTGGGGAGAGCAGAACTATGGACAAACAGCCATCATTGTTATTTTTTTCTCTCCTAATTTTTACGTTTGTGGTCAATAACCTTATCCATTTGAGACAAGCTTTAGAATCAATCAGAATAGGAGATTTAAGTAGCAACATAACCAATTCTCATTATTTTACCATTATATTTACATTTTTGGGTGATTTCCTAACAGTCCAGCTCTTGCTCATACCTCTGCTTTCATTTTTTCAGAGAGTATGAACTCTCAGGTCATGGAGGAGAGTTTGAAAACAGACCCTTCCCATAAGCAAGAGAAGAAAGACAGGACAATATTTGGCTTCATGTCTTGAGAGAAAAGGGATTTGATTCAAGATTTTTCAAAATCTGAGGTCAGGAACAATTTGCAGATTGTTTTACTAAACCATGAAGTAGTAATAATAATAATCAAAATCTTAGACAAAGTTATTCTATAGCTACTATTGAGGGGAGATTTACCTCCATTTCCCAGGGATTACCTATTTAATAGTCTTTAATAACCTACAATTGTCAGACAAGCATGTTTTATTCCTTCACTTCAACAATAACCCAAAAATGCCATAAATATTTGCATTTATCTTCAGTCAGTGAAGTAGATGGCAAGACCAGAAGGAGCTTTATCTAACAATAGCTGTGGTGCCTTACAATTGCCTTAAATATTTCAAGAAAGAGAAACCTCAGTGTATTTCCCTGGCTATCAATGAGTTGCCAAAGGTCAATAACTTCAGCTTTAAAAACAGACTGATCTCTAAAGCTTTTCTTCCAGTTGAGAGATTAAGGCAGGCTCTTATAAACATATTTATGAAATAAGAGCAAGGGACTTGAGCCTGGCAGTTTGGAATGTAACACCATTCTGTATCTATATTATTTTTGGGATTAGAAACCATTAATTCCTAAAATTGTGCTGTGGAGCATAAGTGGCAACAGCTGCAGCTATCTGTTTGCTGTCTTTCCACATGGGCTATTTTCTGTGCAAGATATGCATGAAAAACACAAATAAATGGGGTGCTACCTCTTTAGACAGAGCCTGGCGATTTTAAAATAAAAATCTAAAAAGCATGAACCTTGCTTGCCTTAAAATGATGAACCTGGGTGTTAATAAAAATGGCATCTAAAGGCAAGCCCTGACACACTTCCTGTTTCTGTAATCCATTCTTCTCGCATGCACAAACTAATAAAATGCCTCTTCTTATTATGTCACTACTGTACATGAGACATGTCATGCATAAAATATTAATCCCAGACACAAGTCTTGGAGACAACGATTGTACTGGCTAAAGAGAGAGGAAGAGCTCTGAACCAAGCTCCAGTAACGCTCCCCAAACCCAAACCAAAACAGCAACTATACTCAAGCCCACGGCTTTTCAAAGGCATGAAAAAACAAATCTTTGAACAGTTTATGCAGACAAGCTGCCCAAGATCATCAGAATGAGATACAACATTCTTACTTGGCCTCTAAAAACAAAACAAATGAAAAAATAAGTTAAAAATCCCAACAAAAACATCTATTTGTTACTTGGGTTTTCTTTGCTCTTTACTTTTCACAAAACACGACTTTTAATGACCTTGTTTCAATAGGAATCTGGAAAAAGTAAGGGTTTTGAGCCCTCTTCACTTGGTTGGGTAGGAAGAAATACAGAAGAAAAAAAATCGAATGAACTTCTACTTCAAGACTCTTTGAGACTTTTATTATTGACAACTGTCACTGCTTTTTTGCAAGTTCAGAATACTGCACTGCCAGAAAAGTACACACTCAAATATATATTAAAATCTCAGTAGAGGTACTTTAATTAGGAGAATCAGGCATGTCTGATCTTCCATTCCCTCATGATTGTATTTTGGACTGTATACCAACTGGACAGTCCCCGCCACCCCTTGGGTACAGATCTAGAGCTTGGCTGGAATATGCTACTTTTCTCCCCTGCTCCACATTTCTTTGACAACAGAAACCACAATACAGAAGGGGGAAAAAGGTTTGGTCATTTCTTCCCATGATACTGAGTCAGAACATGTCTGAAGTTTTACTGTAGTGGGACAATTCTAGCTCCTCCATTTTAGTTCTAACCTCAGATCTACTGTTGGAGTATGAGACTCATGAAGGTCTCCTGCCATCCACAGGAAGACCATCCTTAATTACATAGGGTTTCATCCAGATCACTTATAAATGTCTTTCCTACTGAAATCTCATTTCCTTGTAAGGAAAATTTTAAGAGACTGGAAAACCAGTACAGAGAAAACTCCTGTCAGTGGGATAGCTCACCTATGTAAATAGCTATAGCATTAAGTATAATTGAATTCAACACATGAAAAATGTCTTTCAGCTCTGCTAGCCTGCAATCATTCCTGATAATCCCTCTTTGGAGTATGCCATCTCTACAGATGGCAGATCCTTCTGGATATTTATTTTACTCTTTCTTCTTTAGAAGTGACTCCATCTTCCCCCTTCCACCTCTCTTATCCTCTATGCATTGACCTCAGAGGTGATACTCAACGGTCACAGGCTGGTTTATGGTGGAGTAGTTGTGGTCTCACCTCTGGACTGGGAAGTGGTGGCTTTGCACATACTAGCCACAGAAGACCACATCATAAATAGAAATTAAAAGCTGTTCTGAAATACAAATAAACTCACATTGAGAAAAGGCTGAAATAAACCCCACTACTTGCGCATGCCATTTCTTTGCAATTGGGTGGGAACAATGTCCAATTACAGGCTTTTCTTTACAAAATAAATTAGAACTTCAATGGGGGTATCAACTAATTATCTCCTAGGAAAAGGGCTTTAATTTGATGTTAATGGGGCTAAAGGAATATTTAGCTCCATCGTTAATGTATGAAATGGTGCTATAAGCCCTTCAATATCAAAACACTAAAAAGTGCTTAAATAGTAGCCATGATCCTACACAATAACCTTGCTACTTTTTCCCACTTGGAATGATGTAAAGAAAATTGCCAAAGCCGCACCGCAGGATTAATTACAGACTCATCACAGAATTCTAAAACTATAATACTTAGGCAGCTAAGCAAGAGCAGCTTTCTAATAGATTAATCAACTGCTAGGTAAACTCTTTAACTAGTAGATGATGTAACATAAAAAGAAAGATCAATGGATTTGAGCAGGATACAGTGCCACTTGCCAGGAGTTTTTCTTGAGGAAAAAAGGGAAGAAAAAAGAAGAATAATTGACCTATAAGATGCATTCTTCAGGAACATTTTACATGAAGTGTTCAAGTAGAATTAAAAAAAAATAGATTTTAAAGTGAACTAAGTCATTCTTAGTTTATATTAAAGACTGAAAGGAAGTAGTTTCTTAACCCACTAAAGGTGATCTTCCTTTCCAGAAGGACTCCTACCAGGAAACGTTAAGGATAGCTTATCTGAGGGTTTTGTAACTGTTAGATGCTATAAATGTCATTCCCTGCTGTTGGCACCAGGCTAACATTTAGCTCTCAGTACACAGAACAGGGAGTGCCCTTTCCCAAATTTGTTTAAATGTCTAAAGCTATTACCTCGGTCTCTCATATAGCACATTATTTTCTGGCAGACAGAAACATGTGCACTAGCACAGACAAACTCTCTTAAAATTAACTAAAATTAAACAGCACCTGAACAAACTCGCCACGTGTTAGCAAGTAGTTTGTTGCTTTGATAATCACAGGAGGGGTAACCACAGAAATTCAACCACTCCAAAAATCAGTAGTATCCCAAAGGCCAAGTAGACACAGAGCAAGTCTGGAGCACAGGAAGGTTAATTTTTTCCCTTCTCAACATCCCCTCCCTCAAGAAAGGGAGATAGAACCAGGCCATTTTCCCCCTCTAACATGCTAAAGCTTTCAAGTAGCTCCCAGGCATTTTAGAAGCAGTTGTACAGTGTTTGCTTGCCACTTTCAATTAAACATGGTACAGCAGTCTAGTGTCACCAGGATTTACTAATAGGAAGAGTTTATTTAAGAGTGTTCAAACTCCAAACAAAGGTCTCCAGAGGTCTGCACTTCCTGGGTAAACAATGACGCAGTTCATAGAGACAAGAAAAGGGAGAACAATATAAAGCCCTACCTGCTCCATCTTTAAACTCTTCCAATATCTGGTGAATCTAGACAATTTATTACATACAGCCAAAACGGCTCAGTTCTAGGATTCTACACAATTGTGTATCTCCTTGGAGGCAGCAGGTAACTCTAGAAGCAAAACTAGCAAAAGTATTTGAGCCTCTAGTAAATTCAGAGGCCACTGCATTTAACCAAGTTGTTTTTCCCATGTGCTTTGACTAAATGAAGGTTTTCCTGGTTGGCTTCTCTTCTGTTTTAACACAGTGTTTGCAACAGCTTGGATACATAAAGGTCTGAGGAGAACAAAAGGGATGGGCGGGGAAACAAACTCCTTTTTCTTCAACGTCTTGGAGGTAGAATGAGCAGCTCCAAGTAGCAAAAGAGATCAGAGCAAAGGTGGTTAAAGAGTAAAAGACTGGCATTCAAGAGATGATTGGAAAATCAGAATGGAAGGAAAGGCTCAATAACTAGAAAGGAGCAACAGAGGAAAAGAGTCCTCAAAAGTCTTTTTTAAACTAAGCATGCAATTAACTGCCCATGAGATATCTGAACTCCAGTTTCATGTAAACTCTTTTTAATTACCTAAATTTACTCAATAGACTCAAATATGGTTACTTAACAGAGCTATTATTTTAACTAGGCACTTATCAAGTCTATTCATAAAATCAGGTCCCAGCATCACATATCTTGATCTGTTGGACTGCTGCTTTGGCTTGCAACGTGCCTCAAGATAACCTGAACTGCAACTTTATGAAGACCAGATAAAAGCCCTGATCAGCTTCTTCTCCAAAGAGCGCTTCCAATCATTTAAAGAAATTGGAGGTGAGAAGTTACTTTGAATTTTGCAAATGCACAAGGAGAAGAAAACACTTGCTTTAGAAGTGGTGATAAAATAAAGCCTAGCAATCACATTTATATAAAAAAGAAAAAGGAAATATTGCACTCAGTAGTACTCAGAAGGCACAGGATTATCACAACAAAGTCACATCTCCCCATGTGCACAGTTTGTTTACTTTCTGTACGTAACTCCGAGACTGAAAGGAGGGGGAATCAATCTCACTTCCATTGATTGTGCCTGCTTCTAATCAGGCTCCCTGCCTAGATTTCACACATGAAGATAGGGGGATATTTGAGTAACAAACAATGTAGAGAAATGCTTCTTCTTTAAAATTAAGAAACCCCCCAACTTTTTTTGGTTTTGTTTTTTGATTTTTTTTTTTCCTAATGTCATGGAAGCTTTTCTATTGCTGCCAGGCTTTCTACATCATTGATTTACAAAACCTTGGGTTTGATATTAGATTGACTTGACCGTGTTTCACATAATAAGAAAGATTTACAAAGCAGCAATAGATTATACTCTTGGCATGCAGGACCAAGACTGACTGGAAACTGGATAGAGATATGTGCCCCCCTGCCCCCCCTTCCTTAGAGAATTTGGGCCTCTCAGGGTGTTTTACATGTGGCTCTACTCAGAGAAGCCAGTGAGTGCTTCTCTGCAGTCTCTGCATGGAGCCACTAGAAGCCATTTCTGGTTCTAAAAGGTAGCAATCCAAAGCCCTTTGCACCAATTTCAGTGTCACATGGCACTTGCTCAGAATGAACTAAAGCCTGCAGAACGGTTAGGCTCGGTAAAGGTCAGAAAGTATCTCAGCTTTAGTCTGAGATACAGGAGGACAGGTCTGAAGTACACTGGGCACTGGACAAGTCATTTAATTGAGGAAAGCGAGCTTATCGGATTAAAGGCTTTGAAAGACAATAGAAAGCCAGAAACCCAAAACAAATAGCATTTAATCAGACTCTTTTATTTGTCTCTTTTAAGACATTTAGGCTGTGGGCTGACCCTCTTCTTCAGGGTTTTCCTAGAAAACTGCTTCCTACTTCACAAGCACTCAACAATTACTTCTATGTTCTTTCACTAACAAATACAAATCATTCACTAACACATCCAGATCACAAATGTTAAAGTATAAATTATTGTAATATTTCCCAAAGTTACAATTGTGTGAACTCGGAAAAAGGGAATTCTGAGTATGACACGACTAAACAGTCACAGTTCAAAAAGAAAGAAAAAAACAAAAGTAGAAAGCAGAAAAAATCATAGCAACTTTTCCAAAATTATTCAAAGACACTAAAAATTAACACATGTGCAGCCCAAGTCAGCATAAAATACAGCTGCCCTAAGAGTGCAGCCCCACACTCTTCTTACTCCAAGAGGAGGACAACCTCCCCAGGGTCCTTGCTACTTCTACACACAACGAGGGCAACCACAAAAAGACAAGAGGATCAGCCACATGCTTTACAACTGACTGCATGGATCCCACAACTCCAGTAACAACTGCTATTTTCTGATATTTTTTACATACAAGTAAGAAATTTTTGAATAGCCAAAATATTCTTTGAAAATTATTACTTGTTTTTTTGTTTGTTTGTTTGTTTTTTTTACTAATGGGTAGACATTTTTCCATAGTAGAAAGAGAAATGTAAGATTCAGCTCCCTACCTTGGTTATGTTCTTCTCAGGTAGCTTTGCCCACATGCCTTTCCCATCATTCCACAGACCACTTCTGAACTAGAAAAGAAGGTGTCTAATTCAAAAGGAACTCTCTTTTCCACCCTTCTGCAGCAACACAGCAGCAAGTACAAACAGCCCTAAGCAATTGCATCAGAGGAAATGAAGCTCAGCTGTGAACCCAATTTGTGAAGCTGTGACTGGGCCACCACACACCCAAACCAGAGTTGCACTGAAAATCAGAGCAGATGCAGTTTAATGGTGAAATAATTGAAAATATAAAAATACAGCAATTTGTCTTTACAATTTAGTGATTGTAAAGACAGTATTCCTGAAAGTTTTATTTCCTCAAAGCTTTTATAGTTTTATTTTTATCCCAATGCGCCTTTTATGAGATGAAAACTCAAGTTTTGATTAATTTTGTTTTGTAGATAGCTTCCCATACTGAACAGCCTTCAACAAAGTCAAGCTCAGATACAGAATAGTTTGTGTGAAAATATCTTATTTCCATCAGCAGCTATGTTTGCTCCAGCTTTTACTCAGAGTTTGTGGTACTTATTTCTTGATTTAATTTTCTCAAAAGATTAATACACCTCTTGTGAAATGACAGTATATCAAATTATCTGCAATTTTGCACTTTTTTGAGATTTTTGTTAACAAGCAACACTTTTTCACTCACAGCTCCCCAAACTAAAGCAAAAATATTTAAGTAGATAGTATTAGGCATGATGTTTTGCTTCCAAAACTGATTTGATGGGGGGTGTAGTGGCTATGTTCATCTGCCTTTCTTTTTGTACTAATTGTAGATAATCTACTGTGAAAAACTCTCACAATTTATCACAGTTTCAGCCTGTGCCATTTCCCTTTAGCCTAGGGATAAATCTTTCTAACTCTGGCAAATGTCAGGAATGCTCTTGTGATACAGGTGATCCTGCAATAATAAAAATCAACAGCTAAAAGCAGAATTATTGTAGATATTCATTGTGCCACTTATAGCCTGTTATAAATTTTCATCTCATTCCTATTTAAGAAAGGCTATATATTAACTATTCTCTATTTCACTGTGACCAAAACCAGAAGGCCATCTTGAGTTATGACATACTTTATACATAATCATTTTTACAGTAAAGCTAAATGTAGAAGTTACGTTGAAATCACATCTGAAACAGTGAAATGGGTGCTAATATTTTTATATCATGACAAGGATTTCTACCACAGCAAAGACAAAAGAAAGTTAAAGTCTTTAATCACCCTTATATCATTAAATATCAGGATACAGCAGTCAAATAGTAAGTGTCTGTAAAAATATCCCAGCAATCTGTACCACACCTCACCTTTGCTGGAATCAGAGCCATCCTGTTGACATTGTCCCAGCAGCCACCAGCAGCTCCGTCTGCTCAATTTCCCAGGTTACTCACCATGATTTGGCTAAAGTAAAGCATGACCAGTTTTACAAAACACACAGCATCTTTTGTCTGGGACATACTGAAGAAATCTTCAGCAGACATGAACATTGCAAAGTCACATAGTGCCAGGCTAAGCAATACAGAAAACTAACATTTCTCACCTTCCCAGTGTCGTAATGCATTTATCTTTATTTTCTGGTACTCCGTTTGCTGGGCAGAGATATAATTATTTTTTAGTTTCATAGAATCATACAGTTGGAAGGGACCTTCAAAGGTCATCTAGTCCAACACCCCAGCAGTGAGCAGGGACATCCTGCATTAGATCAGTTTGCTCAAAGCTTTATTAAGCCTAGTTTCGAGATACAAGGCCTCCACCACCTCTCTGAGCAACCTCTTCCATTTAAATAGCTGCACGAACACGTTTCCTTGCATTTCCTGCCCCATATAAAATAAAAAACAAACAAAAAGATCCAATGCTTTTCTTTTGGAAAAAGAGAACACTACTCCCAAACATGTTTCTCAGGACAATCACCAATCACATCAAACATTCTCCTGAAACCCAAGCAAGAATTACTTGCTTCCCCCCCCCCCCCCCCCCCCCCCGCCAATTTTACATTCCTTAGAAAGCTCTGCTTTTATCTCTGCGTCAAGGAAACTCTTATTTACAGTTGCAGCTCTGTTGATTTCTCTTACGGCTATGTCAAGAGTTCATATATGAGATTATACTACTTTGTCACCAATACACACTTTTTCAAGAACACAGACAATGGAAACAAAGCTTTGCATAGTAAAGCATTCTGAGATTTCTGTCATCTTTGAGCCAGTGTTTAACCATCATCCCATTTTTAGATGTGTCACCGGATATTCTGAAGAAACCAACTCCTTCTTCCAGTTGTTGTGTGTGCAATGTGTTGACTCCGGTATGAAAAACCACCCTGCCAGAACAACTCCAAAGGGAGTATTGCAAATCCTTTTTAGCAACACCATTCACCATAAAACATCAAAACATCATCTGAATACATCTGGGAGATGAACAATAATTTTGCTCTGGTCAGGCTGATCTCTAGTCTTTTCTATAAAATCACAGCTACACAAGCAAGATGAAAAATAAAATACACAAGGTGCAAAAAGCACTTGACTGGGAACTTTCAGAAGTACCTCTATTCTGCCATTAAAATCACCATTAACACATAGATTACATGGAAAATTGTATTTTTTTCCCTATACTATTGTTTATCAGAAGGCTACAGTTTATATCAATGCTAATTTTAGAAGCGTAGGTTTTACACTTCTTATTTCACAGCAAAAAAAAACCAAAAAATACCACGGACTTCAGAAGTATCTACAGTTCTAGAGTTCCACCAAAAATTAGAGAAACTGGTGATTGCTAAAAGGAAATACTTTTTTTTCACAGTGGCCAAATATTTCAGACAGGCTTTCTTTAGAAGCAGAATATGACTAAAATTGCAAAGGGATTAAAATAACAGAGAATAAAGATAATGGACATTGCACAAAACTCACTTAATCTTGTGAGAATTCAGCCACAGGATTTACTTGATAGTACATCATATGGCTAAAGCATCCTTTCAGATTTGGTTTATCTTCTCCATAGATCTTTCAGTCTGATGTCAGAAGCAGAGCATCCTGAAAGTCTGGTTGCTTTACCAGTCACTTCAACACTACAAATCCCTACCTAATATGCTTTCATACTGGTTATGTCATTGTCCCACCCCAAAAAATATTAATGCAAAGTGTGCTTGGAACCTCTTTGCTCTGTTGCCATTGTACAACTTGCCTTCCTCTTGTTCAAGATTCACTCTACCACTCCTCAACCACTTTAGGAAATGGCATCTTGTGGTTAGAAAGTTTAGTTTCCAGTTCTGTATAAGCTCAAGAAAGTCACTTGTTCTAGAAATGGCCATTGACTCTAAAGTGTCAAACCTGTCACTTCTTCAGTGTCATTTTCAGAAACCATTAACTTCATTTCATTAAGAAGTACAAGTAAAACCTCTAGCCTCCCAATAGCAAAATGGAGGACAACTACTACAGAAGAGGAAAGGTAGAAAGTCCTGGATACCACATCCCAGGCCATCCAAAACCAGCAGCTGCTTTGAGGCCTTTAATCTCTTTGTCACTCTCCTCCATCTATAAAATGGAGACAAAATATTTCCCTCCTGCCCAGGGATTGTGTGGGTAAATACATTCCTGTTCGTGAGGTGCTCAGATAAGATGATCTTAAGGAACTGTTCTCTTGAAAGAAGCAGCTTGACTGAGTTATAAATGTCCACATTATTCACAATACAAAACTGCTGAAAGATAAAAAACATTCTAATGGTATTTAAGAGCAGGAACTCTCCTTCCCCCCAATACTTCGAGGACTCTCTCCCTTTGGAGATGGTATGCCTTTCAGTGAGGAGGATTCCCTATTGTTTTCTTCCCTATTCTTTATAATGTAAATGTAACCACATTTATTTATTTATTTATTTAGTCTCCCAGGTCTCTTTTCATCTGGCAAGTTGGCAGGGGAGGGGGGTGGAAGGAAGAGGAGCTGAGGGAGGGGGCTATTTAATAATGTCCTATTAATCGCAGTGCACTATCAGCAGGCTTTAACCCTGTTCCAATTCTTTGATTGCTTTTTAGGGATTAGAGCAAACTTCATTGTCACCCATTGCATTGCAAATGGGTAAATTTGAGTGATATGTACACAAAATATAGATAGGCAGATAGTGCATCAATATACGTGCAGAGTATATACATGCATTTATATAGCTTGTACACAGTACACACACACACATAAAAATAAGCTACATCTCCCTGTATGCCATATGAGGAAAATCAAATCAAGGCACGGAGAAAGTGAAAAAAAACCTCTACATGTATCATTCACCTGATTTCAATTGTGACTCCCTTTGAACCTTGGCCAAATCATTTTGTACATTAAAAATTGGTCAGGGATGATAAGATTCCATTTTCATGGTTGGTAATGCAGAACCGGTGAAAGAATACAATTACAGACCCCTGAGTAAACTCTGCGAATGTCAACTTGATGTAAATGATCAAGTGTCGACAAAGGGCTGGCGGGAGGGGGGCAGGCAGAGATGAAGGGGAAAGAGAAGGAGAGGCAGAGGCAGAAAAAAGAGGCTCCAACTTCTTCAACAGCCACTCACCCAGGAACATGCCAGCACCTTCCTGGGCCCAGCTCTCTGGGGCCTGACATTTCTGAACCAACATGCTCCCCTGAGTCTCCCACTGCCATTGCCCCGGGCTGGGACCTCTGTGCTCTGACACAAGTGACCTGCCCCTGTCTCCAGCCAACAAATGTAAGCAGCCAGACACAAAGAATTTCTGCAAAACAATAACAGGCATCCTCATCAGCCCCTCCAGAGATTGCAAATCCCAGGGTCTGCACGGAGGGGCTGCCAGACCTCAATCTCTGCAATGGTGCGGCTGTGACTGCAGGTGCAAGAGCCCCCATTGTCACCCCTAAGCCCTTCTCGTGTTGTCCCATGGTTGCCTGGGCCTCTTGCTCCTCTCCACCTTCCCCGAGAGCACCAGTTTGATGCCATAGCAACTTCTTTTTATATTGAACTGACTTAGGAATTTGTGGAAAGATGCTGTGACCAAGGGGATGAACAGAGGATCAGGGAGTGAAAAAGAGACAGGGGCGCTTATCACTCATTAGGGAGATCAGTGGTTCAGAAACTCCCAGGGCATGATCTGAATAATCATTACACCTCTTGATTCCCCAAGGAAGTGGATAAATACCCACTCTGACAGGCAGGTAAACTGAGGCAATGAAGGGGCTTAACTGTGTTCAAAGATTGAGACCGAGGACCTGTTTCCTCCAGCTCGACGCTGACCACTAGTCCATGCTGCCTCTCGTTGCTAAGAATTCCTGTCCAGGCCATGCCCAAATCTCAGCTGAAAAATTATTGCAGTGAGGAGGATACAAGACTGCAGTGAACTTCTGGGAGGGGAAGACACATCCAAAACCTTAGGCTGTTTATGAGCTGAAAACAGAAGCGATATTTCCATATATCTTAGAATTATCATCTGAGCTGATTAAAGCGGTTATCAACTTCAGTTACTCTTTACATGTCATTTTTGTTTCACATTTCCAATGTTTTTCCTGTGCGAACAGCATAAATTATTGAAGCATTATTTTATTTATCCATCCTCCTGTGACAGAAATAGGTTCTCTGAAAGCAAATCTTGCCCTAATCAGTTTTGTTTGTCTTTTAGTTTCTCTCCCTAATATTGCCCCTGCTCTCAGGTTAGCGAACAAACAACACTAGTTTGCTTTTGTGGAGAACAAAAAGCACTGTGGACTGATAAAGACAGGGTGCTAAATTAAAACACAGCATTGGTGGCTAGGAAACAATAGGCTTGTAAAACTTTTAGCAGGATGGGTGGGAAAAGAAGATAACATGCTCAAGTTAGAGAGGATGAGGTTTGTCTAGCCCCCAGCAGCTCTGCTTCCCTTTGAGCCCTAACCTCAGCACAAAGCTCAGCCTTGTTCACATCTGCCTCCAGAATTGGCCATCAAGAATATGAGACAGTGAAATAAGCAAGCCCCAGGGTGCCAATAGATAGGCTTAGCTTTATATCTTATATAAAAATGGCATAATATTGTTGCCCGTTCCTAGCCTGTACTCCATTCTTTTTATACACTGATGCATCAATAAAATCAGATCAGTCCACGAAAGCATCAGTACAGAAGAACCCTGGCTTATTCTTCCCCATCGGAGTGCTGCGCGTGCCATCCTAATTATAAGTGCAATAAAATTAAGTGATGGCATGCACATGATATCTTGCTAAAAGCAAACAGCATCATCAAGTTTGATGCAAATGTGACGCAGCTCGCTTAGCTGGTAAAGGATTTAAACTCCAGCTAACTACCTGTACTCTAAAATTAGCTCTGCTCAAAGTATCTTGAGCAGTACTTTTCAGGAGGCAAGTGATATTCAGAATGTTAGCAGGACCGTTCTGGTTTTGAAGCACAGTTTTAAATAAAATGAATTTTAAACAGTTCAAAATGTTGCAATTTCTCACCTGCACATATGGCTTATGACAAATTTGAATACTGAGTGTTATCTGAATCTTAAACTCTGAACTAGTGTACACAAATACCGGGGGGGAGGGAGGGGCTGGGCACTGCAGTTAAATTTATTTGCTCCTCACTCAGACTAAAATAATTTGAACAGTTATTATTTGTCTTTGTTTCTCTCTTTTGATTCTACATTCATGCTTCCCCTGAATGACACAAAGTTATAGACTGATTTTTTCTTCCCTTTCCATTAAAAAAAAATAAACACATAACCAGGAGAGCAAAGTCAATTAACATCATCCTTCAGACAAACTTTGCTGTGTGCTGCCAGCCAGATCTTTACAGATATTTGAATAGCCTTCATAGACATTTAAATGCCTTCACTGAATGTAAGAAAATGAAAGTATTTTTTCTGTGTCCTACTCATATAATGAGAAAGTTCTCAGTTAACACAGACTACATCTACATTCTTAAAAAGTTCAGCACAGCCTATTTCAGCAAATGAAGAAATGACCATTTTTACCTAGCATTGCTGAAGCATTCTAGATTTGACACTAAAAAGCCATAGCTCTAATATTAGATATAAATAGCGCAAATTAGAGCACATGTTAAATAACTATTCTCTTGCATATTTATAGCTTTGGGTTCTGAACTTGCTGTTTCACATATTTTCCACACAGTCATTTTAAAAAGTTTTCAGTCCCTTCACAGATATTTTGTGATTAACAATGATTAATATACAGTTAGTGTTGTCACACTGAAGATGATTCACAAATTCAGTTTTGTTAATAAATGTGGCGTAAAGTTTTACTCCATTAAAGCATTCTCAAGGTAAATATTTCTTTAACTAAATGGTTTGCTTGGCCAATTCAAATCTACTTTTTTAGGTTTTTTAAAATCCACATTTCCTCTAGAAAGCAAAAAAAAAAAAATTATATGCACCAAAATGAAAACAGAGATTATCCCAGTGTGATTTGCCAATTGTACTTTAGCACAAGGTTGTAAGCAGCTGAAATTCGTTTTACTTGAATATCCAAGACACATTTTTGAGGGTAAGCTACACCAAAGAACACAAACACACATCAGCAAAAAGTTGGTATTTCTGAGAGTGATAAACACTAACCCTGGAAACTTACATAATTTCAAGGTCAAGAGGAAAAGTCTTGACAGAGCACAGAAACATCACCATTTCCTATGTTTTTGGAATACAGGTTACATTTTTCGCTCAATATCTACCTTACTTTAGGATTACAGAAAATTACTAATCCAATATTGCATGTTCTTTTAAATACAGTGTTTATTCCAAGTGATAAAATGCATCGCTATTTTTGGGGGGTTTTATCCTCTGCTAAACTACTGCTGATGTAACATCATTTTAATTTTAAATTTAGCTCATGTGATTTTTCTTAAAAAGATCTTTTAAATGTGATACAAAAGCAGAAGAATAGATATGAGAGTACAGGTTTTCAGACCCAATTTTAATATTAGCATGCCCTAAAATCTTACTCAGTAAACACGCATGAGTCTCTCAAGAAAAACATGTCTCCTACCTACTTCTAAACTCAGTGAAGGGGCTGTATTCTGTCAACTACTGAAAAGTGACTCAAATTAATGATTAATAATGTATCTATTTACAGCTTGCAATATTTTTGCTTATTCAAAACCTATTTTATTATCTAACGTGAAGCCATGAATATTAAAGTCTTTCATGTTTATGGCAGACTTTTCTGAGTATCACCTACTAATTCCAACAAAGCTTTACAGCAGAAGTGAGAAATCCAGAGCCCCCAGAGAAGAAAAGGGTGATGGGATGGATGAGGCCCACAGCTTCTAACAACAGGACTTGCAAGGAAAAGATGAATACCTTTGAATTATCCACTAATAACACAAGAGGTCAAAGTAACCAGGAAAAGCTGTTTTATTGAAAATGTTATTAATTTTATATCAAGATGGAAGATATCCTAACTGCTAAAAAATGCAGCCAAATTAGTGGTGGACTTGTCAGTGCAAAGGTTAATGGTTGGACTCAATGATCTGAAAGGTCTTTTCCAACAAAAATGATTGTATGATCCCACTGATCTTTACTTCTGGCACCAGAGTCAGTTTCAAGTGGGCAATCATTCCTAATCTTTTTATACACAAATGGTGTACAGACACTACTTTTTTCAAGACAAAATATTCCCCACTATTAAGAAAACCCTGTAGATGAGTAGCAGATGAGCTACATGAAAGCATACACAGAGGCCCTTTGCACTTCCCACAAGCCAAAAGACCCAGTGCCTCATGGCTTGGCTTCACTCTAGCATGAACACCTCAAAAGCAGTGCAATTCAGCAGTGAAATACAAAATCTTGAAGGAAGCACTAGCAGGGCAGTCACTGCAACCAATCAAAAAAAGGAATATAACATATTTGGCTTCCTACAAAAAGGCTGGCTTATTTGGAACACCTACAGTGATCCACACAGTGAGGCGTTTGTAATAGTCAAACAGAGCTTTAGGTGCTGGGAAAGGAAATGGTCCATGAAAGAGTGGCCTACAGAGCTAAATCCCTAAACTAGGCTCACCTTGCTGCCAATTTTGAAAACATATTTCAGGTTAACAAATAATAGGGAACAAGTTTAAGTGAATGTCAACCTGCTAACCCTGCTCCAGAGAGGAGAAAAAGTAATTTCTGAAATCAGCAAAGGATTCAGGTACCTATACAAAGCTAAAGCAGGTCACAGTGTGCCCTTGAGCACTGGTTCACTGATTGTCCTCACTGCTTGATGATTATCTCACATTTGGGCTTTGTTTTAGACCAGTAGTTCACCTTCCAGGAAGCAACCATGTCCTGGCTGCAAATTTAATCCCCTGTATTGACTGTGGTACATAAGATTATCCTGTTTGGTTTTCCCTGTCCTACAAAGTCCTCAGGAAGCTTTCCAGCAGGCTTCATTCCTCAAAAGTCTCTTCATAATTGTTAGTCTTACACTTCCTTCTCCTCCACCACAAGCAGAGACCTCTTCTTGCTAGTCCACAGCTCTCTTCTGATGATACTCAAGAGAAAATAAATAATAATGGCTCTCACTACGGCTGGAGATCAGTTCATATGTGTTTGAGTGTGCTCTCTCCAGACTCTCCCAAGTTTTTCGGAGTCTCCCTTACTAGAAAGACCTTGGTTAACCTCTACTGCAGCTCTTTTAACAACCAAGCGCTGCAATTAACAGTGAAAGTTCATTATTTCAACCCTGTGAAGCAGGATAAATACACAATTCACATCAGAAAGTTTACACTCTCTGAAGAAGAGTAGGAAGTTCTTCTTCAAAAGAAGACAAACAAAACTGGCTTTAAATTGCTCTCTTATCTTTAATGGCCATTGCTTCTAAGGCTATGTTTTCACTTAAGAAGTAATTAAAACCTTTTAAATTTTAATTATTTTTCCTTCGTCACCCACGCACACCAAGCAGCAAAGCACAAAGTGCAATACTACATTGAACTGATGCTAAAGAGTTCAAGAGATGCGCTACTGCCAATTTTTCCCTAAGTAACCAGCACAGGTGATAAAGGGAAAATGGTATTTCCCAGTTCATCTCTCCACCTTCAAACCCATTAGATTCTTGGTTCCAAAAAGCCTTCAGGTGTCAGTGCAAAACCAGCCTTTTCTGTGCAGCTCACTGGCAAAAGATGAGCAGAGACGTGGTTGGAAGGAACTTTGGTGGTGATTTGTTAGTAACTTTGATTAAATTTAATGGAGTCACATGGTTGCTGTTGCATTTTTAGCCACGGATAATTATGGAGTCTGCTCATTTTATGAGATGTATTTTTAAGAGTTTATCAGTGGCTTGGGATGAGTGCTCTTTTGTTTAGTGATGTATAAATTTGAATAGTAATAAATAACAAAGTGAAGGAGAATGGGTAAAGGGAGGAGATGGAAGTGGGGGAAGATGCCTCACTAGGCACGTCTGCTGCATTTGATCACAGCACACATGATGCAGCAGTGGGCATTACAGAAAGCGTTAACATAGATCTGATTAGATAAATATTAATTGCCATGATTAACTGCATGCTTCTTCTGGGGTGCACTGAGTCAAAGGCTCATATTATTAGTGTACATTTATAGGATCAGTTCTAATGTTGTGTTGAACAAACTTCAGAAGACTGTGACAGTGCACCATGATGAGGCATTGTAGCAACATAGGGGTTGGCCTTAGCTCTTCCCCAGTGCTGCACAGACTGAGCACTACACTCTGAAGAAATCTCATCCTTTCCCATGGAGCACTCTAAGGTACAGACACCCTGCAGACTGACATCTCTCAGCCACAGAGTATGGGGGGCTCATCATTGCAAATATACCACATCATCTCAGCTACACATTAGGTGACTTGTCCCCCTGTTCTTGTGGTTTTGAGAAACTTTATGACTTTTTTGGATTAGTGGCAGCATTACCAAGACACTTGCAGGGTTCTGGGCTCAATTTGTTGAAAAAAGACAAATAGGACTTCCTTTGTCATATTAAAAAGAAAGTATTTCTATTCAGAATCAAACTGCATTTGCCACAAAGTTAGATTTGGGAGGGGGGGGAATTTGAGGTTAACCATTATTGTTAAATAATATTGGCAATTTTTAAGCATTAAAACCTTCTTAATCATACAAAAATTCAAAGCCAAGGAGGCACATGAAAGTGAAAAAAATTCTAAATGGATTTATTAACATTTAAGAAACCACAAAGAACCTCCCCCCTTCTGTCACAGTGTCATTAAACCAAGACATTCCTGAGGAAAGCTTGGTTCTGACAAAGCTGTATTTTCCAGTGGTAGAGTACCATATAGGGAAGTTTTGTCAAAATTTATATAAAGCTGTAATGAGGTGCTCTTGTTTTATTTCTTTTGTGATGGCACAAGGCAAAGTGTTTTTAAGTACTGCTTAACCCAGTGAGGTTGTGCTGTAACAAGCGTCTGTATCAGGCATTTATTTGGGTTTTAATATAGCCTGTCCAGGGTGTTTATCTGGGTTTTAACCATAGCCTACATTGAACATTTATTCAAGTTTTATCATGGACAGTTTTGGGTGCTTATTTGGGTTTTATCATGGCCTATGTCGAGTGTCTAGTTGATTTTATCTTGGACTATGCTGGATGTTTATTCAGGTTTTACCATGGACTTGTGAGCAGGTCCATGTGCAGCACAGGCTGTGCATTGGTGCTGCCTCTTGAATTCCCCTGGCATGGTTTTGGCTGCAGGTACTCGCTGGTGTGTGCTGCGTGTGCAGCTGTGGTGAGCAGTGCCAGCACTGCAACTAGCTTCCACATCACCTGTCCACACGCAACGTACCACCACACTCTGTGTGGCTGTGCTAAAGGGATTTAATAGATGTTATGACAATACTGTATTGAGCTCAGTATCACTGCCACTTGCTCCATACTGTAGGGTTGAATTAAGCTGTGTGATTATGCCATAATATCACCACGCTGCCCAGTTGTGCCAGTCTGAGACAGTGGGCTGTGTATTATCATAATGTTGCCAAGCACTGAACAGTGACGTTTGACACTTTGTGGATCAGCTGGATGCCTGGAAGGTGGTGCTGGGGCTTTGAGAGGTGTAAGGGCAGCATGAAGGGACATGCAGAATTAATACTGTGTGATGCTGCACTTCGGTGGTGGGTTTGCATTAGCACCACGTGCTTGCGGCTGCTGGATGGTGAGGCATTAATGTCAAAATCCTCCATGATCTACTGCCATGTGGTCATGGCATAGCCTCCGATAAAATCATGGCTTGGTTTCTTAATAATGCAAAATTTTAAGAGACAGCAAAACGTATAGGAATTGTTCTGTATTAAAAATGCAGCATAATTGTATAATTACAGTATCTGCATCATGCTAAACAGATTGGCTGGGTTATTCTAGATTCTTTAAAGTCAGGATGGCATCAGGCCTACAGTATTTCTAAATGGTTTTGCCCGTCTGCATTTGTATAATGAAACACCACAAATTTTACCCGGCAATACTTGTGCTTCCTAAGTGCTGCAATATGAGCATAAAATTACCAAATGTACTGAACACACCAATGCTGAACTAAAATCCCTTATCTCTCACCCACAAATTAAGTTCTCTGCAGATCCTTTTGTACAATGCTGAAGTAAATACAAATATATTTATTTCTACAACCATCTTAAGAAATTAGGAGGAAACCCACACAGTAGTTTAGCAGTTAATTTACAGGAGTGCAGCCTCTTGAGTAAGTAGGTAAAACAAACACACATCATTTATTTCCCTCATTTGAAATCTCTGCTCCCCAACACACAGACAGACTGACTCATCCACACAGATCACTACAGCCCAAATTGGACATCAGAGAAGAAACTAGGACTTCTTTGCTATCATCCGTGATTGCCCTGAGGGTTGAGGAGTGGCCAATTTATAGCATGAATATAGTCTGGGGATACATGAATCATGAATCATGTTTGATGTATGGAAAGGCACAGTCATTCTGAAAGGCTGCAAATGCAGTCATCTGCTTTTTAAGTGAAAAAAAAAATCCAACCAAACACACTTGCAAAACAACAACAACAAAAAAACATGAGAGAGATTAAATACCTGGGCAATATTATTTAAAAGAAATAATCTTTGCTTTTTTTTTAATCGGGTTGGAAGGGGTTACTTCATTATGCAGCAAATTAGAAAATTCATAATTTATCATTGCACCCAGTCGAAATGCCACCCAACTGAGTCGCACCCCTGTGAAAACCATCACATAGTAACAAACTGTCAAAGCCTGCTGCAGCCGACGGGCAAAATTAATATGCAAATGTATGCAAGAAATTAAAAAGCAGAATTACCCAGGCAAATGAGGTAGCTATACTTGAATTGTTAGAATTATGAATAATTACTGCGAATTTTCTGCTCCTAATATAACTTGTTTTTTGATAAACAAAGACTTAATTATCGAGATGCGCTGGAGAATTTCCGTGGCGCTCATTAATCTTGCAAAAAAAACAAGTCCCTGGTGCCCAAACCGTAATGAAGAGCGCGTGCCCTGAATCTTCAGAAAGATCAGAGGCACCAGGGTGCCAGGGCTGGAGAAAAAAAATGACAGTGCCAATGTCCCCTCCTGTACCCTGGAGTGTCATAACGTCTTCCACTAACTATCAAAGGGACTTATTTATGCCAGCAGCTGAGCTATAAGTCCAATTTACGATGCCTTAAGCAGTGGTGAAATGATCTGTTGATGTGCTATGGAAATGCCATCTTGTAGGAGCTTGATTTGGTCCCAGTGCTACCAACACGATGAGGACCCTCCGCTCCTCTGCTAATGGATGCAGCATGACAGACCATAATACACAAGAGGGACAATCTTTTAGGACCAGTCTCAATGGTCCTCCATTAATCTTGGTTCTGCAGCGCTGTGGTGTCCATGGGAACAAGGGCATTATCATAAGCACTGGTTTTAAATGTTCCCATTAGGGATTGCAATACAGAGGAGAGATGCATGGGGTGAGAGGGTTAGGGGAGACAGTCCACTATTAGTTTACTTTTTTTATATGACCTGGATTTGAACCATAATGTGTGGCTCCAAGAATTTTCTTTTCCTATATAAAGAAAACAACAACAAAGGAAGAAGCAGCAAAGTGTACAGCGTGGTGCGGTACCACACGTTCGAAAATCAGCTTGGCCCTGGTGGGCTGAGATAATTTACCATGAGAAAGCAAAGGGAAAATAACCCCAGGTACTCTCAGCACAGACCAAATCGAACCCGCTGTGAGCTTATTATTACTTAAAAACTGGCATCTAAGTGGAAATGACTGACTCTCTATCATTATCCCTATTACCACCATGATAAGCCCAAGCAGATGATAAGGCAAAATTACAAAACATCAGTTCTGGAGCTTGGAGGCTACTTCAGAAGCTCAAAGCAGACTGTGCTTTCAAATGCTTGCTTCTCTGCATTCAAGTCCCCAAATTTCCTGATGCCTTGACAGAACTATTTCACTGCATAGGCAAATTGTCACCTTTTAAACCAGGGCATCTGTCACTTTCATACAAGGGTCTACCACTCAGTCACTCTCGCTCTTAATCCGCCAATTTCTCTACACACACAGAGCAGCTACAGTACCGTAACGCTGGAAATTTCAGTCTCTCAGCCTGCATTGCGCTCAGAAAGGGGAAGGATAGGGTGACAACTGCCTCAAAACTGACAGAAAGGACACCCCGCCTGACCGTGGGGCTTTACTTTTTTTTAATCAGCAAGAAGAACAGCTTGCCTGGGGAGGAACAGTACCTCAGAGGGAGAAGAGGGGAGTGAATGGAGAGTACAAAAAGGCATTTCCACAATATTCCATCTTCCTTTCGCCCTTCATGTTACTGTGGCCAAGAGAAGTGCATTTTCCCCCACATTTCCCTGATGTCTCCTTCCCTGTCCTCCCCCTGGGCACATCAGTATGGAGTGCTGCAGACTTCTCCAGCAGCTTCTCCCTGGTGCAACAGAGCTGGAGGGGACCCAGAAAGCAAAGCATCGACTAGGTCTGAGCGTGTTACATCTGGCTTAGCAGGCTGATAATTCACTTCACCAGCTGTCTGGAAAAAAGGGAGTTATTATAAAAGGAGCGGTAATTGTGTCTGACATGGTTGCCTACCTCCATGCTGCTCAACGAGCAGGACGGCTGCTAAAGTTCTTACTGATAGAAGCTACCTTTTTTTCCTCCTAAGGATGGGGGAGTTAAAATTTTCCACTTGCTATTGCCAAGTGAACTGCAAGTTCCCTACAAAGTCTCACAGTGGCGTCACAGCCCTCTTAATGACTGCTGTCACCCCAGGCTGAATAACTCGCCTGCTGGGGCAGCTCCTTGAATCCCAAGACCCATTGATGTGTGTTGTGGTGCTGCAAAGCATCTGCCTTCCCTCTCCACTCCAGAGCATGGGATAGGCAGCATCATGACTTGCTGAAACTAAAACCTGTTTCTCAATTAATGGCCATGGTGTCAGGCTAATGACAATGAAATATTTTATGGCAATGAAATCTTAAGAGGGATGATCCCATATGGATTGAGCCTCCAAGAAACATTATTTCCTTCAGGACAGGTTTTTTGTTTTATAAGAACACCTCAGTACAAATCACGGAGTCTTTCCTCCACCTCCTTCATGTGCATGCATTTAATCATTTACAACAGGAGAAAAAGATGAGGTTTGAAATTAAATTTCTTTTTATCTTAGAGTTGGGAAAAACACCATAAAAACTGCTGAGCTTGTTGGAAGAGTCGATTTACCTGTCCAAGAAGTTAAGAAACAGCTTCAGGTAAGAAAAACAATTAGCACATAGCACAGCACTCAAGACAATGTGAAAATCTCCCTTCACTGCACAATTCATCCAGCAGCAGCAGGGGAATGGAGCTGAAGTGTGGAGAATGGGTTGGCCAACAGCTAAAACAGGAACACAAATACTAGTTCAGACTCCACCTAGGCCTAATGATACTTTTGCATTTGCAATTATTACTTTCAGCCAAATTCTGCACAGCAGAAAATGACATAAGGAAAGGCTTCAGTAATTTACTCAAAGTCACTGTCACAACAATCTTTTGGCCCTTTATTAGAGGCTTAAGCCTCAGGCAGACCTTGACCCAGGCATTTGTACAGAAATAGGGGAGAGATCTGAGTATGCAAGATGAAATAATTATTATCTGTAGCCAAACATTGCATGGTTTAGATTTTCACAACCAAACTCTGCTTTTAGTAACTGAAATGTGTCTGTAACTGATATAAGCATATCCTCTGGAAAGGCATGGGACATCAGTTGCAAAGGGAACTCCCCTCCTATTTCCCATATTTACCATATAGGCAACACACATAGAAAAATATCTACATATATATCTATTTGTGTGCATATTCATGTGAGTATATATGTGAGTTCCTGACATAGATAGGTACTTAAGGAAGGATGGACATGGAAGAGAGGAAAGGGCTTCTCAAAAAGTTTGCAAGTTGCTGCACTGGCAATTGTCTGACAAACCCGATTAATTACTTTACAGGAGCAGAGACTGAGAAGGTAAGCAAAGATTTCAGATCTGGATGAAAATGTTAACACCTGGGTTTACACAACTCCAAGCCTTTCAAAAGAACATAAATGTTTTCAATCCAGGTCAGTGTGCTACCACAGCAGAGCAGCATGCAAACCATGTGCACCTTTCTGACACAACAGTTGTTCAGCTTGCTACAGAAATCCCAAAGGAGACTAATAATTTACTGTATTTAAATAGCAAATAGTTTTGGGGTAGAAGAGCTGTGCTTCTAGTTGTCAGCTTGAGGGTCTGCAGCGTTGAAAAGGGAAAAAAAAAAAAAAAAAAAAAAGACTTAAGTTATTTCTAGTGACCCACATACCACAAAACATCTGCTGACAACATGGTTGGCTTCCTGCCCAAGTTCAACTATGAGCTGTCTCCAGCTGATCATCTTTGCCCTCACCATAATCCAGATAGTCCATAGCAAGCAAAGGAGATAGTTGGGGATGAGAAGTCAATTTGACCAGTCGAATAAGCACAAACATGCACACACATACCTCTAATATAAGCCTGCCCATAAAACACACAAAAATAAAGTGCTACCATCCAATATAAATATTCCTATTAAGATTCTTCACGTTCAAAGTAAGAACTCACTTGTGTTTAGCACCATCCTTTGTGTTTGCAAAACTTAGGTTGCTTAAAATTTTAGGTCTGAGACATGCCTGCACAATATGATTAGACAAAGCACTGGAAACAAATAAAAAGCCCCAAGAAATACCTTTTGTACTGTCAAGTTCCACCATTGTATTAAGTACAGTATTATTCAGTTTGTAGAGACAGAAACAATATTTCCAGAAGCATTTGCATTCCAGCCTTCTTTCTACATCTGAAATGGTGTTACCCTGTCATGCAAACGCATTGATGTAACTTGACTGTCAACCTCCCCTTTCATTGTTTGTGGTTATTAGATTTTTTGTTATTATTTTTATTCAAATCAGTAATTACTCCCAACTTCCAAGTTTCTTGTGCTTTCTTTGTTCCTGCATTTAGGTGCTCATTCTCCTTTTTACATGCATCTGACTGCTCAGAACACAACCATAATCATACCTGATATTGTTCAAATTAATAGTCACTCATTTGTGATCATGAGGGGTTTTTTTGCACCTTTTATTACACATGTAAGACACCTTGCCATGCAATTCAAAAAGCCATACAGCAGGTTCTCATTTTAGTGTTACCAACAGAGAGTACTTGTTATTCTGTTGTACTTTTTATTAGTATCAGTGTGATTATTGTTTCTGCTCAGTAAAGGCCAAAGGATACTGGGAGCCAAGGGGAGGAGAGATGCTCAGCCACCTCTCATTAGAGTCTCTTCTAGCCCAGCAGAAAGCCTTGAAGATTCCCCTGAAATTCCTGAACAGGCAGTGCCTGTACTTGGGTGAGGGCTTGTTACACACAAACTGTTTGGATGATTTAAAATAGAAGTATATAGAAATGTAACAGCAAAAAAACCTAACAGCAAGCGACAGAAAACATGATCCCTCAGGTGCCATAGCTGGAGGCTTAGTGACAGATGATGCTGCAAAACAGCTTGAAGATGGGATATTTTAAAAATTGCTTTGTGAGAATTTTATGCGGCTAATAACAAAGCTCTTCCTTTATTAATTGAAATCAAAATACTAGCTCACATTTTCAGACATTGTCTTTGTTAAAGCATGTTAGAAACTTCTAATATTCCTTTATTTCCAAACCTGACAGTTTCAGTATTGCCTTAGCCCTTCTGAACATACTAGATACAGCACTCATAATTTGATAAATTCTAATAATTTTTAGTCATTATTACTTTTTAGCTTATATTGGTATTGCAAATTAAATATTATTTATAGCTTTAATTTGTGTCCTGTTTAGATTGTACAACCACTGGGCTAATTCTGCTATCATTATTATCATATTGCTTGATATTGCTCCTAAAATAAAAATACATTCTTGTCTTTAAATGTTTTATTGTACTTGTCTTTCTTGTTTTGCATTGCATTGTCCATGATTAATTCTGTAAGCCAAGTGCATATGGCCTGCTTGGCTATCATCCATTATCTTCATCATTGTTGCCTCAAAATGAGCACTTTATTATTACCTTTTTCATCTTTCCGATTACCAGATGTGCTTTTGCATTCCCATACTTCTCCTACTAGACTGAGATCTACATTTAGAGTAAAAGTCCTAGCTCGTTAGTCATTGAAGATTATGTGAATTTTCCCTGGAAAAACACAGAAAATCTGAAGATCAGTTCCAGTGGTAGAGAACTAAGTTTTGACAAACAGAACCAAGAATGGCTAATTCTTCCTCTAGAAAACAGTCTTCATTTATTGTAAAAAAAATGGTAGTTTAATAGATCAGATTTAGATAAAAGAAAAATCTCTCTACAAACCCTGTACCTGCATTTGATTCAAGTATCTTTCTGAAGTTTCCCAAGTCTTATCTAAGCTGAGATTTGGTCTTACCTGCCTGTCCTATATCTGTGATTTCCTGGAATCTGCCATAAAAGAAAAGAAACAAAACTAAAAAGATTGTTAAATGTGTTGTGTTGGATATCTACAAAGGGCTAAAAGCATCATCTCTCATTGTGAAAAGCTTCTTTCAAGGTTTCCATCCTACTTTTTCAGGATCAGGCAACATGGTCTGGTTGAACATATCAACACCTGAACATATCTCTGACTGTATTTGATCTCCTACCCAAGCAGTGGTCACTTTGCCACAAGGTTAGCTGCGCTAAATGGGGCCTACAGCAAAAAATCTTGACAAAAGAAGAAAAACATCTTTCCGCCTCCCTGATTTCATTCACTCTGTTTAAAGAAAAATACCTAGCTGTCTACCTAACACCCCAGTCCATTCCTCTATTATTTCTCTAAATAACTTCAATGTAGTTCAGTTACCAATTTGTTATTTTATAATCTCACTACCAAATATCCAAAAATTCAGTAGAGAAAAATTCCATATAGTAAAAAACTCCCCTTACTGCGTAGATATTTCCAAATGCCCATGAGCTCTTTCTATATAAGGTCTTTTGGTTTAAAAAAATAAGAAAGAAAATAAGGGTGTATCTCCCTCTCAAGCCTTGGTACTGTAAGTCTGTTTCTAGGCAGGAACCTACTCATTGCCCCACAAAGTAATGATGGAACCCGACCTGTGCATAACCCAGGAATACAAGGGAAATGTTATGTGGTAAGTAAAGGAGGAAGCTGGCAGACAAACACACACTGGCTTCTGTTTTCTGACCCAAGAATGCTGCTTCAGGAAACTTAGAGAAATCTGTTAATAATCCCTGAAAAGGAGGAATACAACTTCACTGCTGAAAAAATTTCCTTAAAGGAGTGGGTGAATACGAGCTGCAATGTTCAGAACTAGGGTGACAAGATTTAAACCCTCTCCAATCTTCTGATTTTCATGAGACTGGCCTCTATTTGCTGAAGCTTAGGAGCCTCAATAATGGCAACAAGAACACCAAAAATAGAGGTCCTCTTCAGTTCACCTTTGAAAGTTTTGTAGTCAGAGGAATTGTTAGAGTGCCACTACTTACAAGAAAACTCACAGGGCTCTAGTGCTCTGGCACTTAGCCCAAGATTTTAAAAGAATATTCGAGTACTTAAATGTTCAAGTAACACTTCATAATTAACCCTCCTTATGCTGACCACAGTTTCTGAAAATCAGATTCTTTAAATTGTCTCTTTTGGAGTATCACAGAATTGAGGCCCCCTCCTTTCCCTAAAGAAAAAGGCTTGCTCCTCAGGCAAATTCTTGCCCTTGATCTCTCCAGATCTGATGTTTATACCTTTATGCCTCTCTATAGCCTCTTACTCCAGGCATAGTGACATTTACTTCAGAGATCTGCCCAAGCTTTGTGCCATGGTGACATACCCAGACTTCATTCTTCTGTGCCTGCAGAAGTCAAAGATGTCCCATATGTATCAAGATGACAGGGCAATGCAGTGAGAACTTTTACATATGAAGAGTCTTAAGATACCAGATCAAAAAGGACTGCAGAAGTTATAAATGTCATTTATACACTGGCAGATTAATATCATAGCAGTGTCTGGATTTTCATCTAAACATCACCAGGAAGAGTTTGACAAGCCTGGGATATCATGGTATGGCTATTTCTCTCATTTGGGCTGATATTTGCTTCAGCTGCTCGTACCTTATTAAGTTTGCTCTGAGCAGAAGAGCAACTCTGCATCTTCCTTCCTGGCAAAAGATACACAAAACACCTTTTTCATCTTGATGAACAGTTTGCATTCTTCTGCAGGAATTCAGAAACTAGCTTTTGCTAAAAATATCTTCTCTGGTAATTTTGGTAATGCGGTCATATTAGCAGTGGCAGATTGCCTTTGGTGCTCTTTTGTTCTGAAGTTTTAGTAACGAAGCATCTGGATGGAAAACTTGATCACACTATATTTTGAAGGTTTTGCAGCAGCAGAGTACAGTGTGCACCTACAAGCATTTATAACAGAGAAAAGCTAAGTGATAAAGTGCACCTTTAACATAATGACAGTAATTCAGTCTCAGACAGAGAATGCTATTATACCCTCTTTTAAAGACTAAAATCAGTCAATTGAAATGACAATTATGATAATCCTCATGTAATGAAGATTATTTTGAAACAAAAATCTTTTTCAGTGTGTGCGCCTGTGTATGTGTGTGTGTGTTTACTGTACCTAAGTACAACGTCAACATTCTGCACAAATATATCAGTATTTTCTAAGTGTTCTGCTGGTTCAGTTGCTATTTAGTGAAAATGGATTTAAAAAAAATAAAAAGACCATAAAAACAAGCTTCATATATGCTTTGGCAAGATACTCTGATACTTGGGAAAATGGGTAGCCTTGCACAAATGGTTACCTTGATTTGTCTTAGAATACAACACAATAGTTGTTTTCCAAAGTACTCACTGGCTTTACCCTGTTCTATTGTTTTAACTTTCTAAAGCAAGCCTTTGTGGAATTCCAACAAACCATGTGTATAGTTAATAGCAAACAACAGTTTCAGCAAACATCCTAACTAGGACTCTGTCTATTATAGGTGGCCTGTCACAGTTTTCCAAGTTGAAAGAGAACGCACTCATCATATGAATGTAGTTCTTACATTAGCTAAAATTTTCTAAAGAGTCTAAATCCCACAAAACTACAGCCAAAGTTCTAGTTTTTCTTGGATTCCTTTGAAAGGCTCATTCTGTTTTAACAAATCAAGGCACTCAGAAACATTGCACAGCAGAAGTAAAATGCCACAAAAGCCACAAAAGAGACATGCACATACAGGGAGTTCAAATGAAAAGGAAGATAGGGAAAACCTTTGCTGGGGCACAGTGAGTGATAAAGCAGGTAATAAGTACCAGATGGCCACAGGCAACTTGCCTTCGTGGTCTGGCATTAATGCTCCATAGAGCTCCTGCGCTGTGACACAGTTCTGACCAAAAATGTAGTAAATATTACTACTAGGATTACAAAGCACATTGGAGAGGAGTCCTTCAGTCAAACAAGAAAAAAATGCTTGTTAGCAAAATGTAGCTATGCCTTTTGCAGATTACTGCCTGCCTCGGTTGTTCCAAGCCTTTTAGTAATACTCCTTAAAACACCTTTGCAAAATGCTTTTTAGGAAAACTGATATGTAAATACTGGTACAGGTTTTTTTGTTCAACATATTGTACCTTCCATTGCTCAGCTGATTTTAATGCAGAGAATGAGTGATGGGAAAAAATCCCCAAGAGCTTCCCTTTGGCCATGTGGCAGTTTACCTGCTGTGTTCAGCAGCCACTGGAGCCACATTCCTTCTTTGTTCAGGTGATTAGCATTAGTCGAATTTGTATTTTGGTTGCAGAGCTTTATTAATACAAACTATCACGTTTAGGGTAGTTCATATTAATAAGGCTGATTAATAAAGAAGGTTATTTCTTCTTAGACCTGACCTACTTCTAAAAGTTTGCCATTTAAAAGATGCAGAACTTAGATCTTTGCAGGAAGTTGCTACAATTCACTGTGAACAGTGGCCTAAAAAGAGTTACTGTATGCAGTCAAATACATTGTCACAGTAGGGAAATGTGATCTTTTCTAAGGCTATTATTCTAATCATTTCATCTAGTCCCTTGTCCAAATATAATATGCACTGGCACAAAGTTAATTTAATTTTTTTTTTAATCCCTGCAACAGTACAAAAACCCATGACAAAGCAGGGTGTTGAACATGGGCTTTTCGGAAGTCCTTCACTGCCTGTTAAGTTTCACAATGCAATTGTGTCAAAGTGGTCTAGATGACATTGCTCTGTTGTTTTGTGGTGATGTTTAATAGTGAGAAGGCCAAATTCAGTATCTGCCATTCAATTTTGATTTACCAAGTAGAATTCCACATACACACACTTCAGTCATGAACAGCTGACTGTGCCCTACTGAAAACTCCTGTTTCTTGCTTTTTTTAACTGCTTTGGTCCTGATCCTGTCAAGCTTCACCCTGGCTCTGCATGACTCCCTAGTATGGACTTCAGCTGCAAAGCTCACCAGGGTACCTCCTCAGCCTTGTACACACTGCAGCACAGGACCACCAGGACCCACTAATGAAATTGCTGGGTATATTTTAAAAGTGGCATCTAAATCTCACAGCTAAATTCTGCCTTGGTCTTGCATCAGCTATCACACAGAACAACTCAATTGGCTGCCCTTCTCTTCTTCCTCCCTCCCCTGTTTGTAAAGAAAAGGAATGAAGCAAAAGGTTGGATTGTACCTGAAGGTCTGACATACAAGATTCAAAAGAGCAGACTGAATCACTGCCCTTTTTTATTTTTTTCTATCCTTAGCTGGTGACTAACACAAATGCTGAGAGCCACAGAGACAAACCACGTGCTCAGCAATGCTTCAGTGGGAGTCAGGCATTGAAAGTTAACAGCAATCCAGGCCTATGTACTCCTCACAAATGTTAATTAATCCTTACAACATTCCTGAGAGGTATCCCTACCCCTACTGTCCTGAAGGGAAAACTGAGTGAGATAATTAGAGCCCTGTAATGAAGTAAAGTCTGATGACCTGAAGCCCAATCTGCTATCTGGGTCAATAGACAGATTATGTCCTTGGACTGACTAATTGTAGGCACCTAATTGTATTAACACACAAAAGCAGCAATTCACGCCATGGCAAAGAAATGATCACACACCCCCCAGCAGTCCTTTTCCTCTTGGAAAATTATGTCACCTCAGGGCTCTGATTCATGATCCCTGTCAAATTTAGCTGTGGCAATGCAAAGAAACCACTGCCTATACTCCTGTCATAGCTAAATCTCAACACCCCTATGCAGGAATGAGATAGCAAATATTCTCCCTTATTAAAGATAAAATACAGCATTGCACATTATCTTGGATAAACACCATAAAACCAGGCCTGAAAGTGGTCAGGACCCTAACACCAGCATGTGCAAGGAGATGGAACCAGTCACTGTCCTTTCCTGCCTCAGTTTTTCTCTTTATAAAGTACAAACTTGCTGTGATTCATATGCTTAAATTTTGTCTTCAACATTACGAAGTCACTATTAGGACAGGACTCTAATGAGCAACCAACTGGTGGTTATGAGTTGGTGGACTGAACAAAGCAGCTTTGAAATGCCAGTCTTGAAGTCAATAAATTCTTCAGGGGAAAAAAAGGAAGGACCTTTTTCATACTTAAAACTACAGCTGGAACTAGCCTAAATTATTTCAGCTGAGATAACTGGATTGCTTGTATTTGCTGACTGAAAAAAACCCTATTTTTTCAGTGGAAAAGTTGTAGTATTTCCACAGCAAATGTAGGTAAATTTAAATTTTGAGCAAATGAGAATGCTCTGTAAGTGAAGTCCATAGAAAAATATATTTTGATCTTTTTTTGGCTCACTGTGTAATATGTAGAAAGACTGCAATTGCCTGAAGGACTAAAATTCACCAAATAGTTGTTATCAATAACTAAATGCATTCTCCTATAGGAAAATGCAGGAACAAAAAAAAAATCTTTTCAACCTCAGATTTGGTGTTTTTAATTATTTCCCTCTCTTCTCCCCAGATTACTGCTTCCAGACATTAATGTGTATTTTACTGGCTTTGAAACATTTAGGGATGCTCCAAAGGAGGGGAAAAAAACCACAAATCCAAAACTCCAGTCTTACTACCTCTCTCACATGCTGAAATGCAAAGCAATTGCATTTCAGCAGAAATACATGCTTTCCCTCCCTCTATTATGGTCACATCTCAGTATAAACATTCTATTTGAAACTTTAGACAAGCATAGCATTCTGTAGTCCTGAGATTTAACAGTGTAACACGATGAATTTCAAAAGCATCAGCATAAACATGAGAGCAGATTGCAAGGGTTTGTGTGCAGCTACATCCATCCCTCAAACTTCTTTTTTTTTTTAACCTACCTTGTGGCTAATGACCTCAGGTGGGAATATGAGAGTATTGCATTTAAAAAACAGAAAACTTACAGACAGAAGCAAAATGTAGGTTTTCTGCTGTTCTGTACGCTCTGAAGGGACAGTCCAAAATCAGAAACTTAATCAGAACACCTTCAATTTATTTTGCTAGAGTTGAACTTAGCAAAACAACAATTGCTTTTTTACTTTCCACCATACACGCCTGACAAAGCAAAATACAGAGCTGGACATTGACTTCTAAAACACTGTGGAGACAGAACATTCTGTGATTGATCTGTGCACTTTAAGAGAAGGCTTAGCTTCATTGTTCAGCCTGACACCACAGCCCTGAAGGAGAAGACTAGAGAGAGATCCACACTCACTGCCCTACAATTACCTCTCATCTCAGGGGCCAGTAATCACACCAACCTCAGCGACCCCTGAGTACCAGCTCCTGACAGCAAACTCAAGACCACTGGCTGCTAAAGGCCAGCTTCACCTGCTTCTCTCCTGTAAAACTTCACCACCCCAAGAAACTCTAGTGTTCATGTTTCTCAGAGACCAGACTGCTCTCAGGCATTAGGAAACAACGCCATGATTGAGAATTACCATTAAAGGCAGTAAATTGATATTGTATTTAAAATAGTAATAAAAGACATTTACATAATTTTGCATTTTCATACACTTAAAGAATGTCAATTTATTGAAAAAAATAACAGCCCTCTTGCATCCAGCAGACTGAGCCAATAATAATGATGTATTTTACAATGTATGAACTTTGCCATGTGCTGTAGAGGTATCAAAAAATCAATGCAACTAAATTGACAGGCTTGTCAATGATTGAAATTAATTTCCCTTTTTCTGGTACTTCACTAAACTGAATTCCATAGTGTCATATTAATTAACATCCTAGTCAGATGGTCTGCGTATCTGAAAAACAACTAGGTAATCTCTGGGTGCACTCAGAGAAAAGGCTGTATTATAAGCAGATTAAGAAGGTATTCCTACATAGCCACAAATTATTTGCTTACTAAGTTAACTGCAAAGACTCTTTGAAGTTAGCAAAGTTAAAGTTCCCAAAAGACCCACTCATGCTGGTTTCTCAGCTGGACTCTCAGGACCCACTGTTCTCTGCAAATGTATTTCTATGGAATCCCAGAAAATCTGGGTCTATCACATGCAGAATTGCAGTATTAGACCAGAAGGCAGCTATGAGACCCAGTAATTCATGTAGAAAGTAACTAGCATGCTGACTAAACTGGGTAACCATGTCTCATGGAACTCAAGAACAAATGTTTAAAAGGATCACAAGGAAAAAGCCTTCATATTTTCTAAATATAAACACATGGAAAAGCTTGATTTAACATTAAACAGACTTAAGATGAAGCTCAGAGGGCTGGACTGCAAGTGTGAAATGCTTCCTCTTGAAAATGTGAAAGGGATCAGGTCTTGCAGCTAAGATATGCAGCTATCTTCTCTTTTTCATCTGGCTTTGGGGGAGTCAGACCCTTTGGTTGTGGTTTGTTTTCCTATTAGGATTTCAGACAACTAGGACTATGTTTGTTTTCAGGGTAAATACTGTGTTCTTTGCAATTATGCTTCTGCAGCTGAAATCAAGCAGCTGGGTCAGAAGAGATCCTCTGGGACAGGTGCTAAGGGCCATGTTTTTCACCTTGGTCTTTTGGGCCATGCCCTTAATTGGGGCTTAGTGTCCCATTAATGATTGTGCCTCCTGGGATTTATATGACCATTTCAGAATTGCAGTTTCTGCCTAATGTACTGCTGAACAACAAAGAGTCCTTGTAGTCATATCCCAAAGGCCCTCCCTATTAAATATACAGCAGTTCTCAATTAACCCGATGTTTAAAAACCACAATAGCTCTAAAGGCTATCTGCTTAGGAAAGTCCCTGGAATAAACTGATATCATTTAACTGTCTCCTAATGCAGTTCTGTCCATATGCAAAGACTGGCTTGTATGTGACCCTAATAGTTGACTTTGTGCTCTGTGGTGACCAGGCTCACAGATTTCTGTATCCTAAGTATCAGTTTCAAAGCATTAGGATACTGACATCAACCTTGATTGTATCTGAGAGATCACAGTGTCTGCTAGTTTAAAGAATAAGCACAGTAAGTTCCTATGAAGTTTAAGCCACTGCAGGAATAATATGTCACAGCTCTTTTAGTTGGGGAAAAAAAAAACAAAACAACACAATGAAAATTCACTAATCTCATCAGCAATGGGGAAAGACAGTGCTGATGTGCCCCTATGCTCAGGAAAGCAAACGTGACCACCTTCCTCAAACTCAAAAAAACAACCAAATCTTTAAAACAACAAATTACCTAACTGTAAAAATACACAGGTAACTCTACTACAAAGTCAAATTGTCGAGGTAAAATAAGGCTTCAAGTAAGAAAACCTATGCAAGCTGTTATTATTTTTAGATGCTCAAAAAAACAGAAGTATTTCCTGATTTTCCTAATACATTTGCTCCACCCTCAGTTTCAAAAAGGGCTGGTGACATAGCCAGAAAGAATTGCACATGCTTGCTGATTCTCTAAATTTACTCAAGTGAGTAAAGGGAAAAAAACATAGGTCTGCACAGAACCAAAGAGAATTTCTCAGGATCACATATATATTTGCAGATACATATATAAGCTTTCCCTTTTTGCTTACCTTTTCTGAGTTTTGGGCTCCTAACACACCCCTTGCAATGGTCTCCTTGATGGCTGATTCTTCATGCTGTCCCATTCAAATTGGAAAACAAACACAACAGAGGGAAGAAAAATCTTGTTCCCTGCAAAAGAACAGTACAGAGCAATGTTTGCAATGTTATGGGAGGGGGAGAAGAAAAGCCATAAAAGCAAACAGCAAGTTGTCCATACTTGACCCACACCCCATCTAGCCCCTGGGATATCTCTTTCTACTCAATAGTGAAAAACTTTCTCTGGTTTTTCAGAGATCAAACTTCTGAAACTGTGAAAGTTTTAGTAAAACCAAAATAATTAATGCCAACTCACTTCCACCCCAAAAATCACCCTTTGGAAACACAAATAGTTGTTTCAAAAGAAGTCTTTTTGAAAAAGACAACTATCAAATACTCTATCAAGGAAGAGGAAGGCCTTATGGCCAGGGCACTTCAATAAGATTCTGGATCCCAGTTCAGAGCCATAGATTTCTTGCATGAGCCCAATGCCAGAAACACCAGCTGCTTGAAGAACACAAGGATGAGAATCTTTGATTTCCTTAAAAATATAAATTTAGTTCTTGTTAGCTAAGCATAAGCTTGAAGATGTATGCTAAAGGAAGCAGATATTGGGGAATGAGAAGGAGCAGAAATGACATTAGTTCTGAGCCATGATCTGGTATGTTTCTATGAATAGATTAACTTTAAATTCACTCCTCTAAGTAATTCCTTCCAGCCAATGACTCTGGAGTTCTGATTCATCATCACAAAGCTTTAACAAATGATAAGGCTAATGCAACATCCTTTCCTATAAATAAGGTCCAGCTGAGCGAAGAGAGGTGTAATTTGTTCTAGAGAAGGAAAGGCCTAGGCTGACCATAGGGGATGGGAAGTTACTCATCACTGATGGCTAGCAAATGCCTCTTAATGACAAGTCTAGGTAAAGGTCATCAGAGTAATTTCCTTGGATACCTGCAGGATCTCAAGAATGCTTTGATCTGGCTCCTAAACTATTTGAGTTTTTATCCAAAAAAACCCAAAAAGATGAAAAAAAAAAGAAGAAAGGAACATCATTATTATTAAGGAGTTAAGAAAGAGGGGAAGGCATATGGGATCACTGGTGTTGCCTCTCCAGGGGACATGAGGGAATGGGGAGAATGTGTTTCTGCTCTGTTCTCACCCCATTTGCTTCCAATGCCCTCTTTGTCTGCTCTTTTGCCCTTCCTTCTGCTACAACTCATCTAAATATTTTTTAGCTATTCACAGCTTGCTGATCCAAATCATCAACCTGGCAAGGAGATGAAAAGTTTTTATTTTTCTGATGTTTTACTTATTGAATCTCCTCCCCATATAATCAAAAGTGGTGAAGAGTAGAGATATACAGCCAGGAGGATGGAAGGGCTTTCCACATGTCAGGCATGGTAAACTGTTAGTTTAGCCGACAGTGACACCAAATACACCTAACAGCTTGCTCCTCATGAGAGGAGGTTGGCTTGCTTTCCCCTTCTTGGGTCAGTGGTTTTGCTGTCAGCAAGAGTCAATTATAACTCATCAGAGAAATATATCTTTTTTTCTTTTTTTTGTTTGTTTGTTCTTTCCTGGTCTGGTTTCTGTAGATAAGTGAGTTAAATTGACTGACTGAAGCACCCAACAGAAGCCAGACTCATTGCAAGCTAAACAACAGATGTGCAGAGCTGGGAATGGCCAAGACTCAGAGTACAGGAGAGTGAAGCACCACTCCTTCACGGTGATGATCCAATACAACTGCCCTAGATAGTCCTGGAAAAACATTTTGGGATGGACACAGAAAATTGGAATGACTCCAAGTTAATTCCAGAAGAAATTCTGATGAAGTTACAGCTCACTACTACCAAAATGAGGAGGTCTCATTAAGCCTATTAACTTGCTGAATCAACAGAAAACAAACAATATGCATGTGTGTGTGGGGAAATATTTTTAATTGTCCTAAAGAGATGACTTAGCTCAACAAAATAATCCATAATTGCCAAGCTAGTGCTCAGGAGAGGACCAATGCACACAGCTCAGTATGAAAGAACCAGTGACGAAAAAGCAAAAGTTGTTGGACGTGGTTTACAACTTCACGTGGTCCACGTCCACCCACAACTTATCTGAACATCTGCAGCATTCCCATCAACTTCTCAGTGAGGCAGCTAAGGTTACTAGTATCTTGCAGATGGAGAATCGAAAAAAAGAATACTCATGCAGTTCATGTGAAGCCTGCCATCTGAACCTAATGTTTACGGAGTTCTCCGGTGTTTACAAAAAAGGACAAGTTGCTCCTGTTTCTGAAGACTCCAGTGAAGGCAATGAATGAAGGAGACAAATAGTAGAACTTAAATCAAAATCCCACCCTTATCATCCTCCTGACAAAAGCCTTAATTATTCAGTATGTACTGTGCTACTTCAAATGTTTGTATTATTAAACAAAATTTGTATTGTTAAAATTTTAAATAAATGATCTTCACTAAGTACACTGAGAATGCACGTAAAGGAGAAAGCTGCCTTTATCATTATAACAATAGCATGGAAGAGCTTTATAAAAAAAAAATAAAGTGTACAAATTATCCGACATTCATTGCATGACATCCTGACAGCTATATTAGTCCTGTTAAAAATATCCAGGAGGACGGCACATTGCAGATGGTACTTCATAATGTGTTCACTTAAAAGCAGTCATTCTCTACCTCAGAGAGGGCAGCTTGATGAAGGCCTTAGGACACTTGGTTCAGCCAGTAAAAGCTGCTTGATGAGGGCGTCTTTAGTTAGTTAGAAACTTACTCATTCATTCATTTTATGCAGGAAAATTTGATGAAACTTGGAAGAAAAAATCATAGCCTTACACCTTCTTTCTGCAATCCAGGATCTGGTTCAAATAGTGTCTGCCTCCCTGGGAATTACTAAAGTCAAAAATGGGTTAAAATGCCCTAGGCTTTCACCTCTGAAAACATGAGCTCAAACCTGACTTCCTACAGGTTACCAGCGAAATGATTGACTATTCGTCAGAGCCACAAAGCCAATAAATTACTGGGCAACCTGATAGGATTGATTGTCAGAAGATGCCCAGGAGTGGAACACCCTGCCTGAGATAGCTAAGGAAAACCCTACAAGTGACCTTCAGGAAAAGTCCACCTCATAGCCCACCCTGCTCTCACTCCCACTCTGCTTTGCCAGAGAAAACCCTCATTTGCCCACAATATCATGCAGGATAATATTTTAATAAATACCAAGTAGAGAAATATAATTTTCTTAGCAAACAGGATGTCAACTCGACAGTACAAATGTCATATTTACATTCATCTTATTAGGATTTATACCATTTAATGTTGGGCTTTAAGAATTACACTATAAATGGGATATAATTTTCATGTAAAAGGGATGGTATATTTTTAAATCAAGCCTGTAGAAACTCACTCATCGGTGGTTTATGAAACTCGAGTACACTGATGCTTCAGTACTCAATTAATGTCAGGCAATATGGATTTCAATCTGGCTTGAAATATATTTAAACAAATGAAGTAGATACAAATGTTGGCTCTTTGGCCAGCCAGAGCTAAAAATCCATTTTCTACCCCATTTATAATAAGAAGTAATCTGAATGTAATTTATCTAAAGCACAATATGTTTCCCTAATTTTTACATGTAACCATTACTTACAGTTTAAGTAATAGTTATATCCATGGATCTTAGTGCACTTAATTGAAAATGCATGGTATTAAAATGTAAGACTCCATCCTTCAAAAATAAAAGCATTATCCTAAGGAATAATTGAAGTGGGGGGCCAGGGGCTGGGGGAATAGGCAAAAGAAGGGAACCTTAACAAAAATCCTTAAATGCAAACATTTCTTTCCCTTTATGTTATATTAGGATTGTGTCTGAATGAAATTAGTCTCTCTCAGCCCCATATTTCAGTTCAGATTACAAAATTCTCTCATCTGATTGTCACATTTTGTGCTGAAGTCAAATCCTTCTGCAGCAGAGTGACATGTCAAGGGTGACAGTGACAAATTGTCACTAAGTAAGGAATAACACATGACAGGGCGTTCGGCCATAATGAGATATATGCATGCCTCGAGAGCGTTTGCAGGCATGAGGCTGAAGGGCGATTGCTCCCAGCACTCATAATGTTGCTAGGTCTCATTAAGACTTTACATGCACTGGAATAGATTTCTAGCGATTAAAAAGGGAGGGAAAAAAAAAAAAAAAAAAAAAAAAAAAAAGATTTATGAATGAGTAAATCAAGGAAGCAAGTTTTATTTTTATTCATACTTACCAAGAAGTCTGTGTGGCTTATAAGGCTAGGGCAAAAAAAGAGTCTTTTATCATTCTTTTAAATTTTTCATGCTACTGTCCATTGTGGTAACATACAAGCCCCAAGTCTTCTAAATGAATAGCACCAGTGAAATCTTTGCCCTAATGGACTTGATGGTGTTCCCTGACATGCATTCATTTGTAGCCATAAACTCTACATGGGCAAGGTGTTACTCTTCAAATATATAATGATTTTATTAATGTACCTTTTGTTGATGTGGGTTTCAAGGTAATACAGGGGCATGTCAAAGTTTAAAGAAAGGTTTCTAACTTATCCTTTGTGATTCAATTTCTAATGACTTTTTAAACTTAGTGCCTCTTAATTAATTACATCAGCTAAACCCTGACAAGACTACACTAGCATGGGGACTTTTATGAAGAAGGTCAGGCCTGTGGTTAAAGGGACATAGGAAGTCATATATTCAGCTCAAGCCAATGTTTCTTACCACCAGAGAGGGAAAAAAAAGATGTTGTTATGGAGTTTATTATAGTCCTGATGCTCTAGATCTGGTTAACTCAGGATGATGGGCAAAATATTGGGCGGTTGTTTATGCAGAGAAAAATGTGAAGTCATGTAAAGCTGGTAGCAGCACAAGAAGGTTGACTAACCTTTCCACACCTTGGTTTTCTTGATCATGAAGGACTGCCATGAAATATAATTTCTCTGTAGAGCACACAGTTGTGGGGGCTAAGAACAGTCCCAATTCAGAGTGCAATGCTTCTTGGCATTAATTTCAGTGTATAAGAAGTTTGTCACTGTAAGAAATATAAGCTGATGACTTTCTCACATTCAAGAGAAAAAAAACCTTGCAATTTTTGCCTAGAAGTGAAAGCCAAAAATCTAATCTCAGTCTCCAGTTCAATACATACACTGTCTCATTATGCTTTAAAAATAAAAAGTTATCACAAACATTGTTGCTGCTCTTCAGATGTCCCAATACTTAGGAAACCACAGTGATATTCCCAGAAGATTTCACCATTGAAGAAAGCTACTGGCTGATAGTGAGCTGTGTCTTTTGTCTAATTCATGGAGCACTAGATGCAGCTTCTCCTAAACAGAACTCCCTTATGTCTCTGAAAGAGGAAAAGATGTCATACAATGAAATGGAAGAAAGGGTGAGTGCTTTGGAAAGAGCGAGTAAAATGAAGACAGCCCCAAAGTCCAGAAGCTGAGACACTGTCCCTACTTGGATGCCTGATATGAGAGCAGCCGCTTGTTAAAGCACACTTCAGTCACAAATTATTTTATTAGTCACAGTAATACTCAGTATTTCTATAGCATCTGTCATTTAAGAGCTTCAGGGACCTTTCGCAGAAAAAACTCTTTCCACATTGCTATCAGACATGTGTCTTCATAAGCTACTCAGTTCAGTCTGTGACAGAGCAGAAAAAGGGAAAACGGATCTCCCAGATGTGAAGAATTTTTGTAGCATTATATTTTTCTGGCATGATATTTCCCAAATCTCAACTACAATAATGCATAAAATCAGAACTGATTTTGAAATCCTTTCCATTTGGATTTGGAATAAAAAAAGAATTGGTGGGTGCTGCCACATTGCTAGGAATGGAGCAAATCAGAGACACTTTCCATTATAGAAAATAATTAAAGGCTATCATATTGGCTCAGGATCTGATTCAAACCCTTACTGGTGCAAATGACTCCCACTGAGGTATTTTCCTTTCTGCCAAGGAAAGCAGGTCCCCAGCCATACATCCCAGCCTCCAAGCAGCAGTGCCAATCACTGGCCTCAGCTATTCAAACAATAAAGTTGCTGGCCTCTTGGACGAGGGAACAACTTCTATGGCTGGAGCTGACAACCTTGGATCCGTCGCTCTCCCAGCAATAAACGAGTTATGCAAGTACATAAATTTAAATTACTCACTGCTTTGGAAAGGAATTTCTGGACTGTATTATCTGCAGTTCTGTCCTTGGCAGTGGGGCCACCCAGGCATTTTTCAAAGCCGAGTGACACCTGGGCTGCAGCATGCACTCTAACAGGCTGCTCTACACTCCCAACCCTTAACTGTCCCACAGAAATACGTTTCACAGATGGGATGGTCATTGAAACAAACTGGGAAGTGAACACAATGATAGCAGTTTTATGCATTGGCAACTTGTCGGGTTTAATTTTAGATTTTCTTGATGGCTGTGCTGGCCCTTGATAGCCATGGCCCCCAGATATTGCACAACATGGTTTATTTTCCAATAGTACCATTTATACATATTATATCGTAGCCTTCTACAAAGCAATGCACTTGCTGCACTGATTTATGGACCAAAATTATGACAAGAAGCCTAATTGTTGATTCGCACCCATGAACTCTAATCTGCTCTAGTATGTTGTCTTTATGACTTGCATTATGCCTCTCCTGGTGCAAACATACACTTCATGTTGAGTGGAGCAAAGTACAGAGACAAGCCTCAAAACCACAGAGACTCTCAAGCTTCAGGGTGTCCTCCTGCCTGACCTAAGCACCCAAGGAAACAATGCCTTCCTGTGGGTCATGGGGAGAAAACATCAGTGTCTAGGGATTGTCTGGAAATTAAAGCCTTCTTCCTGTTTGAGTAGGCAAAAAGTGACAGGTCTTGATTTAGGTAAGCATTATTATAAGTTAAACAAAAAGAAATGTCTTGCTTTTGTTGAGTGACTTTAAAACATGGCTAGAAAGTAGATCCCAGCATCTTTCTACTTGATGTCATAGTCTTTGATTTTTACAGTCTGTAGCAATGATGTAAAGCTTATACTGAGGTGAGGAAAGGCTCACAGAAATGCCCAACAAGTTCCTAAAGCCAATTCTCTGAGGAATATTTCTCCAAGCAATACTGCTGCATTCACTTCATTCCCATTCCCAGACCAAGGAGGGGTGGATAAGGAAAAGGCTGATGTTTCCAAGAGATTTACCATTCTTGAAAGCTGAAAATTTAAAAATTGTGTTGTGCAAAGGAAGAGACTGGTCAAATAGAATGCAGAACATGGTGGATCTCTAAAGAAGAAGCAAGCAAGCAAGCAGGGTTTGTGTGATGCCTTGTCCATCATCTGTGCAGTACCTGTCTGCCTGCCAGGTCTCACCCATCACTCTGCCCAGTGTTTGCCAGCTCAGCAGCCAAAGCAGGCAGCAAGGGCAGACAGGAGCATAGCACAGGATGCAGCAGACCAGACAGTGCCACATTCAAGCCTTTAAGTTCAGCAATACTCAGGGAGCTACAGCATTCCCTGTGACAGGAGGAAGACCACAGGCTTTTTACAACAGCGGCTTCAGTCAGACCAAGACCAGGAGACAAGAAAAATGGTATGAAGTGACTTTCTTGCCACCTGCAGCCAAGCTTAAAAATCTGTTCAAATGGGAATTGAGTCCTGAGCCTTTTAACAGAAACCTCTCTGAGCAGAGAGTAAATCAGAAAATGTTCTAGGTTTGTCTCTTTTTTTAGTTTGGATGTGTTACTAGCACAGTATAACGCTACAGTCAGCTACACATCATCCCAACTGTAAAAATTAAAAAGAGCTGTTGAATGTCAGCTGATGAAGCACTGTCACAACTTCAAAAGTCCTGTTTTTCTGGCAATATTTACTTATTCACATGACACATTAACATATGTAATAAGTACATGAAAGAACAAATGTCATATGGAGAAGACAAGTCAGTGTGTACCCGTAATGTAGTGAATGGTATCATAAAAACCTTCAATTTGTTTAATTTCTTGACTCATGCACCTGAAATACAATCCCTAATCTGCAACAGCACATTTTTCTTCTGTGACTGTACAGCACCTCGCAAGATCAGGGTTCATATGTATTGTTCTTCTTTGTGCCTCAACACATGTAACAGAGAAGAATTTCCTTTTCACTGAATTTACTCTGCAGTTTATAAAGAAAAAGGAGATAGATCTATAAAGAAGAGCTGTTCTCTAGGAAGTTATTTTGAATACCTTTAGCTCTAACTTTGCCAGCAAAGGCTTATCTCACCAGTCTTTAACTCACATAAGCAGTGCACATTATTAAGCCATGAGGCTGCCACAGGGTTATTGTGCAAGATTGTAGCCAGATCTTGAAAGTTCATTTTGATTTCAACTGGCAAACACTTAACTGCTTTGCTCATTTTCAAATTACCTCTAATGTCCATTGCATGTGTCATATGGCAAACATCAGCTGCTTCTGCAAAAGCTGTTTCTAAACATGTTTGGTCAGATTTTTTTTTTAATTTTTCTTTTAAAGAGAGTTCATTTCCTCTGCTAAATTTAAAGAATAGACAGCCTGACATGTATGCTGAATTTCAGCTTTACGGTCAGTGGCCTTCATTCATTATTTGGGTGTGAAAATAAAGTGTAAGAAATGAAATGCTGCTCAACCTTCCCTACATCTGATACTAGTAATCGCTTCTTCGAATGAAAATATTATGCATTTGGTACATATGCACAGAAACACAAAGGCAAATTATAAAAATGTATGAGCCAGATACAAAAAATTCCCTGCATTATATTTTAGGCCAGTACATCTTAGACCTATACTCCTTTCTTCTCCAAAAGAATTAAGATTGCACTGCAATTCACCCACTAAGTTAGAACAGATACATGCTGCCATTTTAGACTTCTCAAGAGTGTGGAAATCTGTGTCTAAATCTCCCAATTTTTAAACTAGCAGAACAGTAGCAAAGATGCTGACTACGTGCCATTCATTATATAAACTAATACATTTGACAGCTGAACTGAGACTCTCACTGTTACCTTCACACTTGAACTTCGACTTGACTTAATCCCATATCAAATGATAACAGTTTACCATCTGTCCTTGGTCAGCCCAATAGAAGACTTCAAAGGATAGATTTAGTAGCATATAGTTTGGCCTTGACATACAGACTGTATCTGCTCTTACTTAAAGAACAATAAAACCTTGTATTTAATTTCTTTTTTTTTTCCTTTTTCTTTTTTGAACAGATGGAGGGCTGGTGCCTTATTCCATTCTGTCACCCCATCTGGACGCCTTAAATGTGATACTAAGGGAAGCATAGGGTGAGCCCACCAAAAGCTCAGTTCAAGTTGAGATACAGAGAAAAAAGAAAGAAAATAGACTGATACCTATCTTGCGTCATGGCAAATTAAAGGCATTTAAGGCTGCTATAGGGGAATGTGGAGTAGAAATCAGCACTTACTTCTGAAATGATGATGGCAGAACATAACAGTGCAGTCCTGGTGCATGCTGCAAGCTCTCTGAGAAGTACAGATGATTCAATGGTGACATCTAATTGAAAATAAATATTTTTGTCAGTTTATGTGCCACTTCAAAAAGCAGCAAACTCCACATCTAAATATCACAGGAATCACTTTTGTCTTACTGTTCCTCCTGAGATCTCACCTGGCTGTGTTTACTACAGGGAAAACATTCTTTAGAGAATTCAGAGAATTCATTTCACTCACATCACAAAATTAACTAAAAGATCAGTAATTGCTAAAGGAGAATATATTTTCCTTTCTGTGAATACATAGTAGTTTTGTGGTATAACAAGTGCATGCTCAGTCCTTTGTCTGCAAATGCTCTGCAGAGACAACTAAAGATAAGGTCTTCTCTTTCCACATTTCTGAAGTAACATATTCATCAGTACTATAAAATGATCAATAACAAATGGGTGTATTTTCAGTAAATAGTCCGAGTTTACTCTGGACATCGATCATATAAGCAAAAGCTTCAGTCCCCAGTTCCCGTCAACTTAATACTTTCAACATAGCAAGTCCAGACACTAAAAAACCTGAGGGAAGAAATGAAGGATGGCAGGATAATGCATAGGCAAAAGATAAACAAATACTCAGAATTTATCCTTATCTCTTCCTGGTGTCTGCATCTCTCTGTAGATGTGAAAAAACACTGTAATTCTCTCCTAGCACAGGATGTTGGGTCAATCACCATGGACAAAAACGTATCATATCGCTGTCATTTCAACAGCATTCTCCTTTAACAGGCTGAAGGATTTGGGGTGGTTCAGCTTGGGGAAGAGAAGGCTCACGTGGGACCTCATAGTAGCTTATCAATACCTGAAGGGGGCCTACAGAAAGGCTGGGGTAGGACTTCTTAACAGGATATGTGATGGGAGGACTAGAAATAATCGATGTAAATTGGAAGGGGGTAGATTCAGGCTAGACATTAGAAAGAAATTCTTTACGGTGAGGGTAGTGAAACACTGTAACAGGTTGCCCAGGGAGGTTGTGGATGCCCCCTCCCTGGAGGTGTTTAAAGCCAGGCTGGACAAAGCACTGAGCAACCTGGTCTAGTGGGAGGTGTCCCTGCCTATGGCAGTGGGGTTGGATCTTTAAGGTCCCTTCTATCCCAAACTATTTTATGATTTTACGAATAGACAGTGCTGATTCCAGTCACCAAAGCTTTGTAGGAGTACAAACAGGTTTTTACTCAATTAATCTCTTCATATACCCTTCCAATCATATTTGAGAATATTATTATCAGGTGAAGAAAAATTAAAGAAAGGAGTAAAAAAACCCAAAAAGTTATCCAGACCATATATATCTTTGTGCTTTCTGTGACAAAGTAAAAGGCCTGTATTTTGTTTGTATTGAAACACATCATTCTAGTAACTTCCTTTACAAAAAAAGAAAAAAATTAAAAAGGCAGAAACTGCAAGTCTGAAATGTTGCAAAACTGCTGATGACGACTTTCTTCAATTTCACCTCAGACTTTCATTCACCAATCACAATGCTTAGGTAGATCACTTGGAAAAGAACAGTCCTGTTTTCAGTCTCCTAGGTCAGCCTTAAAAAAATAAAGCTTACTTGAGATACAAATCTATCCTCTTGACACTGTTTCACTTTGGGAAATAAGTATTTAATTGATCAAAGACTGAAACTTGAGTAGGTAACTTAAACACAAGACTGCATAATTACTTCATATAAAATATATCTAGCTCAAAAGCTGTAATGTCCAGCTCAAAATGCAGACTTGCTGGGGAGTTACATACTCTTCTGACACATGGGAAGGGTTTGATTTAAAATCCCTGTCGTCAGTTCCTCTGTGAGAGACTGCACAACTGTGCTTCCACAGAGAGCAGCTCCAAGGAGTCACTTATTTAGGAAATAATAAACAAACGTGCACCTGTTTATATGCTGCAACTTCTGTGCAGCTGAGAACAGGGAAGAGAAAATTTGAAAATTAAAACCTCTGTCCTCCAACAGTACCTTGGCACTTGGTGTGAGGCAGGCCAGCCATCAAACAAGCACACAAAACCAGAGTCCCTGCCCCACGCCCCACCAGGGGATGGCACTTGCCAGTGCTAAAAAGCGGAAATCTTCAGAAATTACTTTGTTGGTAAGGGGAGTTTCTGCCTCTTATCCTGAGATGGAAATTTCTCCCCTTATTGGCATATGTTTACTGGTGTTCTCATGGACTTAGCAAAAGCAGGCTTCTCTGCTTTCAGATGAAATCTGCAATGATGCCGAGATCAGCACACAACTGGGGATAAAGGAAGAGTTTTAAAGCTCTTTACCAAAGATCTCTGTAGGTCTCAAAGACCATGTTTGCACCACTTCCAAAGGAATCAGGCTGGGGGGACCCCTTTGAAGGCTCCAATAAGTTAGCAAACCTTTTTTCTGAAGAATCTGTCCTTTCTCATCTGCAGAAGGAAAGCAAGTCAAGTGTGTCCTTATACACTGCTTTAGCAAAATGGATGCACGATACACTTCATTACAACCACCACGGGGATTAAAAGTAACTTGAGCAAATTTCGCTAACTCCTTGTAATTATCTTTTGAAGACACTCAAAGACAAAAGCTAAAAAAAAAACAAACAAAACTAGCTCAAGGAAGCAGAGTTTGCTGAGGGATCAGTAAACACTAACACAGGCCGTGGGCTCAGTGTTTTCACTCTTGAGCTCTCCCACACAGAGCTCCTGGCTGGTGGGGCCCATGAGACAGGGACCACACAGAGGTCCTCAGGAATGAAGAAGCCTTTCCATGGACTTGTACAGGACAAGGCGGAAAGGCGCCTGGCTTTGTGTCTGAGCAATGCTGCCCTCCTATGGCAGGTCGCTCAGCCCACTCACTTTTACACTGAAACCTCGTGGTCTCAGACGCTTCTCCAGGCTCCAAACACCCAAAAGGCAGAAGAGGAGGGTCCATGATGGTCTATAGGCTACTTTTTCTGCCTCGGGGTCTCTGAAACATATTCCCAGATAACTGAATCAGCTGGCACAGACCCACGCTCTGCCTAGGCCCTGAGACTGAGCCACAGCCCTGCCCTGCCTTCAGGCTATTTTTCTGTGAAGCCTCATGGCTATGTAGCTCATTCCCCTACTAAACCCTTTCAGAGGTAATGCAGCGAAGTAGCAAGAAGCTGAGAAGTTTAAGTGAGAGCACAAATACTCTTTTAAAAACAAACCTGCTTTCAGATCATGACAAGCACAGATCTGGCAGGGGTTCCTGGCTAAAATCTCCGCACTGTCCACGGGCACTCCCACCCAGCCTGAGTCCTTAGGCCAATCCAGTCCTTTGGAGGGAAGAGCAAGACCTAACATGCTTAAAGATTATTTTTCTTTCTAAAACAGTTTCTAGCACCTTTCTTAACTGCTCACTGGCAAAGTTCCTCCTCTTCATTGCCACAAAGTGACTGTAAGTGCCAGTGGCCTTGTCTCTGCAGACCCTGCTCACAGCACATCGCCACAATTCCCTGTGGACTCCAGTAAAGCACTCACTCCTTTTGGGGTTTTCTCAGATTCCTGAAACGTTTTTCCACTACACCACCAGGCTCCAAGACCCATTGTTTATTGGTGTGACCTGGCTTTGAGTCCTGAATGTGTGTTTAAATTCATTTATGGCTTATCCAAAATATGGCACAGAAGGCTAAAGGCTCAGAAACAACAGAGCTGCCCACGTCTGAAACTACTTTATGTAGTTTATGTACTGGGTAGACCTCATGGATTTACTAACAGCTGCAGACAATAGATGTGTAAGGGAAATGAAATTATTAATTAAAGAGATTTATCACAGCAGGAAAAATGGAAATCCACGGACTCTGCTCAGATCCATTCAGTGCCTTGGGTGATAACTGCCTATTTTATGCACTTAGTGAAGCTGGTTGCATAAGGCACTCAGATATAAGGAGCCACTTTTAGCTAACAGGGAATAATCTTCTGCTTCTCCCTCTACTCCCCCAAATACTTTTGAAATCATTTCTCCAGCACAGAAGTGGTCTTAAGCCACTTTTCTGAAACAAATCTGTACCTTTTATAAGAAGTAACAGACTCTGTGTTTACTGTGAGCCTCCTCAGAATCTTCTCACATCTGGATCGTTTCCAGTGTACATATATAGTTTATATATGTTTACAACTTTATAAAGTTTTAAAAGCTTTGGCAGCCTCTCTGCCAGAGCAGTGATGTAGGTCTAGTTTGTGTTTATGGGGCCTGAGCTGAGTATGAAAGTACTAAGTTTCAAGCACCTTTATGGACTTGCAAGTGGAGCTAAGCAGGAGCTGCAACCCAAGTGAGGAGGATTTCTTCAGTGCGTAAAAGATAAAGTTTTCTTACACCAAATTCCTGACTGAGCCTCACCATAATTGCTTAAATCACCCGCTCCCAGGCAGTGTGCTCCTCCCTGCTCTCTGAATGTCACCTCTCAGTGCCACTAAAATTCTCAGAAGCCCCCAACAGCCCACACTGCTTTGGACATGATGACAAGCCTCAGCTTCAGGTCTGTCCCACCCTCCAGCATGGCTCATGTGACATAGTCATGTTCTGCCCTTCGTCAGACAGGAGGGGAGGGCTCATTGCATGACTTAACCAAGGCCTTGTAGTGCCTACATCGTGGCAGAACCTGATGGGGAGCAGAAGGAGGTTGCATCAGCAAGTGCTCTTCCGTGCTCCGATGCAGAATTTATCTTTACTCTCAGGCTTTAGTCTCCTTATCTCACCTCTAGACTTCCCCAGCCTCCTTCTCAGTGAGTTCTTCTCCCACCCTGGCTCTGTCCTACAGCAAAGCTACACATCTGTACATACCATGGCAAATACCCAGCAACTGGAGCTTAGTAGTTAATTTTGGAAAAAATCTCCCTTTGCATGAGTGTACACTGGCCTCTCTATGGGCTACCATGTACAGTGATATTGTGACCCTACTGGTTTTACCACTCCATTGTGACATGCTTCTGAAACTGGGTAAATAGCTTTTGATACTAAGCCATAGCTGGCTTCAGGCTGGCAATCCAACAACTAGTGGAGATTTCAAATATAAAGCTACTAAAATACAAGAAAGAACAAAGGGTCAACTTCTTCCCTTGCTGCTGTAGCAAATGGTTAGAAGATAAAAGGCAGAACACATTTCTGTAATGAGCTAATTACACTTAATACAAAAGAGAGTGGGATGTCTACTCAGAGAGGCTGTATTCAACACTGATGGATCTAGGGATGCTGGACACTGCAGTTGGCATTCCTTACAATACCTGAGCATCTGTTTCAAGCCATTTCCTGACAATCTAATTTCCCCCTTGAAATTTCAGAAGATAGAAGCACACCACTTTTGTCTCCCCTCAGTACCCTCACAAAATGAAGCACAGCTATTTTTACCAGTATTAAAACCTTCCATTTAAACAAAAGTTGTATGAACAACAGAAGACCTTTTCTGCATTTGTACATTATGCTGAGCATCGCTATTGCCCTTTTTGAGACAACATCTACAGTGAATATATAGTTTGATTTCATCCCACAAGTTGATTAAGTGATCACAAGCATAGCATTACTAGAAAACTGACAAGTTATAAATCATTATTGCTGAAGGTGAATATATCTGGTCTTTCACTAATGACATACTTGCAGCTCCCTATAAATTAAACAGCTATCATTTTGGAAAGATCAAATTCTCAAAATGCAAAAAATAAAATACACTAGTTCACTTTCATAGAATCATAGAATGGTTTGGATTGGAAGGGACCTTAAAGATCATCTAGTTCCAACTCCTCTGCCATAGGAAGGGACACCTCCCACTTTCCCCACTTCCACATGGTACATGGTTTCAGGAATGTCACAGAAAAAATGTGCTAATTGTTGCAAATAATGAAGCAGTCAGAATTTGGTTTTGCATAGGGTTCTTCATCTACAAAAACCACAGAACTCCTCAAATACAGGCTACCAGTTTTCCCTGTTTCTTAAAGGGAGATAAGAAAGGCTCCAAAATTAATCTACTCTCAGACACAGAAACTGAACCCAGCAGAATGCTGATTCCCAGCACCCTGCTGTGAGCATTAAGAAGTTGTCCTCAGATAAATACATGGAAATGTGCTAACTTTTGCCCTCCAAGCTTCTGGTCCCACATTCCCTGTCTTTAAATGGAAGAGGTCCCTAGATGTGAGCTTCTCCTACTGAGGATGAAAGGTTCAACATTTGTAGAATAGCTTGGGATCTTTGTTAGAAAGACGTACAAAACCATTATTGATCCCAAATGTTTTGTATACTCTGGTGCTGCACTCAATAAAACAATCAAATATAGAACATGTTTCTGTAAGCCAGCATGCAGAAAATTCTCTATTGTCTCTTTTTATGTTATCAAGCAGCCCATGGAAATCTTTAGAATCCCCAGTCAATACTATTTAAAGCATCAAGACTGATTTTACACTCCACATTCTTTGTAATTTCTCTTTCTCTCGAACAGGTAATATACTTGTGGAAAGGATGCCTTCCCTTCATAATTACAACACACAAAGCTTCGGACATACACATTTCAGGTGAAGGCCTAAAATTTTGAAGGCTCTCATTATCTTTCTAAGACAAAGAGACCTTCCTGGACACCACTGCTTTTGCATGAAAGATTGTGTATTTTCTTTTTTTTTTTCCAATGTTACAATTAAAGATAATGTCATGACCACAGAATAGACTTATTTATAATACATTTTGTGAACAATCAAATCCATTTGTTGCATAAGCCCAGCTTTATCATGATACAAGAAGCAATACAGGGTGGCCTGGAAGCAAACTGGTTTCAAGTTGTCCTTCCTGATCACTCAGCTTCCACTGCCCGACTCTTGGAAGTCATCTTGACAGCCCTGGAAATTATTCTAAATCAATTCATCATATGCAAATATAACACTTCTGATTCCAAAGTTAATAGCTTGAAATGGGCATTCTAGAATTAACCCTGTTAATTAGGCTCAAGCACCAGTTGGAGAGTGACAATGCTTAGTGATGCTGGAGGCTCCACTACTAGAAGCAGTACTGGAAAACTTCCACCCCTTGATGTCCCCTCCCCCTTTGTCCCCAAATGTCCCCCCTCAATGTCCCCTCTATCCCTCCAAATGTCCCCAACCCCCCTT
>VZTY01002277.1:543675-557874 GCA_013400935.1 Turnix velox
TTTTAATTTCTTATTTTGGCCTGCAAAAGTTTGCTTTCCATAATTGACTTTCACATGCTACTTACTATGGGTATTTCTCAGTGGGAAGGCACCAGTTGATGAGGCACAGTGAAGGAGCTTGATCAGATACTTGCTGAATTCTTCACTATTTGAAACCAGAAGGGAATTTCTGAGAAAGGAGTGTAGGACTCTTGGGACAAGACAGGTATTCAGAACTGCCTAGCAACAACTTTAAGCCAATGTTTGAATGATTTACATCCAGCCCAGTAAGAGACGACATTAAGGTATTAAGGGATAGGGGAAAATAATTATTTCTAGGTAAAAAGAGGCTTTAAAATTTCCTTCTAAAAACAAATGAACAAACTCAAGCAACCACAGTTTTAACAAAAGGTCTGCACACTCAGCAGGTTTAGCAATCTCACTGAAGGCTCAAATCAGCAATGGTACTAGCATAGCACAAGAGGCAGGAACACAAAGCTGGGCAGCAGAAATTGAAAAAGGACTGTGCTGCTGACCTCATGTACCCACTGGAGTGTCTCAGCTGTAACATGAATCTACTCTCTGACTGATATCCAGCCTATCTATAGAAACGTGTGAGACAGGAATCAACCAAATGAGACTCGTTCTCCATGTATAAGAGTTGACAGGTCTGAATGTGGGTTTTTTTAATGCCTGAACAAGGAAGAGAAGAGATTCTGGTGATGAAAACTTTTTGCAGAACAAAAAATTCCAACCAGAATCCACACCATGCAAAGCATTAAGGATGTCTTTTTATCTTTGGAAATTATTTCACCGTTAACTGAATAATAAACCTTCTTTTTATTCTCTTCTCCTTGGATTTGCAATAAGAAGGATTTAAAGAACTATATTTGATCCATTAGGTTGAGGAACTCACAGTACTGTACATTGTTTTAGTGTACTAAATTTAGTTGACTTCTGTCTCTTTCAATTACCCTTCTGAAAAGGACAAGTGAAAAATAATGTCTCCCTTTATATCATTTGGTGTGCTGTTGATTAATTCTTCTCTTCTAGTGCTTGCTTATGTTATGTAGGGTAGGGAGGGCAGAATACCTTAAAGTGTTTAAAAAGCTTTAATAAAAAGCTGCTTTTCTGAATGTGAGCACATACAGTCTTCCCTTTCATACTTATATCTCATCAATAAAGCATGCTGATTGTTGACATGGCCACAAAAGTCAGAAACTGGATTGAATCTGAAGCTTGGTAAAATAAGCCAACTGTAAGAAGTCCTGGATGCAAAAATAAATTTATACACATTCTCCTCATTGTTAATATGAAGCAAAACCAAGTACAAGTTTCACATAATTAATCCACTGACTTGTCCATTTTTGCCTCAGCAAAGAACAGTAGAAGAATAGCATGCCCTAATTCCTAAAAGAACCATGCTTCACATCAGAGGTGCTCCTACACATTTCAGAAATAGTTCAGTTCTATTTGGTGTCACTTCTGTATATGGCCTTACTAAGCTATGTACAACTCCTACCGCCCTTCTACCTCTCAAAAGGAGGTAGAAAGCAGGCTTGAATTCTGGGGCAGGTCTTGAACTCAGCTTCTTCTTTGCAAAGGATACAACAGTGAGAGGCAAAGGATTTCTGCCTGTGATGTCCTCCAACCATCAAATGGTAATCAAATGCTTTGATGAGAAGGAAGCAAGAAAGATGAATGTATTTTAGTGATCCGTTTAAATTTCCAAAATAGTTATTGCTGAACTTGACTGCTCTCAAAAACCTTGTTCTGAAAACAGAAAGAAGCAGCAATGATTTGCCCTGAGTTTCTGCAGGGTCTGAATGATCAAAGATAAATAGAAGTTTTATTCCCCCAGCTTGTTTCAAGGCTCAGACTAATACTCCTCAAAGACCCAAAAAAACACACATGCTTCTGGAGAAGAAGGAAATGTTTCACTCATAAATTCACTCATTCTTTCCAGCCTCCCTACTGGAAACATTAGAAAAGTCTGCCTTACTTCATTTGATAGTGATTCATTAATGGTAATTTCTATAAATTCTGCTAGAAGATACATAGATATGCAAGTCTTCTGTGGGCTGATGATCTTCCAGCATATGATCTTTTAAGGTCCCTCCCAAACCAAACAGGTCACTGCTTGTTGCCCATAAATGGAATGCACCTATTATGGCAGGATTTGAAATTCTCAGCTCAGACAAAGACATTCTCCTCAGGTTGTGACAAAAACAACAAAAAATTGAAATATTTTAGTAGGCATTCATTTAGTTTATGAACAGTCTCTTTAATGAATGCTATTTCTTAAAGATCCAATTTATAACTGGCCTTTTAAGGCAGAAAACAATGCAAGTCCCTTTGCCAACAGAGATTTGGATCCCTGTTTGGGTTGGTGTTCTACTAGACTGATCAGCTGGTGGGTGTACAATATCCCCTGGTATTTTTAGAAAGAATTCTTGCAGTTCAAAATAAAATTCACAATTTTAAGACAGTGGAAACTCTCCATTGCTTGCTCCTGACATGTTTTCCCAGCAAACAAGCCCTCAGTGCAATGTGATATTACATACAAAAATCTCTGTCCATCTTCCAGTCTGAGAATTCATTGGATAATTAGAGGCATCTAATCTGTGCTATTCTTGGGGACTATTAATGCATTAAGAACTCAAACACTTACAAGAAACCATACCAAGGCAATATATACACAGAAAAATGTCATGTCTATGAAGTAAATGAGTATTCTGGTGGTTGAACATCATACATTTGGACAAAACTGTTTTACAGAAGAAATCACTTCCTTGGTACAATTTTTCATTCCCAGTTTGATTACCCAGATTAATTTCCCAATTTGAAATTAATAAGCTTCTCCACATAGTCTTCAGACGTGTCTTTGGGAAGAAGTAGAGGGAAAGGGGTGGAAGGGAAAACCAGTGTCTGTATATCCTGTAAAGATCTGAGGAGATGCTATGGATGGTTGTGTTGCTGTTTCCAGGCTGATATCATGAAAGAGAAGCAGCAAAGCAACCATTGTTGTAGGAACTGCCTACATTTTGCGCCTGTCCAGAACAGCGATCCTATTTCCTCAGCCATAAGCATGAGGGTCTGTTGTGCCCTGACCTGCTCCAATGCCTGCTACCGCCTCAGGTCTGCTCTAGTTCTCCTCATTTTCAATACTCCTCAAGGTGATGTAAATTTCAGTAAGGCTAATAATTAGCCTAATGAGGCTAAATAACTAGTCTAGTAAAGGAGAAATACTTGTTGGAATAAGCCAGAGGTCCCTTGGAAGACAAAAAGAAGCAGCCTATTGATGTGAAGGAAGCAAAGTAACTCATGAAAGAAAATTCATTTTACTGTAGGAACTCAGCATCTCACATAACAGGTCCTCCACAGATGAACAAGGAGACAATCACCTCTCAAAAGAGATTAAAACAAAGCCAACATGCAAAAACTGCAGAGAACACAGCAAAAACACAAACACACATTTCAATACACTTTTTTCTCACACTTGTGGTTCCTCATTTCCTGGGTCACAGTACCCTTTGCTAATCAAGGAATGTGAGTTCAGGCACAAGGTTCTATGGGTGAGCTGCACAGTCGTTGTGCTGCAGCCTGTAATTTCTCTGACAAGTTACTCATTTCTTGTTAGGGCCTCTGTTGCAGTTTTGTTTCTATCACTACTCTTAGAGGATAATTCATCAGTGCACTGCAGCCAAAAATATCATCATCATTCTTGCAGGCATCTTTAGACGAACATAAACTTGGTTTTCAGAGATATGAACACCTACAGCTCCTGCTGGCTTCAAATGATGTTTTGGGCACTACCACTTGAGAAAAGTCAGGCTTCCCATTTAAACAAGTGGCATTCAGCCCCAAAAGATAATGGTTTCCCAACAAAAAAAAAAAAAAGCATGCTGGTCCAATTTAGAGGAAACTTTGTGCTGGTACCAGAAATGGATGGTGAGTTTCAAAATGGTTTTAGAATGGTTTTGACTTGAGGAAGGGAAACAAGTAATCAGTAAGATAGCTCATCACCACACATAGAACCAGCTAATGTATTAAGGTAACAGAGGAAAAATCTCTTGCCATTCTCTAAAGGGGTATACCAAGTGATCCCTGTTCTAGACAAAGAGATGAGTTCTAAATTCCACCTCCTTTGAGGTTTGACCATGCTGATTACAGAAAAAAACAACCAAAAACACCAAAAAACCCCAAGCCTATAAATTACTGATTATCAGTTCAAACAGTGAGAAAAGGAAATAGTTCTTAGACCATATACAGGTATTTTAAGCACCATATTGTCTTATAAATATGGTGCTGTTTACTCTAGATCATGTGCTATGGCTATCAACAGGAATTTTTAAAGTGAGTCAGGGATTGAACATTTGTAAGGGTAGATGCAGCCTCTCTATTCCAAAGGAAAAAGGTATTAGTGAGAATGTAAACATAAAGGCATTTTTATTTTTTAAAGATGTATCAGCTTTCAGGAAGGAATTCAGTTTATTAGTACAACTATTTTTATTTAGGTTTAGCAATGGATAGCCAAAATTAGCCGAAGGGTCACTTACTTTCAAGAAGATCCAGTGTTCCACTCCTCTCCTGGCAGACAGGGAAAGTACATTCAGGTTTTCAAGGCACAGATCATGTATTTCTGATGGTATGAAGTAATTTCTTTTAACATTCAGCTGTGCAATTCACCAATTCCCAGAACTGCGTGTTATAGTTTGCATTCTGAACAAAGCTAAGTACCTTCCCTTCCAGGGCTCTTTTGTCTTCTAAATGCATCCTCCTTGGTTGTATTTCATGTTATTGTGTTCTTGCTGCTTCTATATAAATGAACATATTAATTCTTAATTTTCTAGGTTTCTTGCTCCATTTACCAAGGAAGAATGTTTGTTCTCTCAGAAGCTGCAGATGTAGATTACTCCTGTGCCAGCTCCTTCCTGTCTAGAGTAGTCCAGTGAAAGGAATTAGTTCAGGAAAGTTCATAAAAATGTGTAGTTTCTTTTCACTCTTACTTCACAGCTGTCTCATTGTGTTCTCGTCACTTTTCTTTGGAGTGTATCTACGAAAAACCCATCACAGCAGCTAAGGTCTGTAAGGTGAGAAGGCTGACCTTCCAAGACAAGGGGTAAAAATACAGGAGGCAATCTTACTCCCATCAAATGACAGTTGCTCCACAACTCTTCTACCCTTTGGGGTAAAATTTTGGCTTGTTGCAGCATTCATACTGGTGAAGAGAAAGCTGTCAGGATCCACTTGTCAGCAGCTCAGGCAGCTGAGCTACTTCAGGTCCATATGAAAATCTTCAGGTATTGCATGCAGTAGATCTAAATGCAAGAGTATTAAAATCTGGCATGAAAGCCTAGATTGGCAGGATAGGCTCTGGTCTGAAAGAAGCCACGCTTTTGTTGAGATAAGATGAAACACAAATAGAAAGGAGTACAAGTGCAATATTTTAAAACCATGGCACATCACTGTAGAGAAAAATAATCTGCATCATCATTAGAGCTGTGGCATTTTTCTGAGTTGTCTGGGTCACCCTGCATCCAGGCAAAACTCCATTCACAGAAACATTATGTTCCCTTTTCCACATATCCCTTCAGGAGAAAAGTAAAAAAAAAAACAACCTCAAACTGTTGCTGTAGAGGTATCGTCTGCAGAGATCAAGGCGGCCTGTAATGAAGCAAAGATATCATGGAATCACCTTTCTAAATCTTTGTTTGTTCACTCTGGAAAATATCAGGGAAGAAAAGTGAACATCATGTGAGTTGGCATATAGTTGCATACAGCTATTGAGGAGATCCCAATTGGGACTCTAGGATTTGCCAAAGCTATAGATCCCACTACACCTGCTTCCTCCCTGCCTACAAGAAAGGACATGATGAAAATCAAGATTCCTTCTGCCTTTGGGTACTGGATGATTGCAGAGAACCCAGTGCTTCCAAAAGATTGGCAGAGAAGGAATTGTCACTTAAAGACACAGGGCTTTTCCAATCAATCTGATGTTGCAGTGCAGCTACTAACAACGGGATACCACCAGCTTCATGTCTTGTTTAATAATGGAAATTCTAATTTAGATTTCCTGGTATAGATACTGGTAAAAGCATATACTTACTGGTTATTCAGACATAACCTCTCACCTCATTCAATGAAGCTACTGGTACTTACCTGTCATCACCAAGGCAGGGCACTGCAAACCATCCTCAAAACAACTCATCAGCAACTGGTAGACTCTCTGTTAAAACTGTAGCAGCATTAATATCTAATGTCTTCCCAACAGTAAAGACATTATTTTTTAAAAGCAGAAAAAAATTTGCAAAAGCCATTATCTGTCACAGGATGATCCAAAGGCTGTTAATCTCCTGTCTACACCTTAAGAAAGAAAAGAGGAGAAAAATCTAATTTAAACAAGTGCTACAAGGGAAACAAAAAAAAATTCAGCCTGATGCAATGTTAAATTACTTGGGAGTCAGAAGGTATCCAGCCATGGTCTTTACTCAGAAAAAGAAAATGGGTCTATCAATTAGAAAAGTGGTGCTCTCAGCCGATGTGCTGGCATGCTTACAGTTTTTTTAATGTCTGGCAGGATGTTTTACAAACTAAACTCAGCAAGATGACAATTCCACCAGAAGGTGCTTCAGATGGTTTTGCTAATAATTTTGATCATCTAAAATTGAGAAAAACATCACTTTGTTTATTTGGCTTTTCCAGAACCTGTCAAATCTGAGCGGAATCATTAATTGCCCTCTTCCGCATCTCCCCCTCCCCCATACTCCATCTCTCCACCTTCTTCCAGTAAAAACACACTTTGGTTTTATTTCTTTTTTACAAGTATTCTGCATAATCAGTCTTTGTTCCCAAAACAAACTTTGGTCATTCTTTGTACACTTCCTTTGCTAGAAGGAAGTGTTGTTTCTTGGGAATACTCACTGGAGGCTGGTGCTGCTGCAAACATGTAAGTGCTAACCACCATATATTTGCTTTTGTTTTAATAGCCTTTTAACCAACTTTGTTAATGGACTGAATGCAATTTAGATATGGAACTTGGCTAAAATGTAGCTTCAATTGGCTATTAAAATTTAAGAGCCAACTAAGATAGCTAATTACAAAAAAGCTCCAGTGATAATGCTAAGCAGAATTAGTAATAGCAAATGACAGTCTGTCTAGTCTTATTCCCAAAGGGGAAGAAACTCTTAACTGAGAAGTCAACCAGACAACATGCAGAAAACCTAATTGCATTACTGGTATTATGGCATCCCAAATCTGGCAGCTCACTGGGACAAAACAGTGAGTAAAGTCTGTCAAACTATTGGCGAAAGCAAGTGACTCCTTTCTTAATGCTTGCATAGCAAATCAGGTTATAATTTCAGATGAATTTATTGGGAAATAGTCCTGTAGAAATTATCAAATCTGTATCTAAAAATATCTCATACCCAGCCTGAATTGGATTCTCTCTTGAGATATTTTAGACTGGGGGGGGAATATAAACACTCTGCAAAACGCTCAAGCACTGAAAGAGGCACTCTGTGCTTCATTATCAATATCCTCATTACACCATCAGCTGAAGTGCCGACTAGTTCTCCCGTGAAGATTTATCATGTATGGTGGCCACTTTGAAACATAGGTAGCGGAGTCTTTAACATTCCCTACTCAAGTGTCTCCCTGCTGTGCCTGTAAATGTCAGTCCAGTTTTTTCACGGCTGTGCGCACAGATTAGAAACAGCAGGAGAGCTTGGGAGTACGACTACAATACCAGTAAGGACACTTGTCTTCATGGCACTGCTCAAGTGATTCTTGGAATGCAGGACCCTGCTGTTTTCTAATATTTACACACAACTGGAGTCATCAAGAGCAGTAAATGCAGTCTAAAGGCAGCTTGCTTCTTTTGTGTTTGGGGCTTTACTTTCAAATGGGGATGTCAACAAAATCCTACTGCAACCTCCGCCTGCTACAAAGCGCTGCATTTCCCCATCACTCTTTTGCAAAACAGTGAATACACAGGTGTGCAACCACATACTGGATGCCAGATATGCACTGGTACGGCAAGTACCTGGGTCATCCTGTCTCACCCTTTAAACATATTCACAGGGAGCCAAGGACATTCTTGTCACTGAAGACTAGTTTTACAGTCTCCTGTGAGTGGAGATGAGCCTCACTACAAGACTCACCCCGAATGAGAAGCATCCATTTTTTTTTTGCTTCTTCACACAACACTTGGCCAATACAAACTTTTTTTAAGACATTTTTGGGTTGGAAAGCATTAGGAGTGGCTTATGAAATCCGCACGTCAAAAACTTTCTTTTGAACTATATGGAAATGTCTGTGCCTGGCTTTGGGAGTGTCGAAAGAAAACGCTCCTGGAAAACTTGGAAAGTAAAAGAAGGAAGTTTGCCAGTAAATAAGTTAGTAGAAAAATTAAAATGTCAACCAACTGAAGTACAAAAGGCTGACATGAACTTTGAGCACATAAGACAAGCGAGAGAACACAATATGCCTTCATGACAATAGCTCTTCATAATACTGTAGCATACTTTTTGAACAAAATGATTAAACGAAGTCATTAAAATGATAGTTCGATTCAAGGAGCTTTAAATACAAGAGGCTTCAGCAGCCCTATTTTTACATCTGAAACAAAGACAATGCTGTGCTTATAAGTCTAATACGCAGCCAAATGAGTCTGCAACAGAACAGAAAGGAGAAAGCACTACATCTTTTAAGTATGTTCTTCCAGTTTTATTTCCAACTTACAACTCTGAAGAGAAGAATCAAAGCCAAGCAAAGAGGTATTCTGAAGAAAGGTTACATCATGCTTCCTAACTATGAAAAGAAAGGTAAACCATTTTGTTATGAAGGGCACGTGGGAGTCAAGCGTTTACCAAAACCTGATACTTTACAGTTGGTCATAATTATAAGGTTTCTAGCCTATTAACTAATAGAATAAAAAACCCTGATGGGGCTGGGAGTGTGAAAATAGACACTGGGGTTTGCTTGGTTCTTTTCTTTGGCCTGGGCCTTATGTCTGAAATTCTGGTCTCTGAACAATTCAAAAAATTATACAAATACTATGGGAGGGGAAAAAAGCCTCAAATTCACTACCTGTCCTCCAAAGAATTTTCTAAACACATTTGATAACAAAACAGAATGGGAGGATAAGAATTTTGTATTATGGTCAATTTTTTTTTTTTTAATTCGAACACCTGAGAAATATCTAAAAGATGTTTCTAATATTTCAGACTTCATCTCATTGTGCACCTAAGACACCTTCAATAAGATTTCACTCCAAATTAGAAGAAATTAGATGCAACACTGCTATTCCTTTCAAAGCACTACCCACAAGAAATCTAAATAAGGCTTTAGAAAACAGAAAAACATAAAGCAGAGAAAAGCACTTTTAGTCTGCCTTTAAGACACAAATTCTTGTATATAAAGAATAAAAATGCATACTCACATTCAAAGTAGGCAAAATTCTGCAGCACTATTCAAGTATACATAAATTATGCAAATATTTTAATAAAACACTTTTTCTCCAAAAACCAGGTACAAACATCAGGCCACGTTTTTTTACAGGAGTCATCATTTAAAAAGGGAACAAGAAGATTCCAGTGCTACGGTAACTGAAAAAAACCCCGAGATGAACTGAAGAGCAAGTGAATATGTTGCTCCATTTATTATTTATTTTTAGTCCCTCTTTTCCTGGTTGCTCTGCCTTTCTTGGGTTCTGGTGAGGTCATCTGCCGGGTTCTGGTAGCTACTGCATCTGCAATTCAAATGAGAAAAGTAAGGCAATGTCCACAAAACCGAAACCGATCAGAAGAAAATATCTGTAATTTTTAAAAGGAGAGATCAACTCAACTCATTCATTAGATTTTGACTGGGAGGACAGAGGACACATGACATGAGCTCAAAAGAATTTACCATAATTCGTGGACACCAGCATTCTTCAGAAAAACACTATAGAGTTCTACAGCTCAAACAGAAACATTACATGGAGTTGAGCCAATATAATAGTTCACCTATAGTTCACCTCCACCAACAGCTGAAGAATCAGATCCTCTTAAAATCTTAAATTCCTCTTTCTTCTCCATGCACCAACTTTCAGTTCACCCACTTTTGGTGATTTTTGGACCTCATTCTAGGCTGATCCAGCTCCATAAACTGGAAAAAAAACTGGCAGTGGTTTTCAACTAGAGAAGGGCAAGTGCAGATTAGACATTAAGAAAAAGTTCATCATGAGGGTGGTCAGGCACTGGCACAGGTTGTCCTGAGTGGTGGTAGAGGCCCCAGCTCAAAAGGCATTTAAGGTCATGCTTGATGAGATTCTGAGCAACCTGATCTAGTGCAAGGTGCCCCTGCTCACTGAAGGGGGGATGGACTAGATGACCTGCTGATTTAAAGATATTATTTGACAATTTTTTATTAACAAAGGTACTAAATAGCACCATCTAAATAAGATTTCTAATAAATCCAGTGGTTTGGTTGTTCAAAGACACCATACTTAAACGCCACAGTGCACTTTGATTCTTTCCTGCCCACTAGCAGGGAAAAGGGGAAAAAAATCCCCATCACAGTTCATTTGTGTCAATCACATTCAGTTGGTTCCACTTAAAGAAAAATTAATAGAAAGAATAAGCATTATAAATATTACTACTGTTTTCGCAAATGCAATAACAAATAAATGGTTTTCATCTCCTAATCATGAGGGGTTTTTTTAAAAAATTTTGGGTTTAATTCTGACTTCCTCTTTGAACTTAGTGTGTCCAAGTTTAAGTCGTTGCTAGTAAAACTATATGATTCTGCTGTTCCTGACACCTTCTTAATCTACATTACAGACAAAAAAAAAATCAAGTGTCATGTTAATGCTTAAGAATGAAGCTGCTTGCATAAGACAAGAGCCTTTGAGCAGTCTGAGTCACTGATCATTCAAGCCCAATGAGTAAATTAAGGGGAAAGCAAGGAGGCAGAGAACAGTGGAAAAATAAATCAAAATACTCTTAAGTCTACTCAGAACCAAAATCCCACTCAAAAAAGTAAGAAACTACTGCAGCTTTGCTTTCATGCTTAATTTTACATTACATAATCTGCTCTTAAAACATTTATTTGAAACAAAAAATACCAGAATTAACTTTGAATTTTTTTCCTTTCTTGAAAGTTAAATGGAGAATGAAAAAATACTCTTGTTCCTTTTCTGTCCAAACAGTTTGCTGCTCTCAACATAAAATTACAAATAGATTTTGCCAGACAATGCATCTTTGATTAATAAATTACTTAAAGAAAAAAAAACCAAACCCAACAGAGAGCTCTAGTGAGAGTTTGTTATTGAGCAGAGCAGCTTTATCAATGAAAGATCTGTTCTGGCAAAGCACCACCACCGCCCCAGCTGCAGTGTAAAAAATAATTCTTTTCTCTCAACCTATGTTTAGCTTCAAATTTTTTAGCAGTTTCAGAACTGAAGGTCTTCTATACCAAAGAGCCTGTCCATTAGCCTGATAACATCTATTGTCTCCTCCCCACAAACTTCTCTTGTGAGAGAAACATCAATTCTGTTTCTGGAATCACAAGTCCTGTGCAGGCATCACAAAACAAAGACACAAAGAAAGCCCCAACAAGCAAATGAGAGAGGCTTTTATAAAGCCGATTAAACTGAATTAGCTTGAAACAACAATTTAAATAAGGAAGAATTATCTAGACAAAAATAAACCATACAGTGTCATCACACAGCTTGCATTGAGACTGGAACAAAGTTCAGCAGAGGCATAAGGAGTCCCACAGGCTCTAGAGGAATTATTAGACAAGCTGTGATATCTGATTCTCTCCATGTAAACAAAATTATAAAGCACCTTTCCAAAAGAAATCCAGCAGTACTGGGGAACCGTATTTGGCCCTATCCCTCAGAAAAGTTCTGAGAAAAACAGGGAAAAATAAAATAAAATCGGGAGTGATGACCATGGTATCCAGCTCTCCAGTGAATAAAAGCTGAAGGGAAAAAAATGGAAGAGATTTGATAGAGTAGCCTCTTGCACTCATCAAAGGTTGCTGCATAAAATGAGAGCAATTTTCATGTCCACAGTGAACAGAACAACAAATAAGCTCAAGGGAAATTCATATTAAGTACTAAAAATACCAAAAGAAAATACTTTGTTCTTCCCAGTCCTCCGTTTCCTTTTATAAATAAAGCCAATACACTTCTGTTTGTTAATACAGAAAAGCATCAGGATGTAAGAACATATTATTTGATTACTTTATGCCTGTGTATTTCCTAAAGATGACATCAAATTTATAAGTGCTCTTCAAAAAATTCCAGTAAAAAGTGCTGCAGGTAAAACTGAAAGTGACTGATTTGTGAAAATTGCTTTTACTGAAGACATTCTAAAACACAACTGTATGTAGACATTCTAAAACACAACTGCATGTAGACATTTAAATCTCTATTGACATGATGTGTTTAAAAGTAGCTTACTCTCTACCACACTGCATGAAGAATAAAGTCTAATTCAAATACGTTACTTGCAATCTTGAGAAAAGTTAGTTTCCTGTAAAAATCTAAGTCACTGAAGCACGAGTTGGATTTTTTGTCTTTCCTGTAGAGATATTTCACTTACAAACTTTCTTCCTCACATAGAATTGCAGCTTTTCTTCCAGACACTGCAATATATCTTTAGGTCACAGGAGAACAACAAAAAAGCTAACATCACTTATATTCTTAAAGGATATCATTCTATATGTAATTATACAAAACCCTATCCCATGAAAAATGTCCCTCAGAAGGTTTTTCATTCTGTTTCAACTTGATATCTTTTATTAGCAGCAAACACATGAAAGTTTCACACAGTGTAAAAGGAACTTATATGTATTTACATTTTATAAGTGTTTAAGTGCTGTAAGTTCTGAAGAGAATGGACAGAAATAAGCTTAAATTATAAAGGAAGACTATGTAGAAAACTGTGTTGCAAGCAGACGTAGGAGTAAAGAGGAATACTCCCATCCTCTGCATCTTGGACATTTTTTTTCTCTTTATTATTTTAAGTGGCACATGTTCAAGGTTCTTTCCAGTGATTTTGTAACCTGCAAATTGTCAAGTAAAAATATTATTCGGGAAGAACTTGGTTTATATCTATTTTAACATTTCTTATCATAATATTTAAGGATATTTATACTTAAAAATCACCTCCAACTCCACTCTTCTAATTTAAATCGCTTTTGAAGACCCTCAAACAATTCTGGGGCAGGCCATAAAAAGACAGATCACTTCAGTATTTCTCCACTCTGAAAACCTCAATCTTCTTGATGATTTCTAGATACAGCACACATTTTTCACTTCTAAAACCAGATCACGTATGTTTCATACATATAACTGGCAACATTCCTGAGGGAGGAAAGGGAAGGCTGAGAATGACAGAGAAAGGGACTGACTAAAGAGATGGATACACTGTTTTCAGATTAATACCCACTTACTCCTGGAGTCTGTTACAGATCCTTGCTGATACTCGATCCTTCACTAGAAGGACCAGATGAATAATAGACAATTAGAACAACTGTACAGTACAGGTTTTGCTGAAAATGTTTGGTTTAGGGCATAAAGAGGGAGAAATCATCTATAATGGGAGCATTGCTGTGGAGTAGAAAGTAACAAGTGACACCAAAAACAAGCTCAAAAAACCTGTATGATTTGCTCACTCCTAAAGCTTGATGACAAGGACAATAATTCTCTAAATATACAAACGAGCCTAAGTGTAGATTTAGCCCAACATTAAATAATAAATCTTGCCTGAATAAAGAAAAAAACAGATTTCCAAGACAATAACCCAGATACCGATTTATGCAAAGCCATGCAACGTAAATAAACATAAAGCTAAGTACCTATTAATTGAGAAATGCTATTAAAGCTCCATTTTGGAATGCCTTCTAACCAATTCATCAGCATGACAGTTTTCATACCAGAGCTGTTCACATAGTTCATTATTTATACTGCAAGAGTAACCAAAGACCCCAGTTAAGGCTTTACCACACTAGATGCTACGCAACAATAAGGATCTGCACAATGCCTACCTTCAGTAGTACTGGCTATTAAAAAACATACATGAAAAAAATACTGTACTTTCATTGTCATGTCTATTCTAGTATTTCTTTCTCTTATGTCACAATTTATAAGCTCCAAAGCTGCTTAAAAAATATACACAAAAGGTTGGTGCAAAAAACTCTAAAAAAAAAAAAAAAAATCCACATTTC